>CAEMYA010000069.1:2652292-2762452 GCA_903131615.1 Diplodus sargus | reverse complement strand
CTTTCACTCTCGCACATTTGCATCGTTTGATTTGTTTGAAAACACAATTTGCATCCAGGCGCACACAGAATACATTATGAATCATTTCACAAACACTCTGCTCTGGCTCTCATGTTCAGGAGTGTGCAGACGCCGGCTGGTGGATGGGCGAGATCGGAGGACGGCAGGGCGTCTTCCCAGACAACTTTGTCAAGCTGCTAGAAGTGGAGAAAGAGGTGAGTTCAGCGCGAGGACGCGGCTGCAGAAAGTTATCTGTTTGCTGTGAGGTGAGAAGCTGAGAGAGTCTCAAAGACTTGACACATTCTTGATGTGTGTCTGCATCTGTTTGTGTTCTCAGAGACCAAAGAAACCTCCTCCTCCCAGCGCGCCGTCAGCCAAACACACCACAGGTACAGTCACACCTTCTTCTTCTTCTTCTCTGCTCTCTTCTTGTGTTTTTATCTTCTGAGAGGGAAAATCAAAAGCTTGTGAACTCTGACCTGTAGAGAAAAAGTCGGAGGTCAAGAAGGTTCCTCCCGAGCGACCTGAACACCTGCCTCAGAGAGACCAGGATCGAGGTACAGTCCAGACCACGTCGGTCCTCTTCAGACCGCCTTCAGCCTGCCGCAGCTCTAAACTTTCAGCTCCTTCTGATCTGTTCAGCTGACAGATCTCTAACTAACATGCTTAATACGACTAATCCAGCATCAAAAGGGAGTCATGATGCATCCTCAGGTGCTCCCAAGATTAAAATGAAAACAACATGCACACTTTTAGAGCTGCACCAATTAGTTGTCAACTATTTTGACAATCGATTCATGTTTCTGACGAGTTTTTATGGCTCCACTCCGGACATATCTGTGACCAGAGGCGTTATGTTATCAGGTTGTCCATCTCATCCATGCGAACGCCGATATCTCAGAAATACCTCGAGGGATTCTTCTCAAATAAGTCACAAAAGTTCGCTTGGACTCCAGGAAGAACTGATTGTAATTTGGTGGTTGTAATTCAAAGGTTAAAGTCATACAGTGACCTCACAAAGCTCATTTTAGGCCCTAACTTTCATGACTGCACCATGTGTCGAAGCGCTCTGTCCGTCAGTTACTCACCAGGATTATAGATGTTGAATTTTCACCAAGAACTAAACTTAATACGGTTGATTGAAGTCTACAACACATTACACTCTACAAGTTTTCTACTTTCAGCTACTAAAATGTGAACACTTTCTGGTTTCTTTACTTCGTTATAATCCAAAACAGAATATTTTTGGGCGTCAGACAAAACAAAATATTTGAGGACATCATTTTGAAGATCCATTGAAACTGTAATTAAATGCATTTTACTAAAATACTGTTTTAACTGACTTGTTATCAGAGTTATTGCTAATAAATAACCTTTGTAACTAATCGAACATTCACTTTAATCTGCCGTGTTTCTGCTTATATAACCTCGACGTCAGCAAGTTGTCTGCCAACATTTTCACAGACTCTCTGAGTTGCTGCTCTGACTTCAACTGAATTTCTCTGATTATTCTGACGCCTGATTATTCTGAATCCGTTATCAATAATGTCGGTTTGTAACCGTTTTAATCTGTAAATGGAGCCGAACGTGCAGCAGGTCTCCGTCAAGGCTGGATGCTGAAGTAGCAGCACGTCGCAGTGTGTTCGTCCTCCTCTGTGAAGCGAAGGGAACAAAGCTCCGATTGAAGAAATGGTGTCAACATCATTTTGTGTGCAACAGGAAGCTCTGGGCGCTGTGGTTTTGAGCTTGACAAACACTGGCACCGACACACAAGCCTCCAATTATCTCTGCACTTGTCTCATTACATGCGATTAATACCAAACAAATAGAATTAACTTGACAAATTGACTTTTTTGAAATGCTACTCAGACAATATTTGATCCCAGTCGGCAGTGGAAGTAAAAGTTACAAAACAATGAAAAAATACCTGATTTCAAGCACAATAGTTGATCAAAATATACGTTATTGGATTGAGAATATACTATAAATTATTATCTTTTGCTTGCAGACTCAGCGT
The DNA here is from genome assembly GCA_903131615.1 of Diplodus sargus. Taxonomy (NCBI): domain Eukaryota; kingdom Metazoa; phylum Chordata; class Actinopteri; order Spariformes; family Sparidae; genus Diplodus; species Diplodus sargus. The sequence continues at coordinate 2,760,435 of CAEMYA010000069.1, read as the reverse complement.
CCGAAATGGTAAATAGAAATTAGTAAATAAATGTATATAATAAGAATAAGTATACAATGATAAATAAATAAATAACACCGTCTAAGACAGTTTAAAATACTGATGCTGGTGAAAATACTGGCGAAAATTAATCAGAAACTGAGAAAAATGAATTTCTGGGGCCGAGACTCGTCCTTCATCCACGTTTCCTGAGAATCCGTTCAACAGTTTTTGTGTAATCCTGCTGACAAACAGACTAAACAACAAACAGATAAGCAGCCGCAGACGAGAACATAATCTCCTCCCTGCCAGCACTCTGACACCTGATCATCCTAATCCTCTTTGGTTGCAGTCAAATAGTCTGTTTTTTTGCTGATGAAGCTTCCGAACTGAGTGAAATTAAATATTTAAAAGCTGTTTGAACTTTCTAAATGCAAAGGAAACCTGCTTTAATTCCTCCTTCTCTTATTCTTTCCTCACACATTCTGCTTCGCATCTTTCCTCGACCTCGTGACGTTTCCATCGAGGTCGAGGAAAACTGTCCAGGACATAATGTTTGTTGACTCTTCGACCGCAGCCTTCTTATTTAATTTTTCCATCCCGTTCTTGCAGCTTCGGGCGACTCCAGACCTTTCTTCATCTCCCTTTTTATACTCTTTAACCCTCTTTGGCTCCTCCTCAGTTGCTGCTTTTTACTCCTCATCTTCATCGCACTCCTACTTCGCCTTCACCTAAATATGCATGTCAGCTCTCCATGTTTCTTTTTAGGCTGTCTGGTTTGTTTTTAGCTATTTGTGAACATCCGTGTGTGTTTGTGTGATTTTTGTGTGTGTGTAGGTGAAGAAGTGAAGGTCGGAGACATCCCCAAGCCCTCCCTCCCATCTATCTTTCCTAAGAAACCCCTCCCCCCAAAGACAAGCTCCTCCTCCTCTTCCTCCCATCCCCCGCGGCGTCCCGAGAGACCGCCCACTCTAGCGTCAGTACACGCTCACACGCAGACACACATACTATACATCCCCGAGCGCACACAGCCTAACGTTGTCGTATGGTTTACCTGCTCAGGTGTGAAAGCCCCAAGTCTGAGGGTGGGGCTTCGACACCAGATTCTGCCCCTGACAGGTCACATGACGCCGGTGAGTCTGACTGACGTGAGCGTCGACCAATGAGATGAAGATGTGGTGCCTCAGTGACAGTCAGAGCGTCTCCTTTTTGTCTCTGTACACATTCAAACCTTTAATCGTGTGTCTTTTGTGTTTCTGGCGTGTGCAGACGTGGACCTGGACGCAGTCGTCGCATCAACAGAGAAGCTGAGTCATCCGACGGCGTCGCGGCCTCGAGTCACAGACCGCCGGCCTCGCTCGCAGATCATCACACCAGTGAGAGCTTGTAGTCAGACTGTCATGATCCAGAGTCCTACCTAGTCCACCATCACAGTCCTGATGTGTGTTTCTGTCCGTCTCTCTCTCACAGTCTTCCCTGTCCACGATCGATCTGGGCCCCCCTGCAGTGGAGGACAGGAAGGAGAAGGACAGAGTGAAGGAGGAGCCGGAGACTTTCTCCAGATCCATAGACGTTTCCCTGAGAAAAGGAGTTCCCACCGTCTCTGTAAGACCAACCTCACTGCACCGCCTCGCACTGTTTATTTCATCCAGCAGAGGGCAGCACAGCACAGATTTAATGTTTATGAGCAGTTTTAAATCTTAGATTTTGTTCCCCCATAAACACTTGGTGGCAAATGTTAAATAGCACAGTCTTCTATGTTTTAATAATGTTACGTTTATATTTAATGCCTAACACATCCGAAAACCATGAAGGAGTTAATTAACGATTGATAATTGGTAAGAAATGCTGTTTTTTTCCGGATTTTTCTAACACTTTCAGCACAATTTGAGTTTAAAAAGGTAGATCAGTTGGCAAAACAATTTCACCTCAACGTCCAGTTGTATGGAGGGCCAACATTGCCAAAATTAAAATGAAATAAAGAAATGACTCAATAAATAAATGTGCCATTGAATGCACCCAAAAAATAACATAAAACATGAATCTACACAATATTTTGTCAATTTAAATCAATTCAATACTTTGAATTGATACAAAGGTATATAAATACAGACAGAAATATCAATTTGTAGAAATAATTCCTCTATTTGTTTTAAATGTTATTACTTGGTGCATCTAATTTGCATTAAATTGAGTCATTTATTTATTTATTTATTTTTGACAGTATCTTTCCTTCATACATATGCGTAGCTGTTCTACAACTTTTGGTTACATCACCCAATTTTCCTCAATGTGTGGAGTTATAAAAAAGTCTCACTAAAGCAGAACCACGAGGATGAATCTGACATGTACGAGGAAAATATACTGACTGATAAATTCTGTGAATCACTGAGTTATGTTTGTATTTCCCTTCAGGTACCTGACAGTAAAGCGCCGCTGCCTGTCAAGCCGTCTGTCCTGACCCCGCCTACCTCCAGCCATCGCCCCTCCTCCCCGTCTTCCTCCTCGGGTCTGACCCCCTCCCCCGAGCTCCGGCATTCACCTCTGACCCCACCGACACTGGAGGAACTCAGGAACCAGCTGAGAGACCTGAGGTCCTCCGTAGAACTGCTGAAGAGCCAGCACAGGTACGTCATCTATATAGTACGCACCTGGATGTGTGTGTGTTTAGAAAGCGGGCGTATCAGAGTCATGACGCCGATGTGTTCACGTGTTTCAGGCAAGAGATGAAGCAGCTTTCAAACACGCTGGATGAAGAGAAGAGGATTCGTATCGGTTTACAGGTGAGACTCATTAAGGAGCGACAGGGGAGAGAGTTCAGGTCTTTCCAGAACTGAAACCTGATAGTGGGTCACAGAACATAATCACACACCTGTTGTGTTGTTCAGATGCAAATAGTTCTAGGATCCCAAGTTCCCTTAAGCGACTGACTTCCTGCACAGGGAAACAGGGAAGCTACATGTGTAACAGACCTCAAACAACTCTCGAGACAGTTTTGGTTCTCACAATCATTATTACCAATAATTACATTATTTTGACTTGTGCAGCCTTTTAACTCAGATTGTGCTGATTTTCAGGATGTGAAGCGTTTTATGATAATCTCAAAAATAACATCACAATAAACAAAAATGCCAACGCAGGCCCTGGAGAAACTCTAGTTAAAAAGAGTGAGAATAGCTCGGCTCTAATTAATTTGATCCTATATCAAAAACAAATACATGTTAATAGTTTGAATAACATATGAAGTGATTAAGAAATACTCTGTTCATGTTTGTGCATTCAGAATGTTTTTTTTCTCTTATTTTTTCATTCATTGCATAATTTAAATACTTGAATCAATTATTAAGGTTTATTGACTTAAATAACCTTTTAGCTTAGATTCTACAGACTTTAGGAATATAAAGTATTTTAAGATAATTCAAGAAATTACTAACAGAAATCAAAAATACCACTGGTGGAACGCTTCTATTGCAGAGTTCACAGGGCTGAAGAGCATTTCTACCCCACAAAAGATAAAACTGTGTAAATATTATCTTCTTACTCTAATTTTAACTTTCTTTTTGAAAAAATGACCAAATTTAGCCTTACAGTGGGCCAACTCTGGTCTTTGTGTATTAAAGATATGATACTGTGTTTGTCTGTGTTTAGTTGAGATGAATCATTTCAGTCGACCTCGTCATAGTTGCATTCAGTATCTTGATTCCCATAATTTCTTTATATTTATCTCATCTTAAATTGTAAAGTTACTATTTTAGAATGATGTGAAAAGAAGGCGTCAGACCGTTTATATCACCATATGTCTATTTTTGTTGTTGTTGTGGTTGTTGTTTTGCAGATGGAAGTAGAGCAGATAAAGAAGAGCCTGTCGAAATGAAGACTACATCGTCCTTATCTCTGATGACCGCATCAGAGGCCAGCACATGGAAACATTATCACTGTTGGCCCCCGAGACACTTCAGCCAAAACAAAGTTTGTGCCAAACGATCATCACGATCACCATCAGCAACATTACAGTACCATGGAATCAGCCACCTCCCTCCCCTGACGCCGCCTTATCCTGTGTTTACTTCTTTACTCTCCTGTTTAAAGAGGCTTCTCTGTTCAGTTTACTGCTCTCTTGTCGAAGCTTGCTGTGCCACCGGTACTGACCGAACAACAGAGCCGCGGCTGCCGTGCCGGTACTTTTTTTTTTGTTTCTAACATGTGAAGGAGACTTGGAACTTCGTAGCCCGGTTGGTTCAGACGACCTCTGTGCTGTTCTGTGTCCACTCTGCGGCCTTCTTATCTCTGTGTGTGTGTGTGTGAGTGTGTTCTTATTATCCATCAATGTGAGGACTTAGGTTTTGGACCTACAAGATAGGGACGTTTTTTGTAAAGTGAGGTTGGCCGGTCCTGACTTCTTCATTGGGCTAGATTAAGGTTAGAATCAAAGCCCATACTTTGAGGCACATCATTAGCATTCGGGTTGTTTGACACACCGAGCTTGATGTTTCTATGGTACACTGCAGGCGGGTGATTTTGAAGCATCGGCCATTAACGGCTCTCACATTTGGACATACTGTTTATCCCCCCCGACCCTTTTTCTTCTTAGTGTCGTAACTTCTTGAGTCTTAAAAGTCAGAAATATAGTTTGAATTGAAATTGAATGTTCAGTTTGCAGCCAGATATTCCACCTGTTGGGAGGTTAGATTTTTAAGCACACTCCCCTCCCCCCATCAATTAAATTAATCAAACCAACATGACAAGCGATACCGTAGGTGCTACTTAAAGGAAAAGTTTGCAAGGTACATTCATTTGCTTTCTAGCTGGAGCTAGATGAGGAACTCTTACGTCTGTTTGCTAAATATGAAGCTAAAGTTTGCAGCCAATTGGCTTAGTTCAGCATAAATACTGGAAATGGGGGAAAACTAATGAAATGTAAGTAATTAAATCTGCCTACCAGCACCTCTAGAGCTCACTTATGCTACTTTTAAACCCAAATTAGTACGTTAATGCAGGTTTTTTAAACGCGACGGAAGCCAGATGTTGGTGGATGAAAGTAGTTTACATATAAAAAGCTGTGAAAAGATCAGATTGGGGTTATATGATGACCACAAAACTTTAAAAAAGCCACCGCTCGCGGTCAAGAAATAATCTGTACAACCACAAATTGTTACTGCTACACTTTGTTTCCTCAAATAGCTGCTAGGAACTTTGTTTATCTCAGCTGCAGAGGGGACCAAGCAGGCTTTTATATCTAATTCTCTCCGTTTGATAAGTAGATTTTGTCACGTTTATGTACACATCCACTTAAAATCAAGCTACTGCCATCTTGTGGCACTTTAATGTTACTTCAAAACATGATTTGTCTGATACATTAACATGTGCAGTGACTATACACTAGATGACAATATAATGTTAAAAATAACACCATTGTGTTGTTGAATCTATTAGATTAAAGCAATGTAAATATACAGTACATTAGGTGAGGTTTGCATGCACGTTACGAGGCTTGTTTATCTACCATTGTTTTTTTTTCTCCTGGCCTTTATTTGTTTGTGTCGACTATAATTATTGTCGGCTTTTATATACGTAAAATAGGGTAATTGTTCATTATTGAGCTACACAGATGCTGGTAGGCTCTTACCTTTTCACAGAGTCTGACTAGCAGTTACCCCTTATTTACAGTGTTTATGTTAAGATAAGCTAACCGGCTTAACGGTGATTTCAGTCTTCTCATCTAACTCTCGGCAAGGAACCAGAGAACTGTGTTTACCTCGATGTCAAACAATTCCTCTCACACAATCGAAAACTGCCCCGAGATATTTGGCTGCAGATGAGAAGTGTATGCAAAGAAAAGTACAGGTCACTGCATGAACACGCCTATCTATGATCAAGAGTATTGGTTTCTGGACTAAAAACATATTATTTTTTATTTTGGTTATTGCACTTTTGCCCCACAACTCCAGAAACCTCAAGAGAACATCTTCGCTGGTCGCATCATCACGCCCCACAAAAGTGAAACGTGCGATCCATCGTGATGTTTCTGGTGCTCTTTTGGCAGCAGATGAAGGGTAAAGTCGAGGACAGGGTTTGAGGAATGTAGTCGGTAAAAAGGACCTCACAGGTTAGGGAAGACAAAAATGTGTGTGTGCATGTATGTGTGGTAGCATGTACGGCTGTTTGCCTCCCTTCCTTATATGTGCACAGAATCTATGGCAACCCGTCACTGTGGCCTTCCTGTTAATGACTCCAAATCTTTCTTTCTTCTCTTTCTTCTCTTTCTTCTCTTTCTTTCTTTCTTTCTTTCTTTCTTTCGTATGACAATGAGAAAACTGCTACAACTGAGGCTACAAGTTGTTTTCTTGACTTGGTCCTTTCTCTCCAGGATAGTGATAAATATATATACTTTTATATTTCAGTGTAATAAAGATGCTATTATGTACTGTACGTGTGCATTTTATTGTTTTTAAAAATAATCCAAAACGTGTTTAAATTGTCTTTTTATTCAAACAGTTGGTTCTGCTGCATGGATTACTGTTACAGAGCGGTGTGTGTGTGTGTGTGTGTGTGTGTGTGTGAAGGATATACTGGACACATTCCCAAGTCACTGACGGTCAGTGAGCAAAAAAGAGAAGTGAAAGTCACTGATTCAGACTAAATAGACACTGAAACCACTGCAGAACATCTGCAACAGCACAATTTAGATGACTCACGACTAACTAACTGAGAAAAAGGAGTTAAATGTCGGCATGTGTGTGTCACAGAACACAATGTTGATCCACGTCATAACTGCAGGAGACAATAGTTCTGGTGTCTCATGTTTTCACAGCCGTATTAAATGCCAGCAGCCGCAGAACAACATGAGTGAATCATTAACAGAGGTTTATGAACAAGCACAACAAACACCGGACCATGTTTGATTATGCTGATGAACAAAGGTCAAACCAGGACTTCAGAAGACATATATAGACATAAAAAAACATAGTTTTCTCAAGCTGTGCATCGCTGCAGCACCTCTGTTAACCCCTGTGTTTGGGAACATAGCAGAGCAGTTAGCAGCTGAAGAGAGGAGATGGTGGAGACCAAAACCTGAGCTGAAACAGAGTGAATATCTCTCTATAAAAGCAAGAAATCTGTGTGTGTGTGTGTGTGTGTGCGTGCCTCAAATATCTCTGCCGATCAGGATCAGACTGACCTGAGATTTTCAACATGGCTGCTGCGTGGTTGAATGGTGTGCAACCTCGGATTTGTTTGGATTACAAAGATACGTTAACAAATTATTTAATAAATGCTTTACGAATTCCGCTAGCGTTGTCAACCATAGCCACCATAGCCACGTGCACATGCATTGCCTGCATTTAAAAGTAAATAGTTTTCATATAACTTTGCACACATTCAGCAAACAACAATTTATATTTGCATTATAAATAATAAAAATGGTTCATTAAACATATTTGTGGTTTTCACAGTGTATGATCTAACTTTTTCCTGCTCGGATTTTATGGTTTTTTTTTGTGATTTTAGGTCCATTGTGTTAATACAGTGTGTCAAAATGAAAAAATAACAGTACAGTCACACATGTGAGGCTGTGCTGAAAATAATGACACCAAGCAAGGCAAGGTAGATATTTTTTAAGGTGAAATGTAATGACAAAATAAAAAAAAGTCAAAAATGGCCAATTATACCCTGGAATATCGAATTTCACAACAAACCTTGATATCCCTGATGTCTCGCCTTCAATCACAGCCTCATTTGGCCTCTTTATGAAAAGCTACTTAACCTCTCACTTTTCTATAGGAATACATACTTCCTACGGGCAGGTGCACTAGTTGGACTTCATTTCATCAGGTGGACACAAACGCAAAGATCATCTGAAATCATACAGTGTGTTTGAGTTTCAAGACAAATCCTGCTTAATGGTGTAAAGCAGCGAACTGCAGGACATCCTGAAGTGAAGTTATTTGAGTGTCATCACGCTGATATGGAAAGCTTATTCGCCACGTGGCTTCAGATTAGATCTGGTGAAAGCTTTCATCACACACTTTGCCACTTTCGCTTGAACTGCCTCCTTATCGTTGCCACATACTGAAGGTTTGTGCTGATAGTGGCTGGCTGAGGTCCTGAAACACAATGTGAAGGGAATATGCAGCATGTAAAACACCTTTTATGGAGTACAAGTTAGTAAGATGCTATGATTTTTATGAGATTAGAAGCTCATAACGTGATGTTTAACCTCAATTGGAGATTAACAATTTAAGGCCATTACTTACTTTTCTTGCGTTTGCACACGACGGACCGCACACCAATAAATTTCCTTTGAATTTGATTCCTTTGAAATCAACAGCCATAGATCTGTAACAGTCCTGCCTCCCCAAACTATAATTCTTTCTTTTTACGGAGTTTCAGATTCACTGATATCAAGACAGCTGGGCTTTATTCACTTAAAGGGTAAATCCACCAATTTTACCTGTTAAAGTGTGTTAACAGGTCTTGGGGAGGACTACTGCATGTGTGAAAAATGTAGTATAAAGTCTCTTGTGGAAGCTGCATGTACTCTGATAATGCCTACAGTGATGTCACTCAGTGGTTCAGTTGCATTGTGGGTAATCCAGGTGTAACACCGGTTTTAAAAAGGAAGAAGAATGCCTAAATACTGGCTCAATTCCAACGGTGTTACAGGAACTTTTCCAAAACATTACCCACAGTGCACCTTAGTGACATCACTGGAGGATCATGGTCATGGGCCAGAACTCCAGTGGTAACTGCTAGCTGCACGGCTAATTAAGCTAATAAGTTAATAAAGGCTACATTTATATCTTTTGATATTCTGCTAGCTCATTTGTTTTGAGTAAGAATTCGACAGATTAACAATTCTTACATATTGCCCCTTTAAAATAAGACAATTTCCCCTTTATATTCTCATCATTTCCCTTATTGCAGCTGAGTGGAGCCATTTTACACTTAAACAACATAAAAACAATGTTAGAGAGTCCAGTGAAGGGCTTCTAACCCGGTTTTGGGGACAAATGGACACACAGCCCTATATTGGTAATCTTATTTTATCTGAGTGTTGTCGGCTTCATTGTGTCCTGACAATGATTGCAGGGAATCTTGTCAGCCATTAATCTTTTCCTCCCTCCCAAACAAGTTAAGAGATCATAACAAACACTGGATCACCTCCTGCACTGGATCTTCAGACTGTGTGTTGAACACCACTGAGAATAACTTGGCTGCTGTGTGGAGGAGTGAACCAGGAGGACACACTGTTTTATATTTAGACAAGCAGCGAGACGGTGACAGGGTTTCAGACTGTGGACAGCTGATTGTGTCCTGCAGGAAGCCAAGAAACAACCTCCAAACCGGACAGAAAAGGAGAAAACTTAAACTTCTGGATGCGTTTCCCTCTCCTCCCCCGCCTCTCCCTACGCTTCCTCCTCTGTCTCTCCTGGATCTGGTCGGATCCATCCAGTCGGGCTTCTTGGTGCGAGATAATCGGCAGCTGATGTGAGTTAATGAGGCGGAGATGCGGGGGGACAAACTCAGACGCGCTGCGCTCCAGCGAGGACAGGTGCGCAAAGAGTGAGCGAGAGTGAGAAGGCAGAGGAGAAGACAGGGCACAAGACAGAGGAGAGGTGGGCAGAGACCGGAGATAAAGCAGAAACACTCCCCAGGTTCGCGCTATGGACACCGGGCAGAGCGCGCAGGTCGCCGACATGGCAGGGGAGCACTCCGCCGGGGTGTGCCTCCTGGAGCGGGACCGGGAGAGGGGCGAGGTGTCCAGCCCGAGTCCCCCGGCCAAGCAGCGCTCCCTGCGGGCGGTGTATGTGCTGAACGACGGGCTGAAGGCGGTGATGGCCAGCAGCCCGGAGTCCGGAGCGCTGCAGTGTCTGCAGAGAGCCTGCGACTCCGAGAGCGCGCTGCTCACCACCGTCACCTTCGGACGGCTGGACTTCGGAGAAACGTCGGTGCTGGACAGTTTCTACGATGCAGGTGGGTGACAGGGACACCGCGTGCTGTTGGTCTGTAATGATGGAGGTTTGGAGCGTAAAATGTCTATCTTGTTCTAACTTTCTATCAGAAGTTCTGCTCAAAGTACGCAAACTATTCCAAGAATGACATTGTTAGGATAAGGCAAGAAAACAGGGGGCAAACGCCATAAAGACGTCATAGAGACTTGACATTTACAGGCCTTGTGACTAATCTTGTGCCCTGTGCACGCACCAAATGTCATGCACAAAGTAAGTTTATTATCCCCAAATTACGCAAAATATTCCCCAAATGACAGAATGAGGCGAGAAAACAAGAATGATGAAACAAACCACAACACTGAAACACTTTATTCACACAAAGTTGCACAAAAGTTTGTTTCACCAGCATGTAAAGTCCTGACTGGATGTTGAAATAATCACTGAAACAACTGCTGCTTGCTTCCTGATTGTAACTCTGAACAAGTTTCCATTCATTTTTATGCAGTACTGCACATTTATGTTGATTTCTTTCGGACGATTGTGGAAAAACTCGAGCTGTGTCTTCAGGAAGTTCAGTTTTCCTGCTGCAGATTTTCTTCGTCAAGTTTGGGAGAGAAGGCAGAATATTTTTGTTTAAGACCGTGTTGCAAAAGCGTTCAAGTTGCTGCAGCTGTAACTTTGGTGTCTTGAGGTTTGGCCACTGCTGCGAAAGTAAAAAAAAAAAAAAAGTCTATCAGTCACGTCGATCATTTAAGCAGTGGTGGTAACATTTGTCTGCAAACTGCATGAAATTGCAATATTGCCATTAAAGTATTAAGCTAAAGATATTCTCATATATGCCTTCATTGATGTCATCCAGTGGGTGAGTTGCATTGTGGGTAATGTAGTCACCAGGTTTTGAAAAAGCAGTCCACTGGTCTAGCATTGAACTCCTCAACAATATTGGACTTATTATGAATAGTTAGTAAAACACTTGATCAAAACCAATACAGCAGAACCAGAGACATCAACTTTACAAAAACCTGGTGTCTACGTTACCCACAATGCAACTGAGTGACATCACTGGAGGGAGTTTATCAGATCACATGCAGCTTCTTCTGGAGCCACAAAAAGGCTTTATGCTATTTTTTTTACATGCCGTAGCCCCTCAAGACTGTACACACACTTTAATGTGTAAAATTGGTGTAATTACCCTTTAACACAGGCGGTTGGTATTGTGATACTGCAAGAAAACGCAGTTTGTACTGCGTCTGTACCCACATTAGTCTTTGAGAGTGTCATTTCACTCACCCAGGCTGTAAGAACAGCACTCGTATGATACTTGACTGTAGATTGCACAGGAGCTGCTTCTTGTGTTAGTTATACAGACTCATAAATATTTGGTATGCTTGAGGCATCTCTGCTGTGGAATGCGCAGATCAGGAAAACCCTCAGCCCGAGGGGAGGATTACATCCACCCCTCGATTTAATCCATGTACATGGCAGCATGCAACAAAGAGCTTTCAGACTTCTCTGGGGAGAAACAACAAGAAAGACAATTAGAAGCTCCGTGCTGCTCTTGATTTCTCGTTCTTTTGTTTGTGTTTACGTTGAATCATGCAGCCAGGACTGCACAGATTTCTACATTGGAGTCGACAAAATGACCTCTCCAATAAACGAATGGCACCACTCAGGAGGGCCGACTCCTCAGGAGTCTAACCCGAACATCTTGACCAGAGAAGACAGATGGTTTGAAAGAGGAGTCAAATAATCTGTCTGTCAAAGTGGAACACTGTCTTTGAACAGAGGAGGTGGACTAAGACATAAATTATCACCCTCCTACAATACAGTACTGAGTTCTCTCTCCAGACATTAACAACCATCCACGCCTAAGCAACCCACGTGAAGACCAGTCGGGCCAACGACTCTGAAACTCAGAGCTCACACGGGTCCTGACATGACTCAGTAAGGTCTCAACCACACAGAGTCTAAAACCTTGCAGCCCCCCTCCAGTTAGGTAGAACTGAAGAAGCCTCTTGGATGAGAGGTGAGACGTCTTAAAGGAACAGAAAGAAGTCCAGCTGCCTACGATACAGCACTTAGAATTACCATGATTGAAGGCCTTCATCCACAATGTTGGGTCATGTGGACCAGAAGGCACCAATAGTCGTGTAACAAGCAAGAAATGTGTTTTAAAACCACTGAAAATGTTTTCTGCAACCACACTTGTAATGAGGTCGGAGATGGATTTCAACATGCGGTTGAAGGAAGGTCGCCTCTACCAAATTATGAGCTTCAAGACATGTGTTTAAGTTGTTGTCACCATCATCGCGGTTGTCTCCTCCTCCTCCTCCTCCTCCTCTTCTTCCTCCTCCTCCTCCTCTTCCTCCTCTTCCTCCTCCTTTCTAGACATCGCCGTCGTCGACATGAGTGATGTGTTCCGGCAGCCCTCCTTGTTTTACCACCTGGGCGTGAGGGAGAGCTTCGACATGGCCAACAACGTCATCCTGTACCACGACACTGACCCTGACACTGCCCAGTCACTGAAGGTACACACACACACACACACACACACACACACACACACACACACACACACACACACACCTATTTGAATCTGCGGTCAGAGTACTAGAGTTCCTGGATGCCATTCCTTCGCACCTCCTCAGAACAAAGTGATCCGCTAAGTTATTTACAGACTAATATGTGTGTGTGTGTGTACGTGTGTGTGTACATGTGTGCATACTGGTCAGTGTGTGTGTGTCCAGTACAGTCTGTCCTGCAGTGTGTTGCCAGGGTGAAACAGCTGTTTAAAGAGCGTGCACACACACATACACACACACACACACACACACACACACACACACACACACACACACACACACACAGACACTCCGGCTCTTATTTCCAGTCTCACATTCTTTGTTTTATCTCCTTATAGGACATGGTGGCGCAGAAAAACACAGTAAGTTTCTGTGTGTGTGTGTATATGTGCGTTTGTGTGGTGTGTGTAAGTGTGTGTGTGTGTGTGTGTGTGTGTTTCATGATGATTGATTATTGCGCACACACTCTCTGATGTTATTTGTGGGATCATAATTCATCTCAAGTGCCTTCCACACACGAACACATGCAGGAATGAATATCTGAATGCTCTCTCTCTCTATCTCTCTCTATCACACACACACACACACACACAAGCACATACACTTACACACACCACACACACACACACACACACACACACACCCAAACATAGACGGAAACACGTGCAAAAACACGCGTGGCAGCTTTCTGAAATAAACTGCGGCACTATTATTCATTTAATAACTGATTTTTTTAAATATGTGTTGTGTTTCTGTTTGTGTGTGTGTGTGTGTGCGTGTGTGTGTGTGTGTGGAGAAAGGCCACACGTCCACCAGCGCTCGGTTTTCCGTGGGTTCAGTTGCCTCCAGAGTACAGAGGCTCTGGACTGCGCAATAAAGTAGGTACCGTGCTGCCGCAGCGGGGCATGATGGGAGATTTTTCCCTCACAGACTAATAATACCATTAACAAACATGGAGGAGGGCGCTGCACAGCACCTGACCTCCACATGGGATGTTGTGTGGTAACAAATTAAAAAGCTCTAACCGCCTGGATGGAGTGAGTCTGTGACACTCTGCAGCTTGTGTTTCAAACAGGATGATGTCTTGATTTAAACCGCAGCGTGTCTCACGTCGACTCGCTCCTTCTAAGATGATATCATAAAAAGTTACACGATCAGATATCCTGCATTCAGAACAAGCTGCTCATCTTCTACTTCTTCTGCTGGAGTCGTGTGTGTGTGGCCGGTCTAAAAATGTCCAGCCGTTACATAACACTTTATCTTCACGGGTAGCTAATGAGGAACATTATTATTTGTTTTTTTTAAAGAGGCTATTGTTTGACAGCAATATATAAAATGACAATGTGAAAACCCTGTGACAGCATCAACAGGGTCGCCAGCTCCTGAATCTGCAGCTCACCAGAGTAAATGTTGGCAATGTTGCGTTTCTGCAAAGCAACGGATGTGTTGAAACTTTGTTGTTGCGACTTTGTGTTTCTGTAGGCAACACAAACGTAAAAGCCACATGGCCAGTATGAGGAATAAACATGTTTTGGCTTAAAATACCTGTTTTATGGCCACAAACACAGCTGGAGAGTTTGTCATCGCCATGGACGCAGTATCACGCTTACAAATGAAACACTGCAGCCTTCTCGCCGTTCACTAACCAACAAAGCATGAACATGGCAGCCATCTTTTGTGCTAACAAGACCAGGCTCGAGTGAGGAGAGTCAGAGCTTCCTTTTTAATGGTCACTCGGCCGTTGACGTGACACTGTCAGCTCATCCCTCCAGAGCACTGGAGCAGTTTAATGTCCAGTGTGTGAATAACCTCACCTGTCTCTGTAATCCTGCCCATTAGTGTTAAATCCTCTTCTTCTGTGCTTATTAGAAGTCCTTCTGCAGCAGCACAGGATTTATTGTAATTGCTCTGAACTCGCTTTGTGTGTGCAACAGCGAAACCTGATAGCTGATATCTCTCAAGTTATTAAATACACGATTGACACTATGGAGGTGGGAGTGGCGGGACGTGTCTCTCTGAAATTACACATGAAAAACATTTAGAGTAAAGACCAATAAACTGAGAACGAAGAGGCAGGAGGAAAATAAAAGAAGATACTAACAACGTTTAAGAAACCACAGTGTGTATTTGCAGCCGTGTGAGCTTTATTGATTGTGCTAACCTTTGCTGATGTGGTCATGATGCTATGAAACGATCTCAGCAGTTAGCTTATCCTCCTCCTTCCTGTATGTGTGTTTATCTGATGTCATGATATTTAGCACCTCCGGTAGTCAGATCAGATCAACATCAGATCTTTCTCTCTTCCTTCCAGGCCTCCAGTGGTAACTACTACTTCATCCCCTACATCGTGACTCCAAACCACGAGTACATGTGCTGTGAGAGTGACGCCCAGCGCAGGGCCAGCGAGTACATGCAGCCCAGCTGGGACAACCTGCTGGGGCCGCTGTGCGTCCCGCTGACGGACCGCTTCACCAGCCTGCTGAAGGACATCCACGTCACGTCCTGGTGAGACACGTTTGACCCGTAAACACCATCAAACACATGCATTTCATATATATTTTTTTACATTTGTCCGTCTCCTGCAGCGCTTCATTTAAGGACACACTGCTGAATGACATCAGGAAGGCCCGAGAGAAGTACCAGGGAGAGGAGCTGGCCAAGGAGCTTTCCCGAATCAAACTCCGGATCGACAACACAGAGGTCCTCACTCAGGACATCGTCATGAACCTGCTGTTTTCCTACAGAGACATACAGGTCGCCTACAAACACACAATCATAACACACATACATGCATCGTATTTAAAGTGAGGGGCAAGAAATAACTTCCCTGTGTGTGACCACCAGGACTATGACGCCATGGTGAAGCTGGTGCAGACTCTGGAGATGCTGCCCACGTGCGATCTGGCCACTCAGCCCATGATCCAGTTCCACTACGCCTTCGCCCTCAACAGGTACACAGGAGGTGGATTCAAAATCCATTCATTCTTCGTTAGCAAGAAGCTTGATTCATTGCTTATATTCAGGCTTTTCACTCTGTTTTTGCTGACATGATTGATATCTTACATTGAACATAACCATCAAGACTTTGGATAGCTGTAAAAGAAAGACAAATCATATAAGATAACATTAGATGAATTGTATTGATCCCTGATTCCCAACATTTTCCTCCTAAAAGGCTAAAACTAGCGACATATTAAAGATCATAATCTGAATTCATGGCATCTGTTTGACTATAGATTAAATTAATATGTCATAGAAGTCTATAATTTCTGTTAAAAATGGTCTTAAAAAGACAGAACTGGACAACTTGCAGGAGAGATAAAGCATGTGTTAGCTAGCTGGGGAGATAGCAAGCTAAAGCTCAACTAGATTTATTCACTTATTTACAAAAAAAAGAGAAAAATACCGTCTTTGATCAACTAAGATCTTTGTTAGTCAGTTTATTATTTAATATAACTGACTGGTTAAGTTAAGTCATGGTGGACAGAAAACCCAGTGAACGCTAAAACTCCAGCTAACAGTAACAAGCTAGCAGAGTAGCAAAAACTGCAGTCACAGCTTTTGCCTCCAGTGGAATAAATACTATTTTCTAAACTCAACCACAGAAATAACGGTTCACCAGGTAGTTCAACACACGACTTTCTGCCTCACCTTCACGTATAAATCTGTGTTTGTGCAGGAGGAACAGTCCCGGCGACAGAGAGCAGGCTCTCAGAGTGATGCTGCAGGTGCTGCAGTCCTGTGAACATCCAGCTCCGGACATGTTCTGCCTCTGCGGACGGATATACAAGGACATCTTCCTGGACTCAGACTGCAAAGACACCAAGAACAGGGACAACGCTCTGCAGTGGTGAGGACACACTGCAACTTTAATGTGTAGTTGTTATACTTACAGGAATGTTCCTTTTGCTTCCTACATGCTATCATCTGTGTTCACTGCCCGCCTGCAGGTACAGAAAGGGATTCGAGCTTCAGCCGACTCTCTACTCCGGCATCAACCTGGCCGTCCTCCTGATGGTCGCCGGCCAACAGTTTGAGAGCTCCATGGAACTGAGGAAAATAGGTAAAATGATCCTGAACCTGACGAGCCAGCACACAAACCAGGACACCTCGAATGCATCAGTTGCTTTCAGTGTCTTTGCAAAAATTTGTTTTGGTTATAAATATTCTACATCTGGTGTTGTAGGTGTGAGGTTGAACAGTCTGCTGGGACGCAAAGGTTCCCTGGAGAAGATGAATAACTACTGGGACGTGGGCCAGTTCTTCACCGTTAGCATGCTCGCTAACGACATCCCCAAAGCTACTCAGGCTGCTGAGAAGCTCTTCAAACTCAAGCCACCTCTCTGGTAAAGACATACACATCATGAAAGTCCATATGTATTTTAATAAAGTTAATTTTAAAGTATTCACAGAGCTGTTTGAACTGTTTATGTTCTGACAGAAGCGTTCTGTTTTAAGCTAGTCCTTCAGAATAATGACAGTTTAGAAAAAGACTTGACACAAAAATCTAAATTATACCCAACAAACTTAGAGTATTCAGTGTATTTGTGATACCTGGTCAATTATTTTTATATTCATACAACAGATGACTTTGCTTCTGTATATTTTCACTTCAGGTATTTGCGGTCAGTGGTGCAGAACCTGCAGCTGATCCAGAGGTTTAAGAAGCAAGCGGTGGAACATTCTCCCCAACGAGAGAGGCTCAACTTCTGGATGGACATCATCGTGGAGGCCACGCAGGGCACGACCAACCGACTGAGATTTCCTGTACAAACACGCAAAGACACAAACACTCACACATGCATGACCAGATATACAGCATATGGAGTATTAACTTGTTCTTGTTTTCTCACAGGTGTTGATTCTGGAGCCGACTAAGATTTACCAGCCCTCCTATGTGTCCATTAACAACGAGGCTGAAGAGAAGAACGTCTCCATCTGGCACGTTTCTCCTGCAGAGACGGTGAGAATGAAATACAATATTTTTAGGCCTGCTGGAGGTTGAAAAGTTGGTGTGCGAAACACATTATAGTACATAAAGCACGTGATTTAAATATCCCTCAAGCTTTACTGAAAGAGATGGAAAATAATGGTAGAAGAAAACAATAGATCTGTGTGGAGCGATGCTGTTCCTTGAATTTATACATGAAACAAACCTAAATGACACATTTTAATCACATTTCTTCCAAGTATATTTGTCTAATTACTAGTCAGAATAAATCATTACAGTTAATATAAAGCAAAACCACCTACAAAGTAACATTTCAGTGAGATATAGGCTCAGTTTTCAGACAATCGTTCCACGAGCAGGTCTTTTTTACTTATTGCAAGCAACTGTTAAACCGTAAAAATGTCGTACACTTTTATTACAGAAAGGGATCCACGAGTGGAACTTCACTGCGATGTCCATCAAAGGCATCAGGTAAGAACGAAAAATCAGAGGTTAATGAAATCTGATTGCAAAAGTTGACAAACTCAAAATTACATATTCGCACTTAATTTTGGAACTAATGAAACTAATCAGAGCTTTCACCTGTTTTAATCCTTCGATCTGAAGTATCAGTAAGTTCGATGAGCGCTGCTGCTTCCTCTACGTCCACGACAACTCCGACGACTTCCAGATCTACTTCTCCACGGAGGAACAGTGCGGTCGGTGAGGACACACCTCTAGATGTGTCTGTGTAGGTGTGTGTGTTTGTCTGCGTTTGTGTTCGTACAGTACGTGTGTGCGATTGTACTGAAACATGACCGGATGGCCTTGATGTGTAAATAATACTGTTATAATGTTTGTGTGTGGTTGTGTGTGTGTGTGTGTGTGTGTGTGGGTTTCAGGTTCTGCTCCATGGTGAAAGAGATGATATCTGATGGGACGGGGAACGCTGTGGAGCTGGAGGGGGAGGGAGACGGAGACACACTGGAGGTCAGCCGCAGTCTTTACAGTAACGTACCTGCCCCAGGTGAGGATTATATGAGGAATATATGAGTGTGTTTGTGTGTGTTCCAGTATGAGTACGACACCAACGAGACAGGCGACAGGGTGGTGTTGGGGCGGGGCACGTACGGAGTGGTGTATGCTGGGAGAGACCTGAGCAACCAGGTCCGAATCGCCATCAAAGAAATCCCAGAGAGGGACAGCAGGTGGGTCAAAGTTCGCCCCGTTTTATACTAAAAACCTGGTTGAAAATAGTTTTTTCCTGCATTTTCTGATGTTTAATGTCACAGAATTGACAAAGATAAGCTCTTGTTGAGAATCTGACCAATCAATTCTGTAAACTGAAATAAAAACTGCATCTGGCAGATTTGATCAGCTGGAGCTTGGAGGGTTCAATACTGATGTTTCTGGTTGGTGATGCGTGACATCCGCAGGCTCTGAAAGAGTTTTAACACTCAATAAACAGAAAACATTCACCAGAGTTTCTCTCATTTATTGGGGAGGTTGAAATCTTCCCGCACCAAAAAGGAAAATTCCTTCTAGCTAGCTAATTAAGCTAATGTTGGTCAATAAGTTGGTCGAAATGCTTTCCATAAGTACACAATATTCACGCTAAAGCAAGTAAGTCCTAATTTTTAAAAGAGTTTAACAGTAACTTCACACCCAATCTTTTGAATATTGGACCTGTGTTTACGAATATCCTATTTAAGAAAATTCCTGTGGCATTCCTGTTTGTAAAACGTGATTGTAAGCGCAAATGAATAACAACCAAACTATAAGAAGTATTTCTCTGTGGCTCTTCTCTGTGTGTGACTCAGGTACTCCCAGCCCCTTCATGAGGAGATTGCCCTTCACAAGTACCTGAAGCACAGGAACATTGTTCAGTACCTGGGCTCCGTTTCTGAGAACGGATACATCAAGATCTTCATGGAACAAGTGCCTGGAGGTGCGTTTGTGTGAGAGAGAGAAAGATGGTAAAACAATTATGCTGCTGTCTTTTGTTTCGGAAAAAAAAACCTTCAGTCCTGAGAAACTGGATTGGAGGATTTGTCTGTTTCAGAGATCGATGCTTGTGACCTCTGGGTTGCTGGGCGGTCTCTCTAACTGCTTGGTCGTCTTCCCATTTCATGATAGGTTTTGGACACTCCTTCTCTCCTTTCTCCAGGAAGCCTGTCCGCGTTGCTGCGGTCTAAATGGGGCCCGCTGAAGGAGGCGACCATCATCTTCTACACCAGACAGATCCTGGAGGGGCTCCGGTACCTGCACGAGAACCAGATCGTCCACCGAGATATCAAGGTACACTGAATCCCATTCTCAAACAATTGCGTCTTTTTTTTACCAGTTAAAGTGTCATTTGTAAAACATGGCCAGAATCTGACGGAAGCTCAAGAAGGCATCATAATCACCAGAGTAACCAACAACTGCTGCTCTTCACTAGCTATTCTTTGCTGTAGATAGTTTATTGGTCAGTTTGAAGACAAAGGTGTACAGTCCAGAAGGTAACTGAGAGCAACTCTGACCAAGACTACGACTTTGTGGACGAGAAGACGGAGAGACAGGAGAGGCGAGCAGCGGAGGATTAGTGACGGAGAGTCGAGAGTCATCAGCAAAAGGGTGAACATGGAGCGTAGAGCTGTCATATATTCACAACTTACTCTTGGAAATTTGACTTATTTAGAGGTGACTTTGAAAAGTCAAGTTTTACAGTTAGTACAGAGCAGAGATGGATTTCATCGCTCAATTTAGAGATTCGGTTCCCGTCAGTCAGTTCGGCAGGAAGAATCGTTCACATCATTCATTCGTTTGTTCAGTCGCGTTTCCGGTACAACTTCATTTAGTGATGAATCATGTAATGCACAGTTCTCAGCTCCTCGTTCTCAAACGGTCAACATAACACTATAGTTCAAGGCAAATACATCGCTGCAACCTCATAATTATGTGTAATTTTATACAACACAACAGTGGATGATGTGTATATTCACCTTCACATTAAATTGACATGTATTGAAGTCAAGTGTGACTGACTGAACGAGAACGATGAGCTACGAACAAAATGAAATGGGTTTTTTCCATGGAAACGGTTGCTATGCTTTCCTGTTTCTCATTGGCTAAAAGTTAACGACAGTGTCCTAGACTCAGCATACGATTGGCTGGCTCTCAGTCATCTTCAACACTCTGATAACTAAACAGTGAACAACACAGCGACTTGTCTGTGAGAACGAAAGAACCAACGAGAGAGAAGTGAAACGTGGAGGTCAGGTCAGTTAAAGCGTCAACGTTATAGAGTTGTTCCTTCGAACTGATTAGTTCGCAAACGAGCCATCTTTGGTACCGAGCATACGGTCCAAACAACAGAGGCTACCACACTGTCAGGCTTTCTTGAGGTACAAAGTGGCACGACAGGGCGTGTCGGGGCTAGCTGGTTAGCATGCTAACTTCGGTCACTAACACAGCATATAGATCAGTATATAGTATATGTCTGACGCACTCTGTTCAAAATGTCAGTTTGCTTTTAAATGTTTTAAACTGGTTAAAATACTGGTCAAATCTTACAAATCACTCCTTAAAAGCTTCTCAACATATTGATAAAATATGTAGATTTAAAAGAAATTGGTGTATTATTGAGGGGGAATCACTGGACAGCATGTGAAGCTTCATATTGTACCCAATGCATAAACACAATTTTGGCTTCTTTTGCACTATACAGTCATAAATCAATCCTAACTGTATTTAAACCCTGTATCTCTTGTTACTTTCTCCATCAGGGTGATAATGTGTTGGTGAATACCTACAGTGGCGTCTTGAAGATCTCAGACTTTGGCACCTCGAAGAGGTTGGCTGGAGTCAACCCCTGCACGGAGACGTTCACCGGTAACTTCTTTACTTCTTTCCACAATAAATGTCCTGCTAATATCTTCTCCATGAAACCACACAGCTGTTTCAGCGCTCATCCCAAATCTTTAGATGAACATTTAAAAGCCAAATTATCAACATTGAAAGCATAAAATGATTGATTGTCGACTAAATCATCACAAAAATAACAACAGTGTGAAGCTCCATAAACAACTGGTGAATAAACGGCTTCCGGAGAGAAAAGAAACCGCACGTATCACAAGACGGTAACTCAGCATAAATGGAGTCATAGAAATACTGCAGACTGTGGGTGTAAATATCAAATGACCCTCAAAATGTCAAGAGCCACTATCAGCCGCTATGGAAACACTCGGACACACGGGCGCGTGCGAATGTGCGTGTGCGCACAAACGAACATACAAATTCATCGGCCATCTGGCCTCCAGCAGCCAGCGAGGTGCGTAATTAGATTAGCTAATCAAGCAGAGGCAGAAGGGTGTTTACCTTTCATTAGCAGGTGTGTGTGTGTGTGTGTGTGTGTGTGTGTGTGTGTCCTTATCTGTTTCTCCTCTGCTGCCTCCCTCGCTCTCCTTTGACTCCGTCTTTTTATAGCTCTCTCCGTCCCTCAGTGTTTACATCAGCATGCAGAGCAGACCACAAATGCCAAGTCTGCTCAGAATTACTGACTGCAGACTAAATACTCGAGATAAGAGAAAATATGACCTGCAAATTCTTCTGAACTTGCTTTTTCTGGGATTTAAAATAACTCTTCAGTCTTTTATTGCATTTAAGCATTTTATTTTGCACAAAACCACTTTGCCTAAATGTTTAGATCTAAAGGCAGGAACACACCAGGCCAAATGTTGGATGTCTGAAACGTTTCGGGAGACTCAGACGAATTTGGGAACAAATCTGTTTGGTGTGTCTGATCAGATTCAACTTGCAAAGTCTGAGCGTGTTGGCGGTCTGAGGATTGGGCGCCATTGGATACTCTGATTGGCGGTGTGCTAGTGAATCAGTGCCGTGTGTGGGACGGGCGGAAGTGACGATGGTCTGCACTCCGTTCTGCTATTTTTCTGTTTTCATGTTTTGGATTACTGGCACGAGACTAGCGCCACTCGATGTTAAGGAGACTTATTGTATCTCGCGCAAGTGCGGAACGTACACGCTACTGTGTAGTTGGCAGGAGTTGAGGCGGTTTGTTTCAATGCAACTTTTCTGCCGAACGGGTCAGATGAGAGGCAACGGAGTGGTTGGATAAAGGCAGTTGGCCGTTGGTTTGAGTCTGGGTGGTGTGTGTGGGCCCCTTAAAAAAGAAAAGACTAAAACAAAAGCCATGTATACACTAACTAGGTGACATATAAGCTACAGCTTTTGCAATCTGTCCTGAAACAACATCTCAAAGTCTCAGTTTCAGTTTGTGAGTCGAACAAATATTTATCGACACTGAATGACTCCATTGCCTCTCCTCACCTTTTAGAAATGTTTGTCCATGTTACGATCTGCGCTTCTGTCTTGCAGGCACTCTGCAGTACATGGCGCCAGAAATCATTGATAAGGGCCCTCGAGGGTACGGGGCCCCGGCCGACATCTGGTCCCTGGGATGCACCATTATAGAAATGGCCACTGGGAAACCTCCCTTTCATGAGCTGGGGGAGCCACAGGCAGCCATGTTTAAGGTAGGTTCCATGTGCATGTTTTGCTTAACGGCACACCACTCGAACAAACCACGTTCAAATGTCATCAGAATCATAAACAAGCAAAACTAATTGCTGGTTTTACTGCAGTTCTGTGTGCGTGTTTGTCCAAGTGGTGTTGTGACTGTTTCTTGTTTTTGTGTGTTTTTATGTTCCAGGTGGGCATGTTTAAGATTCACCCGGAGATCCCCGAGTCCTTGTCCCTGGAGGCCAAGTCGTTCATCCTGCGCTGCTTTGAGCCGGACCCTCACAAGAGAGCCATCGCCTCGGACCTCCTCAGAGACACTTTTGTCAGGCACATCACCAAGGGCAAGAAGAGCAAGATCGCCTTCAAACCACCAGGTTAACACACACACACACACACACTCATACACGTCCAGCAAACTGGCAGAAACTGGTGGTGGTAGTGTGGAATAACAAGATCATTAAGACTCTCTGGAGGTGATTCCTAATGAGCTACTTCGCCGGGCCGATTAGGCGGCTTGATCTGATGGAAAGGAGGCTTACATTTATTCCTTACCTTTCGATAATGATGTTCCTTCAGACTACATCCACAACGTTTCCCTGCCGGTGCAGCTGCAGTGCGAAACCACCGGGAGCAGCAGCAGCGAACACGGTTCTGTGAGCCCCGACTGCGACTCCAAGCACGACGTTTTCTTCCAGAAGAAGAAGAACTCTGGCTCCGAGAACCTCCTCAAACCCCCCAACTCCAACTACCTGAGGTGAGTATCATCCCACCATCCCATCAGCCCACCGGGTACGTCAGGAGCATCATGCCTGCCTGTTGTTGTCGATTTGCTCGGCACCAGGTGTATTATTTTGAAAATCGACCGGATGCCGTTTCGTTGCTTAATGGCCTCTTCTGGGACGCCGCTGATTCTATTTGTGTTATTTATTAGAAAGCTATTTTCAGAACAGCCTCAGAACTTGAAGCAAATTCGAGGATGTCATTTTACTCGGATAATTCTCGTACGAGTGAAAAAACACTACTAACTGTTTGGTGTGTATGAGAGCTGCAGTGAGAACATTCTGGTGAGCTGGTGCATGTCTAAAGAGTTTATGTGATGATTTACTGAAGCAGACAGCTGGAAAAACAGAAGGCGTGCTAAAATAAAATAAAGCTGAAGAGGGGGATGGGAAACAAACTGACTTAAACACACAGGATCTTATTTACAGATGAAACACAAGTGCACACAGAAAACAGATGGGAACGAGACAAAGACAGGAAGTGCAGAGGAAAACATGACAAATGAGTGTAAAACCTACAAAATAAACAGGAAATGATGAGGAAATTAAATGAAATGACAGGAAATCAGACGTGAGAAAAACTGACATTAACCTGCAACTTCAAATTGGATAGAAACAGAATCGTCTTTTTTCATAGAAGCCGTGGTTATTCTGCATACATCAGCTACTCTCACGATCGTAAATCTGCGTGTCACCGCAGACACAACCTCGCTGGAACGGCACAGATCATGTGAGAAGATGTGAATGTGTGTGTGTTTGTGTGTGTGTGTGTGTGTGTGTGTGTGTGTGTGTGTGTGCGTTCGGGTGGCAGGTGGTCTTGCTGTGCTCACACTGCGCTCTGCTGCCTTTTACAACACTGATATAATGAGCTCTGATCACTTTATGAGCTTCAGCTAGCGGCTGAGCACACACGCGCACATCTGCACGTGCACGGACGCATGTGAGTGTGTGCGTACGCACGCGCACGTTCCCACCGCGCTGACTCACGCTGCCTCCGCACTTTGGTCGGCACACATAGTAGCCAGGAGAGGCTTGTATCTGTAAATAAACCCAGCGGTGCGTCACACACTGTTATAAATCAGCCTTTTTTTATATTGCAGTGAGATCATCCTGTGTGTGTGGTTGTGTGTGTGTGTGTGTGTGTGTGTGCTGCAGTGTTCCAGATGAGGGTTCGGTTTCGGAGGACCGCAGCGCCCCCCCCTCCCCCGAGGACAGGGACAGCGGTCTGTTCCTGCTGAAGAAGGACAGCGAGAGACGGGCCATCCTGTTCAAAGTCCTCAACGACGACCAGGCGAAGGTCATCTCCAACCTGCGGGAGAACTACATCCAGGTGTGTGTCTGTGTGTGTGATGGAGGTACTCTGATTATTCAGTAATGACGGCACTCATCCTCTCAGCACCGGGAGACAAAATATACAGAGAGTCAAAGAATAAAACTGAAGATTCTCTTCTTCCTCTCAGTGGCAATACGTACGTGTGGTTTAGTTCCCAGGTGAAGATAAAAAATATATATATTTTGTGACTCACCTGTGAAGCAAAAACACACAGTGATCTATGAACTATTTAACCACTTACAGCGACATCGATGCACCTCAGAGGCCCCTGTATCATGTTTTCTTTTAGGGGCAGCCATGAGAGTAATTTACAGTGTTTCTTTCTCTTTCCGAACGTCGGGGTATCATAGCAGGTTACCAGGGCACAATGGTTGGCACGCTTCCCCCCTTCAGTCTTCCTCTAATCTCCTTCCCTTAAAAAACTAAAAATACACATCAGGTGGACTGCCTGCGGCTCAGATCTACGTAGGATGCGGTTATATTCAAGCATGTAGTTTTTTCTGTAGTGTCACATTTATTAGCTCCGATGAAGGTGGTTTTATTTTCACCTGTGTCCATTCGTTTGTTGGTTTGTCAGCAGGATTACATAAAAACTAGTAGACAGACTTCCATGAAACTTGGATGGATGATGATTCTCAGCCCAGAATAAAGTCTTTTAACTTTTGGTGCAGATCCGACTAAATCTCACTTTCTTTAACATCGTGAGATTTCAACAGTTGGATCAAAATAGGCCGTATTTATCCATGTGTGAGCACAATTTGATGCAGATCCTAGATATGATGATCTTAAATCAGTTATGGATAACAGGAAATAGTCAAGCATCGTATTCATTAGTAAACTCCAGCTAAGCGTTTGAGAAAAGGAGTCTTCTTGTCTGATTTTTCCACTGAGGGGCGCAAGAGTCAAATGTATTACACTCCTACAAGTAAGAGACGCTGTGATCACAAACTTTAAAGAGAATTTACATTGTTTTTATTCAGTAACTAAACTAATCACTAGTAGACTTTATGTTGGAAGATTTATGTGTGAAAGTGTGCGTAAATGTGTTGTGTGTGTTTTCAGGGCAGCGAGGAGCTCCAGCTGTCTGCCGAACACATCAAGCAGATCATCTGCATCCTCCGAGACTTCATCCATTCCCCGGAGCGGCGCGTCATGGCGGCCACCATCTCCAAGCTCAAGCTGGACCTGGACTTCGACTCCACCTCCATCAACCAGATACAGCTGGTGCTCTTCGGCTTCCAGGACTCGGTCAGCACACAAAACCGATCCCATGAGAATTTGTTTTTGTAATGTGGCCAAACAAGTAGCTCATATCATCTTATGTAGTTAAAAAATAGATATTCAGAAGATATATTTGGGTTAAATGTGTGAAATTAATCCAAGCAGAAATTAATGTACAGGTGATTTTGGATGAGAAACACTGAAAAAAGTGCAAATATCAAATTATATATATATTTTTTTCATCTAATCCAGCATTCTTACAACTTAACAATGTTTTTATTGTAAGTGCAAATCCAACAAACCTTGTAAACAGGTGCAGATTGATGTGAAGTGATACAGAAAATCAATTTTGTAGGAAAACTTTGTGGATAATTTAACAAATTCTGACCAAAAATGATGAATGTTGTTTCCCCAGTTTGTCAAATTTACTAATTACAGCTTCCAGACATGTACAATTATCTCTAGTAACTGGATTTTCACATCAGTAGTTAGAGAGATTTCACCATATCTTTGTTTTCCAGGTGAACAAAGTCCTGAGGAATCATCACATCAAACCTCACTGGATGTTTGCGATGGATAACATCATCCGCCGAGCCGTGCAGGCCGCCATCACCATCCTCATCCCAGGTGGGTGACTGCAGGTGGCTGCAGCCCGTCGTGAGCTTCTGCTGCCATCTAGTGGACAAAATGCTCAACTCACGTTCAACTTTATGTCCTCCCAAGAAAAAACAGGGTCAAATAAATATAAGATAACATGAGGAATTATGACTTGTATTGAAACTTTTAGCATATGCTCGTTTGTCTGAAAACCTACAGTTGAAACACCGTCATGTATCACAGCCTTGACCTTTGACCCACAAACTGCAGAGCTGCAGACTCACTTCGGCCCGGCGTCGGAGTGCGAGGGAGCAGAGAAGGAAGATGAGGTGGACGAGGAGGAAGTGGAGTTCGGTCCCGTTTTAGCTCCACATGCTGACGACTCCGGGGCGACGGCTGACCCGGTCCAGTCCGCCGCCAGCCCGCTGCACTGCGCCCAGTCCCAGGAGCACCAGCGCTCGCATCATCAGCTGGGCGCGCAGCTGGGGCGCCTCAAACAGGAGACCAGCAGGTACGATTAAAAAACACGTGTGTACAGAAACACGTTCAAAGACTACAGAAAACACGTACACACGCTCACATCTCGTGAATGGAAATCACCACTTCTTATTTCTCTGAATGGGAGGTGTGAAAGTATGTGTGCAGTCACACACAGACACACACCCAACCTGAACACACAAACACACAAAAATGTCACGAATGCAACACCTCCAGGGCTTCATGTGATGCCACGCAGCAGTAAGAGTATACGGCAATGAGATCAGAGCCAAACCTCACCCGACCTTTGACATATTTAACCACTGATCTATCTTAACCTAACCATCAATAATTAGAAAAAATGGACAACTGAAGGTGTTTTATGTAATTGCACCTTTTTTAAATTACAGCTTAAGTTAAATTTCCTTTTTTTTAAGCGATATCTGATGAAGACAGCAGTACAACAACAGCGTTATAGCAATAAAGGCAACAGTGAAGTACAATTCAAAAGCTCATAAAGATTATTCAACGTTTAGAAAATGGTATGTGAAATACCTGCACAAGCATCTGTGGATGCAACTCTTTAACAATTGCACATTAAATTGTCTAAAAACGCTTCGACCTTTTGTTGAGTTGTTTTATTGTGCAACTCAGGTTTTCCCAAATCTTTCAAAAGCGTGATGTTTCATTAAGTCGCCGCCTGTCGCTGTAGCTTCCTGAGAAATATTATATGATGGCGTTGCGTGTAAGGGATGGAAGTCATGGGATGTAACCTGCATGACACTCTTACGCATCACCTCTTCTGTGAACATTTTCTTCTTGAGTCACTTCAAATAGATTCTTATCATACTTCTACCTCTTGTTTTTCATTGTTTTGATCATCGGGAGTTTCCTAGCTGCAGAATTCAGACAAGATTTTGAGTAAGAATTTGACACAAGGCCAGTTTTTAAAGCTGATGGATCTGTTTTATTGGTGCAAAAAGTTTCGGCCATTTGTGTTAAAACTTGCCACAGAAACTCAGGGTGTCGACCAGATGAGCCCAAACTTTTCTCCCATGAAAGACAAAACTTGAACTTAATGGCTCATTCAAGTGTCTCTTCCTGCTGTGTTCAGACTATAACACATAATTATTAACTAGGGATCCTAGATTTTAAAAGTGCACTTTCACCGCACAAAAAAAAGCCTACACAGCAAATTCAGATCTTCTTTTTTTCTTTTCAAAGCTTTATTTTTGCAAGGGCTGTTTTGCAGTGACCAGCTGAGCAGCTAATACAAAACTCAATGACAGCATAAGCAGCGCTTTGTATTGGTTCCCTTTTCCCACAAATGAAACTTTAAGAATACAATTTACCAAAGAAACACGCCGCAGACCGTGACATCTTCAAACAAAAGAACAAAGAGAAGATAAGAGACAGGGATTAAATGCGCTGTTGATTTTAAGCACCCCCGACTGGCGCCGGTGAGTTTCGGCGAAACATCTTTGCCAGCATGTGTGCGGGTTAAAAAACACCCTCCCAGCTACGATCACTGTTGGACATTTTGACACAATGCAGAAGAATAGGCATGGATTATTTCTAACTTTTATTTAGCCCAGAAAAGTAAAAAACGCACAGGTTGCTATTATGGCTTATTGTTTTACCTTGAAACACGTAACGCTGTCGCTCCAGAATTTTACAATCCATCATCTTTTCAGCCTTTCGGCTTCACCCTGAGCATCAGAGTCACTGTGTGAAAACGGTGTAATGGCTTACAGTGTGAATCTTGTATTTTATCTTAGAAACGTGTCTACTTTTGTACCTGTGTCCTCTGACGAAGATGTTTAGCTGCAACACACTGGAGTCAGTCTCGCCTTGTTAAACTCAACAGCGCATTAAATCCCTGCTTTCCTTTTTGTCCTTTTTTCACAGTCTGTTTACATACTGAGACGCATAGTTGTGGTTTTATTCATGGGAATGATATTGTGGTTTTGGACGACGTCACTTAAAAACAGATGATACAGATGTGTTACCTGGTCGGCTGTTGTTGCATTGTCACTGCAAAACAACAATAAAAAAACTGCGTTTGTTATCTTTGTTTCTGGTTAAACACACGGAAGAGTTTAGTTTAATTTGAGTTTCTGTAGATTAAGTTATGAGGATGTGTCGACTTAAGTTGCATCTCTTTCGACATATGACGGACTGTGAGAAAGCTTTGTGATTGAGAAAATAACGTTTGACACCAGACATGACATTTCCGGGGGAACATGAAGACTGACAGGTAACCAGAAATTCTACTTCTCGCAGCCTGGCTCCATTTCTGTCTGCTGTCACCTCTCTGTTATGAACTAAATGACTCTCCATGCTTAATGTGGTATTAACAGCCGTCTCTGTGGCGCCCCCTGCAGGCTGCTGGAGGACCTGCTGCAGAAGGAGAAGGAGTACCAGCAGGTCCTGAAGGCCACACTGCAGCAGAGAACACACGACCTGGAGCTGGTCAAAGTCCGGCACAGACCACCAGGTAGACACGCCGATTGATCCATGAATCGATTATTCCTCCCTTTGAGCCTCTCTCACTTTATTTCTCTTTTTGAAAACAGACGTTTCACCTCCCTCCATCTTCCACATCCCCGCGGACCACGAGCCAGACAAGCAGCTCACCGATTGGCTGAAAGAGCAGGGGGCAGACGCCGACACCGTAGATAAGGTCGAGTATCTGGTGGCGTTCGAGATTCTTCCTCTACGTCCACAAACAACATCACAGCACGTTTTTTTTAACTGATGGCTGTGTTGTGTTTTAGTTTGTGCTGGAGGAATACACACTGACCGACATCCTCAATGACGTCACCAAAGACGACCTCCGCTGTCTACGTCTACGGTATCTATGCAAACAACAAACTGTGATCAGCTTTGTCATTAGTAGTTGTTCTTCTTTACATTTTGTGTGCACGTGTGTTTCTATCAGTTTTAAGGTGCATCATTGTCTCATTTACCTTCCATGACATGAAATAATTTGGAGAGGTTAAATCTTCTTTTGCCTCAGGGGTGGAGTCCTCTGTCGCATCTGGCGGGCCATCCAGCGGCACCGAGAGCGAGAGAGGCAGAGGAGGAACGAGCGCTCCGAGGACGAAGGATGATGGGAGGGAAGACGCTACCAGCCCCTGCATGGCCACTTCTTCTTTCTCTCTCTCTCTCTCTCTCCACAGTGCCTTTTCACGTCGTTGTCTCTGTACGTACAGGACCGACCGAATCTCTGTACAAGTGTCACACGTGACCAGACCAAAGCGCCTTAGTGCAGGCACAGCTGTATGTATCCGTATGTGCATTTAAATGTGTATGTGTGCCACAACGTGCTCGTGCTCGAGGATTTTGAAAGGAACACAGACACAGTTTTTTAATTTTACTCCACCCAGAGACACAAAAAGAAAAGAATGATTGTGGATCAAAATGGTGTAAAAACTCCTCAAACTGCTCCTGTTGCATAATCAGTGCTGTCCATCTGAATTCTCTTAATTTTGCCAACATATGGTTGCATCTTCTCATCAGTCATGACTTTGAGCGCTCGTCTTGTTCTGCCGTTGTCAGAACGTGGGTTGGGTAACGTTCACATTTTAACAGATACCAGTAAAGATGCTTTAAATTCATTACCCATACCCAGTTTTCTTTTAAAAACTACTTTACTAATTAGTAAAATGTCATTTCATATGTCAAAAATAAGTCATCGAATACAACCAGCATTGCTTTAACGGAAGAAACCATTCAAAGGAAAAGTGCATTTTGCTCAACGTGGATAACTGGACTGAAGTGTCGACACTGATGGAACATCAGCACAGTATTGGTTTATGTAGAAAGTTGTATAAATCTGTCAGAAGAAGCATGAATAACAAACCGTAGAGGGGCAGCAAAATGTGGTGCTTCATCTAGTCTGCTTGATACAAAGAGGAAGAAGAAACACAGGCATTATCTGTTACGTTACATAAAGTTATATTTACCCTTAAATAGTTTTAAATTCACATACTATTGGTTTCATTCAAAGGTTTTGGACAAACTAAAAACCTCACATATTATTTTAGCATATCAAAGAGCATGTCAACGCCCAGTTTTTTCCAACAATAGCCAAATTAATACATAAAAACGCTGGTGCCTCGACGTTGAGGGATGTGCTGTCACGTACCAAACTTCGGCAGCAATCGAATCAACGTGAGGAATACCAATGTTATTCAGACCGTACGCTTAAAAGTACGAGTTCGAGACCCAACCCGAGTCAGAACTGCTCCATGTGACGTTCAGACGGACAGCAGAGAGTTGATTGTGCTGCAGGAGTTTCTGTGAACGTTTTTACATCGTACCCAAGAAAAGCCACCCGAAACTCTCCATCTGTAATGTGACATTTCATCATTCACATGAATTGTCCGTCGTCCAAAACAACTCGTATGTACTCCAAGATCTTCAGACCGACCACACTGAGATGATTTATTGAAATCACGACTGCCGACACGTCACTGCCTTATACATTTGTACGCATGTAACTTATTAGTTGTGTAAGATTTCCTTGATATTCCTACTGAAGTTACTTTCCTCCTCTGCGTGTACCTGTATTTAAATGTTTTTGTTTTTTTATTCCAACTGTTATGTTCGTGCCTGTCTACTTCACGATTGCTTTACAACCGCAATAAAACTGGAAACAATGAATGTGTCGCCCGCTTTTTTGAGGTCAGTTCTGAGCCATTTGTCATTTTAAAGTAGACGATACAGAGTTCTTTATATAGTCTCAGGAGATAAGTAGCATTGGAAAATAGTATCTGGTAGTTGACACAAACTTCAACTGTTGTTCTTATCGAGATTATCCTCCGCCTGTGTGCCTGCCTTGTTTTAATCTTTGCTACATTCCTTCCTTTCACTTTTCCATTTTCCATTCACCTTCCTGAAACCTGTTGCTACCTGCCTGCTCGAGGCCTCCGACGTGTCGTCATGTCTTCACTTAACTCTTGATTTATTGACTAATGTAACTGCGGGTTTCAGTTCACACTAATTACAAGTATCAGCAATACTAACAGTTGTGTGAGGCTATATTCAGGCACAGCAGCGCGTTAAGCTAAATGATTATGTGACGCGAACGTGTTGATGGAAGTTAAGGTCACTGAAAGTTCAGGCTACTCGCCCTCATGTGGGTGGAAAGGGATGCAACTGCTTAAAGTAGATGAAGACTTACCTTCTGTCTTTTGAAGTACCTTTGGGATTTAGGGGCCTCCACAGTCTCGAACTACGCCAGAGGAGCTTAATGACGCCATCTTAGCTGTAACCCAAGTCTGTAAAGCTCCAGAAATGTTTTGCTTTCACTACAAAACTTAATTTAACCATCCATCGGCACGGGGGCGAGTAGATAATGACTGACTGTCAGCACCTACAGTACATGTTGAACATGTATGCTAACATTAGCTGATTAGCTCTTAACACAAGGACAGCAGAGGAAGACATGAAGAAATTAGGCATAAAACCCAACAACCCAACCAAAAAACATCTTAAACATCCTGACGACTGGGGACCAAATGTCAAGACCATTAATCCAAATAATTTTCAGACATTCACTTAAAAAAACAATTGTGACCATCATGGTGGTGCTAAATAAATAAACACCAAAGTCTTTAGGTTTCGTCACCTGGGCACCAGGAACGTCTGCACCAAATTTCATGCCAATCACACCAATAGTTATTGAGCTATTTTAGTCTCAAATTGGTGGACCGAACATCTGACAGTTTTTGAAAACACTTTTAATCCCTTTGCTTTAACATTCAACAACCTATAAAACCTGGACATCAGCTGGCCTAGTTTGAAAAGGAAAGCAGACATTGACCCTGAGCAGTCATGTCAGCAAATAAGTGTCATCATGCAGAGTGCACATGTTGATTAACCCAACAGGTTTCTTTCATCATGGCAGAGGAATGAGGAAACTGACAGGAAAATAAATGCCAAGAGGTTTTTGCATAACTGTGGAGTAGATAACAGCTTGTAGTTTGCTTTTAAGTTTAAATAACACGTTTATCTATCCAAATAGCACAGAATCATAGAGAAAACATGTATATTTTGCTATAAAATCATACACTTTTGAAACAGATAAGCCAAAGTTTTTGGAAAATAGCAAGAGCATATTTTCTTTGTCACACTAGAGTGCAAATCATGACTCAACAATCCCAGTTCCTTGCCCTTTATCCCTTCATGTGTTCATGTCTAAGCGTAGGGTGAAGTGTTTGGACTACACAGCCCTCCAAACTCAGGTTTTTAAGTATAAGTGTAAAACAATCCTGACTAGTTTGCTGGTGTATCTTAGCTACTTAGCTAGCTAATGCTACGTTCTTATTGCTGAATCTTTCCTATTTTGTTGATGTATTTCAGTCTTGCATTTCATCTTTTTCCCAGCATGTGTCGCTCAAAATTTAACTCAAATCTAGAATCAAAGTTACTGCACTTCTAATTCCTTCACTCCTCCAATGACACGGGTTACTGATGTTAGCCTTTAAAGCTCCGCTAACGTTAGTGTGTTGTTTTTATTTGATGACTTGATTGGTGCTGCTAAGTTGTGAACTAATTGCAAGCGTCCGTGCTGAGTTTTCACAGGATGTTTAAATGTTATAGTGGTGATTTCAACAACTACCCCCTGTAAGCCTGTTCTGAGGGGCAAGAGGAAACGAGGGGTAGGAATACACATTGGAAATGGGATTGCAGAGGCATGTCATTTTCTCTCTTGCCAGCCTTTACTATCTGAAAAAAAGAAATAAAGAAAAAAACACGAGTTTGATGCCTCACATCTGTCAGCTTTTTGACGTAGTGTAGCAAAAGCTAGGTAGCCTGTCTCTGTCCTGAGGCAATGTCCCCGCAGTGCCTCTAACTGTCACTGATCAACACATCTTTCCATTCGGAAACTTCAGTATCTAGTTCAGAATCAGTTTTTGTCATGGCTGGATGTCACTGGGACGGCGTCCCGGGTGTCTTTCTCCCCCGCAAGGCTTTTCTGTTCCTGCCAAATGGAAAAATGAAAACCAGGTGAGCCTGCTCTACTTGACGGAGGTGAGGGATTTTTAGCTTGCAGCGTTATTTGCGGTTTGTGGTCACAATGGATTTTCATGGGTACTGGAAAGATACAGGAGACTGTCAGGCTGAGCGCACAGACAACAGACAGTGGAAATATGTTTGGAAAGTTTTTGGAATGTGGATACGTCTGCACAGATAACCACACCACAACACTGTGACTGTTCCAATCTATAACTTGTATGCATGACAAGCTTACATTTAGTTTCCTAACGTGTGTGTAGATAAGAGCATTCTTGCGTTTAAGAAAAATGCCCTACTGTTGTGGCCATGTTTGTGTTGTGTTTTCGTGTCACGCTTCCACTCAGGTGTCCTCGTTCACACCTGATCCTACTTGCCACTTAGGCCCGGTGATATAAAGTGCTGCTGGTGCCTGAGGGCTGAATGGCTGAGTGACTGAGCTACAGTCTGCATTTTCTTTTGGAGACAAATTTGTCTTTGTTGGCTGATGGTTCTTCTGTAAACGACTTATTTCCCAGCTTGAACTAGTACCTCCTGTTTCTTTTCCCTCCATTGCACTCAGTTTCATGGTTTCTTCCCTCGTCCCTTGGCCACATTTAGTGGCTGAATGTTTTCAACAACACCTTTAAAGTAGATAGTCAGTGCATGATTTGCTCCTTGGCCTTGGAAGTAGACTTTGATTCCTGCTGTCAGTAATAAGATAGTTAGCCTGATATGCTAATTATTATAGCCTATGTTAGAGCAGATGATCATGAGATTTTGTCTTTGTGTTTTATAGTTTTGGAAACACTACAGGGAACTCAAGTGGCTAAGTGTTAAACCACAATGTCGTGGGGTGGTGAGACCCAAAGAAAGTGAAAATAGAAATCTGAAATTATTAAATAGTTCCAGAAAAGTTTTGTCACTTTTCATCCGTTATGTTTGATGTGTATGTTACCACAAAGTTGCAAGAAGGTTTCGCACCTTACAAGGCGTCGGGTCCAAGTATGCGATTTCCACTTTAATACACTTATGAGAAACGGAGACAATAAGGGTCAGATTATTGTTAGTATGGTAAAAATGGGGCGTGATGGTGGGAAAACTTGTAAGTGGGTCATCCTGAAAAGAAGCTCAGGACATGAGTGAAAAAAATGGTGTGATTAGAGGAATCGTACTGTATAACACAAAGCAGGAAACATAATCTTACGTTGCATTAATACGGTACCCTTCTGTGATTCTCTGCCGCCGGCGCTGCACCATCCTTCCACTTTTGGCGATGAATTTCAAAGCACAGACTTTGGAAAAAGCCACACAGCAACCATCCTGCCCTGCACGAGCACAAAGACAAGCGCCAACAGAATAATCATCTGATACCTGAATGAAAACATTCTTTGGCCTACAACGTCCAGCACTGAGGGTTTGTTGGCTCTGGAAACTTTAATGAGGTTTAGTTAGACGCCATGTGGATTATGTAACATATTGTCAGGGCTTTCTTGTGTTGTGATTACAAAATACATATTCAGTGAAATTGATATATGTGGTGCAGACTGAAAGAATTTGATGTGAGGTATTAAGCGTGGACATCCATCAAGATAATGGGACGAACCAACAGACGAATGCATGTTTGTACAGATAGGTGCAGTCTGTGTTTATCATGTGCGATGTTTTAATTTACTTCCTGTCTTTGTCTTTACCTGACCACACCTGTGTTTCATCTGTTATTTCGTCCAAGTGGATTTAAGCCAGTCCTCGTTCCTCCAACTGCTCCCCAGTTCTGATTAGGCTCCTCCGGTTTCGCCTTTGCTTGTGTTCCTTGTGTCTTTCTTGTTCGAACTTGTTTTGTTTTTGCTCTTTGATTCTTTGCTTTACTTGTTTTCCTATTGTGTTTCTTGTATTCAGCTTTGTTAATGAAACTTGCTTTTGTTTTGTTTTGTATTTTTACTTCCAGTCTCCTGCTTCAGGTTTGCATTTTGGCCCTTTTTGTAAACCATCACTCAATCATCCGTTCTACAGCCTCCCCAACATGAAAGTATGTTAATCATGAAGTTGAAAAGTTAGCAACTGGTTTTGATGATGATCAGCTTTTACACTTACTTGATGTGCAACCCACCTGAAACAGCTGAAGTCAAGCATGCAGCTTGGCGAGGCGTTCAGTTCCCATCAGGAACATCAGATTAATCAGGGAAATAACGCGTTCTGCAAACAACAACTTACCGGCTGCCTGAACCACGACATGACATGCCAGCCAAGTAAGGGCCAGTGTAAGAAAAGAGAGAATCCTTTATT
Organism: Diplodus sargus; assembly: GCA_903131615.1. Lineage (NCBI taxonomy): Eukaryota > Metazoa > Chordata > Actinopteri > Spariformes > Sparidae > Diplodus > Diplodus sargus. The sequence continues at coordinate 2,723,779 of CAEMYA010000069.1, read as the reverse complement.
TCTCCGGGGACAAGACGTTGTAGGTGTTGATAAAGGATATACGGTATGAAGGTGAAGCAGAAGAATCATTTATCGGGAATAGAGATCTCGGAGGGCGGGCCTGACGGGACTCTTTGGATGAGTGTGTATTAACTTACCTGGCACAACAGGTGGCTTCCCTGAATTTGGCAGTATTATTTTTCCACAGTGTAGCACTACTGACCTACTGTTACTGTGTGAGGACTGAGCAGGCTTAACGTCCTCCACAAGAGGAAGCGATTATGTTGTTTTTGATGCAATCGCAGCAAAGATTGTTTGTTTCAAATTGCACGATAAAAACCCGGACAACCATTACAGCTGATACTTCATTTTATCACAGTCAGCCAACTTTTATTCTCCGTCAGCCAAAAGTAACTGTGGTGAAGATCAAATACTTTTACAGCTTTAGTAGCTTCTGGTGTGATTTATGAGTAACCTTGCAATCCTAGATTAGAGCTTCTACGTCAGAGCTTTCCCTTATCCACCGTAAACTGATAAACTGAGCTCATAAACTGATATCAAAACAAGTCATATGCTACTGCTTAAGAATTCAACTCTATATCCCTCACACTTAATTGAAGCTATAAACTTTTACAATAATAATACATTATATTTGATGGCGCCTTTCAAGTCACCCAAGGTCACCTGACATGGAATGAATGCATACAATAACAACATCACAGATTATTAAAACCGAACATTGACTAAAAAAAACAAACTGTCAGAGTGAGTATGAAAGTATGAACAGTTGGGTTTTGAATGTTGCAATGGAGTCTGACTGTTATGTGTGGGCGGAGGGAGTTCCATAGTCTGGGTGATGATTTTAATGTGAGAGTGAGAGTGATGCCGAGGCTCTTGACTTGGGGGGGAGAAGGGTACAGGGAATCCGTCGATGACGATAGGTGGGGCTGGGATGTGTTGTGATTCGGGGAGGGTGGATTTGGAGCTGATAAGCAGGGCCTCGGATTTATTGCCGTTAAGCTTTAGGAAGTTCCTGCTCATCCAGCTCTGGATGTCTTCCATGCAGGTGATGAGGGATGGCGGCGGTGGGTTTGGAGGAGATGTAGACCTGTGTGTCATCGGCATAGCAGTGAAAGTGGATCCCATGATCACAGAGGATTGTGCCCAAGGGGGAGGAGGTAGATGATGAAGAGGAATGGACCCAAGACTGACCCCTGGGGGACACCCAGTGAAACACCCGAACACCCAGACTTGCGGTCCCTTATTTGCACAAATTGTTGACGGTCTGTGAGGTACAATGTAAACCAGCAAAGTGCAGCACCAGTTATCCCAATGCCAGCCAGGCAGTATGAGGATAGTGTGGGAGATAGTGTCGAATGCTGCACTGAGGTCGAGGAGGATGAGAATAGTAAGAAGTCTGGAGTCAGCTGCACGTTAGTGATTTTGACCTTGAGCTCTTCTGTACTAATTGTTTGCATGTGTTGCCTGGACTAAGTAACACGTTAAAACTCCACACCAACTTGTAAAACACTCTGATCTTCCGTGTTGTGTGGCCAATAGAGCATGTGCACTATAGGCCTATGCAGACCAAGCTGGCAAACAGGGTTTTACAACCATTTATTTCACAATATAGGCTTATATTTGGGCCCTCATGCATCACATAACTTTAGTTTTAGGGTTCGGCCTTGCTTCAAAGCCTGGCGCTCTTCTTGGGGCTTCGTATAACTTCTCAAAAAGTTCTGCCATTTTTAAAAACGTCTTCCTTCTGTCCTGTGGCGGTGTCTTTCATGAACTATTGGCCACGCTTTTACCAAACACTGCTTCCCACAACTACTGGAGTTCATCCGTATCCGTAAGCTTTTAGAAAAAGTACGTATCTGTGTGCACAAGGAACGTTTTTCACAACATCATATAAACGTGGCAACTTTTCTAAAATGGAAGCAAACACTGATGTCATGTCAGTGGGACCTAAAGTAAGCACCTGCTCCAGCCTGATAAATTAGGTACCTTTTGGAAATGTTTGGTTTGGTGGTTTGAGCTAAGTTTGTACTGCTTAATCAGCTTTGTGTGTAGCTGTAGCTTTTGTTTGAGGTCACGTTAATGAGCATTGTGAGCTACAGCAGAGGTGCAGCCCCTCAATGTCAAGCTCATTGTCAGACTTCCTCTACTGATAAGATTACGCGGCTACTAATCTTACCCAAGAGATAAGGTTACTTCCACTGTTGAATGAAACTTCAGAGTTTGGTAAATGTGATCTGGTCAGGAATAATACCGACATGCTTGTTGTAAGGAAGTTGTTCCCTCACCCCACTGAAGTGCATGTAAACCTCAAAGTGACACATAAAACCACGATAAACTTCAACACGTGAGGTTATGAGGGTTTGTTTTACAGCAGCACTGTAATCTCCCACCAATATGGAGACAAGGAAATGGCTTTACAAAGCCTTGTAAACACGCGTTCACATTCCTGGAGAGTCCAACTTTCCTTATCTGTTACTATTTTTAGCACCTGCTATTTTTAGCTCCACACAGCGTTGGGATAAAAATAGATCTGAACTCTTGAGTGACCTCATACAAGAGTTCAAGTGATCTGCAGACCTGAATGTACAAATATCATTTTTAATTCTCTCTGTGTCTGTGGTTGCATCAATAAAGCCTCTAGGTTAATGAAAACATTGAAAATATCACGAAATGCTTTTTTATCGGATGTTAAAATGTTATTTTTCTGGTGATTTTGAACTTTCGTGCATCTATGGAATGACATGTAAATGGGGAAATTTGGTAAAGCTGTATTTAGGCCCAATTTCACAATTTGAAGAAGAGGATCAGACTGAAATGTAATTCAGGAAGTACTGACTGTTTACATAACCTATTCATATAGTGACGTGCTGTGAAAATAGAGAACGAGAGATGACGTTTGGGTGGAGTTGAACAGCGAGTGCTTTACAAAAGGAGCGTTGTTCAGGAGTATTACGTGCTGCACGTCCGCTCACACATATTTCCAAATATTTAATTTGTCCGTTGAGTAGAGTTTGGCTGCCAACTCTCGGTGCAGCACTCCTTTTCGGAAGACCTATTTTTAGCTCCACAAAATAAGCAACATAAAAGAAATGCAGTAGAGGCCCAGAAGTGTGTATAACCGGCTGTGGAGGAAGATGGTATCCCATTTTCGTATGTGCTTCTCAGAGATAAAAACAATAAAACGAACCGGTCTTCTGTTTGATGCTTGCGAGCTATCAAGCTACTTACTAGCATGCAACATTGGCATAATGGCCAAAATGTGTCAGTTGTACCAAGAATCAAAATGTGGTTCATGTTCCTTATCTCCCTCCGTTTGTTTTTTGATCAGATATTTCCCAGTTGAAAGCAATTTTGCCAAGAAATGAGTCCTAAAATTATGACAATTGGTCAGCATGTTTGCACTTCTGATTCCCTCGTCTCCAGTCAGTGAGTTACTTCAATGGGTTTTCAGGAAAATTGCTGAAATAAGGTCTTGGGTGAACACAAGCCTAAGAGACGTCCCACCAATCAATATCCCACATTTGATTTATAAGCATTTACATGACACAAACATGGTGGTTGCTAACAAGACTACAGAGGTTTTAGAGGACATTGAACATCATTACGCCGTTCAAAGACTAGGCTTAGTCTAGACTGAGGGTTAAGCTTAATATTTCATATACACTTAAAAAAACTTATAAGTGATGTTCATCTTGGCAAGTGTCATAAAAAAATACTCTGTTGGGACAAACAGACACATTGCACATAACCACTTGCGGTGTCTTTTTGGCTGGATCTACTTGTCATCTGACTGACTTGTTTTTTTAGTTCACCAGCTCACGAGGCTTTAAAACAAAGAGGCTTGCACAACAAGCTACCGTTGCTGTTTTACAGTTGGTTCATATAAAAGGTAGCTGCTATAAATACAATGTGGCTCTCGCTGCACTCTCCCTCTTTCATCATTTTATAACGACGACAAAACTAATTTAAGCTCTCTGGAATTTGGAATTTCACATCCGGTTGTTTGAGTCATCAGGGCTGTTATAAATCACTGCTACACTGTCAGAGCGCTGTTCTTCAGAAAGCAGACAATGAAGCTGAATCCACCCTGTGATAACATGATTATGTGGCGTGAGTGCCAATTTTAGCAGAGACGTCAGACAGTGACATCACTGCCGCTCCTAAGTAAACATCAGGTCTGAATCAACCTACTATACGGCCATAGGTGGCCCGGTGATGAACTTTCATATCCCACCTCTTGCATTGTGTATCGGTTTGTTATCATTAGCTGTTCGTTTCTGGCAACTTCTTTTTAAAATAATTTAGTTTCAGCCTGTTCTTATCAGAAAAACAGTCGTTACAAGTCAAAAGAAAGAGGTCAGATGATGGAGTATAAAGAGCTACTAGGTTGGCGAAGGAGAATGGGATGAAGTCAAACAGACTTTCACCCTGGAATACAAAAGTATACCATGAGTTATTTCTACTAACATGGTTGAAACTTCTCGGGGAATAATACACTCTGATCCAGAGCCGTTTCTGGAGCTCAGTGATTACTATGTAACTTCTTGGATTGAGAAGTTGCTTTATCTTCACACCTGTTTATCAACCTGACTGCAGCAGTGATCTGTGGAGGGGACGTTCATTTTTTCGGTGTTGATGTTCTGTAATGTTGACTGTTGATTGAAGCTAAAGGGGAAATGTACTTTACCTCATGAATGACATTACATAGAGGAGAGGGGAAAAGAACAGAGCGATATAGTCATCCGACTGTTTCGGGCAAATAAAAACTTGGAAGATTAACGCAAAAATACCTGCAAATGATCTTGTGGTCCACCCTGCTTCGCTGGTGGTAAAATGACCATTGAACTACCACCACTGCTGATGAAAATCTACAATGGTATGGTAATGTTTTAGTTTAATTCACGTTACTGTGAGTCTCATTTGGCTACTTCCTTTCTTGCGGATTTCTCTGGTTTTGAGTATGTTGGAAATATTAGGGATAATGGAGGTACACAGCGCTCCAAAAATATATATGAAGGTCCAGTTTTTCAGACATTTCAATGCAGAATTCCTACATATTACATTTAAAGGGGCACTTTGTAGTTTTGACTGTTTACCTTGAAATATTTATCAGTCTCCCAGTCGTTACGCCCAGTGAAGTGCCATGTTCCTGTGCAACACGCTGATCAAGTGACCACATAACACTTAAAATCACAACCACATTTGATCTCAGGTACAAACTATGTTTTCAGAGTTGACGCCTGTGAAAATCAGTAAGTGGATCTTCATGCATCTAACAATGAATGGTTGCATGGCTGACTTCACTTAAATTGCAAAAAAGAGAGTGCCGCCATACACGTAGCTCACAAAAAATAAAAAAATGCCTGCAGGGGAGCACGAGGACTTTCAACTCAACAAAGGCCTCTATTTATCTTTTTACTCAGGCTATCTGAGATAAACTCCCTCAACGTTATCGCTTTCATTCCATTCACATGTGGAAATGAACTATTTGCAGCTCCAAGTTTGCTTTTTCCAAAATTGGTTACCGTAGCAGACACTAACATGCATTCGTGACTACAGTCGTGTTGAGGTTTTGTTTTTTTTTGGGGGGGGGGATCCTCAGATAGCATTGTGTCTTTTTCTATGTGTTCAGAGCTTCTTGGAAAGATGATACGTGTAGTGATTCATCTGTTTGGACAAACATGATGATGAAATTCCATTCTCGTGCCTCACGCTAGGGAGTTACTAAACAACTTGCTCAGGGAAGTGAAGCATTAAATGAACTGTGGTGAACATCTTCACATGTTGTTTGCCAACGTGCACACAACACACAATCTACCCTCACATGGGCGTTCACTCCTTGGAAAACGTCAAATACAGTCCAGCACTCACTTGAAGTCCCATTTTGTTCACCACTCTCCAAAATCTCTGCGTTTTCAGCTAAACCAACCTGTCACAAGTCTACATCTGAGTTTTTTCAACAGAACAAAGCAAGAAAAGTGGCGGACTGAACATTTCATGGCTCTTTTAGTCGACCAGACAACAATAGGAAGGGAGAAACGTGGGCCACGATGACTTATTTGATTAATCAGATCACAAAAGAGACAATTTGGTTCGCCTGTGTGTTCTTTCTGAATGATCATCGGTTGTCTGGTGTTAACGGGTTGTGCATGTGTTATTCTCACGGTTGGTTTGGTCTGCGGATTGTGAGCTGGAGTTTCCCCGGTTATCACACTGACCAATTTGGCTGTCCTCATATTAGTGTTTTTTGGCCATTTGAGGGCAGCAGGAATAAACTGTAAACACAACATGTGTTAAGTTGATATTGGTAGCAAAGAGTTGTTTATTTACACAGGTACCACAAGACATTTTCATTTAGAGTCGTGTTTATATGCAACTGATGATTTTAAGTCCAATATTCTGTCTTTTGGCTAATTTTTTGGTCTCCACCAACTCTTGATAGAAATCTGGCATCTGACTCTTCAGCTATAAGCTATATATTCTCTGACTGTGTCTGTCTTCTTTCTGGTACTGAGCAGGAAATTAGATTTAAAAACAAAACAGCTGCCTGTTTTAGAAGCCATGAGAGTAGTGAGAGTCAAAACGGCAATGTTAAAGCTCTGTGAAAAGCTGAGGTGAGCTACAGATTTGGGTTGTAATTGTCTAACTACTAGCGACCTCTTTCATATTGTCACTAAAAATTCTTGTGAGGAAAGTCTCAGGTTTAGGCTGCAGCTTGAATTGTTATCGTAACAAATACCCGCCCTGTCAACTGATATATCTAAGTGTCACCTGCAGCTTTGGTTTTCCTGGCTCTGTTCCATTTTTATTTTTTTTAAACAATCAGGGCATTACGCAACGCCACCTTACAAGGGGAAAGCCCCAGAGACTCTGTACTTAAGGACAGAGCGCAGCAGCCTCTGTCACACTCTCACTGACTCAGCCTTCAGGCACTTGACACCACTCCAGCTAACTACTACCGCTCCAGAGCCAAACACAACTCCAGCATCATGGCAAGCCGGAAAGGTTTTCTCCTGACTGCTCTGTTCTCCCTCCTCGTCCTCACCACCTTTATCGACAACACACAGTCAGGTGAGTCTGTCAGCGACAATCAAGACTTCTACAATACTAAAGCATTTTTGTGACAAGTGTAGGAAAGGATGAGGGAAACATTTTGAAATGCAAATCTCAAACCTGCCAAAGATAGAATTAATTTTGCATGATTTCACACCTGGTTAAAAAATGGCAAAATAAGATTTTCATGTTCAAAATTATAACCAAAATGTATTAAGTATGTGTACACATACAAAGAATGTGACTCTGGTTTATTTCACTCTCAGCTTATTTAAATATAAAACTGAATAAATAAGGTAAGTATTAAGAAAAGTCAGGACTGTGAGAGGAAAGTTGTTCCGCTCGATGTTGAATGTTGTGTTTCCGGCATCAAAACTTAAATGTTGTCCGTACTGTCTTCACAGCCAGCTGCTGCCTGAGGTACGTGAGGCGTCCAATACCATGCAGACCGATGATGGGCTACACCATCCAGACCATCAACAATGCCTGCGACATCGAAGCTATTATGTGAGTAAATATTTTCAACATGTGTTACAGTGCAATGCTGCGAGCTTTGGTAGAAGTTATAAGGGGTAACAGACTGAAGACAAATCCACTTTTCAATATCCAAAAGTTTAAACTTAATATCCGACCTCTACTTTTGTGGAGAAGTGGTTTTGAGTGTTTAGTTCCTCGAATCAATCAATCAATCAATCTTTATTTGTATGGCGCTTTTCATACAGAAGAGTAGCTCAAAGTGCCTTACAAAGATTAAAAACAACAACAGAAAAGAGAAACAACAGATAAAATCACCTCCAGAAAGATTTTCTCTCTGCTATGCCCACACGACGCGCTGTAAACATCTTTTATTTTTGTTTTAATAGAAACCCCTAGCAGCAGAAATGACAAATTGTGCATTTAAAAGCAACATCATGTATAAATTAGAATAGCATCTCAGTTTCTGAGTGCAACAGCACAGTTGTAAATACCAATCCAGATTTGTAACAAAACTCACTACGTCATGACAATTTTATTTGTTGAAAACTTGAAGATCTGCTGCCAAAATGTTCCTGAAATAAAAATGTGGCACCACAGTAGTTCAAGTGAGTGAGAAAATATAGAAAATAGGCTAAAACTTGAAACAATTCTTTAAACGACTATTTGAAAAAATGTTTTTTGACCAAACATTGAAACCAAATACATCCTGATCCTTAGAAATATCAACAAAAATCAGCCATAAATACCTGTTGGAGTAGTTTGGACAGGGTGACTCTGTGCAAGGTACACGGGACATTCCTGAGGTTAATGATACACTGGAATTAGACCACAGGGAGAGAGTTTGATATTCATTCATGTGTGTAATCATTTCTTCAATGTTTCCTGTATCCCACAGCTTCCACCTGCCAGGGAAGTTTGTGTGTGCCAACCCTAAAGTCAGTTGGACCCAGAGAGGGATAGCATGTTTGGAGTGAGTATGCTCATGTCTACGCACAGTTATTTTCTCTGCGTTGTATTAATTTGGTGCTTTAACCAAACACTGAGCTGAACTCATGCTGTGTTTCTAACTTTTATTTGTAGAGAAAGGAGGAGGAAGATGGCTGAGATCATTGAGAAGACAACCCAAGCCAACACCACGTCCGCATAGACTCCACAAACAAGCGAATATCTGCCGCACACGACTCATTCCTTAAGCTACAGAACCGAATCTGCCAGTCAGAAATTATTTTTAATATTTATTTTTTAGTAACAGTAGACCATCTATACTTAAATCTCTTCAACAGGGACTATCATGTAATTGTTGTAGTCTTATATTTGTTCTGTTTTTACGAACACATGGTATGTTTAATACATAACAAACTGTAAACTGTGGATACAATGCATCGACAGATTAAGAAGAAGTAAACTTTTTTTTAAAAAGTAAAGCAAGATTTTTGTAAATTTTGTGTTTTTCTGACGTTTTGATAATGAACTATAAAAACACAACATGAGAAAATTTTATTGTAACTGATTGTTGTCAAAGAATTTATTAAAACAAATATTTCTTTTTACATGTGTCTTTCTGTCCACACACAGTTCCTTTCACACCTTTTATACAACTTGAACAGTTGTGACATTTATTAAACACTTGAACATAATACTTGAGCATTTAATTATATCTATATAGATTAAATAATATAGAATAAAAAAACAATAATGTGATATAATACATTATTTTACACAATTTGTACTATTCTATCTTACTTTACAGCAATTGGTCAAAAGTCACAGTGAGACCGCAACTCGAAAATTGCAGTTTGCAGAAAAAAGGATAGAATTAAAAAACTTGTGCTCACAATGAAAAATGTCAATAAAAAAGATGCATGTCATAAAATAATATTTTCATGGTTGTTAAAATCATACACAATCGCCACATATACATATTTTATAATGTTACAGTTTTCCTGCAAGCTGCTTCATATCTAAATACTGAATAAAACATTAATATTTCACTACTAATGGCGGTAATATAAAGATACAACACCACTGTTAGTTATGCATACGCTCAGCGTAATTCTAGAGAAGCATCACCTACAACAATATATGTAACCATTACATCTTATTGGGTCATGTTAAAGTACAGCTGGCTCTCTAAACAGAATTATTTGAATCGGACTTTAAAGAACTATTGACCCTGAGACCACAGTTTCCACATGCAGCCGCTGTCCAAGAGAGGGAAATGAAACTGTACATGTGGTTAAATAGGTGTCAGAGATCTTTATAGTGATCTATGACTTCTATCAAACCCAACCAGCAAGTAGAGGGACCAACAGAGGGAAGTGTTGTCTAGACCAGTTGTTGTTCTTACATACAGCATTGTTTTTTTTGTCAAACTCTCTGTCACCCAGTTATTAACTGTCATTATGAGTTCACTGAGGAGTCAAAGTCAGACTCATACTCAGACACATACTCACCGGTCTAATAACAATGTCACTTACACTTAATCATAACTCTTCCAGTATGATTGTCGTGGATCCTAGTTTTCAGTTTTACTTTGGTCAATAAGAGCAGCTGATCTAATCACAGGCCAGAAGATGGGGAATCAGAAATGTTCAAAAAGAAAAAAAAATCAGTGAACCTCACAGAGAGGGTCGTTTGTCCTTCACAGTCACGGTCTGTCCACCACAGTTAGCAGGAACTTGTCGTCCTCGGGATCTTCTCTGGTCTTCAGTGCCTGGCGGAGTTTCTCCCAGAACAGGTCGGTGTGCTCGCCGGCTCGCGGCCAGCTGAGGTAGGACTTCTTCTTCAGCAGCTTCCTCATGCGGTAGTAAGGAGAGAGCTGATAGCTGGGAATGTCCTCCAGAAACACGAGGATCAGCACGTCTTTCTGCTCATCGAACAGACGGAAGCTGGGCAGAGGACAGACAAAAAGAGTGATGAGAAGGAGGACAACGGCACTCGAGAAATCCATGAAGATTTTCGCCTGGCTCGACTCGACATTTGACTACGACTATTTTTTTAATTTTTTATTGAACAGCTCAATGTTTTGTCCAAAAAATGTCTTATTTGAAGTAAAGTTAACTTTTAAAATTTAGAGTGCAGTTGTACCAAAAAGAGAAAAAAAAAGCTACAAAGTGCATACATGCATACATATATGTATCTGGTATGATTGGATGACAGTGTGAGATACTGGAACAAATTGAGAATGTCAGTACTTTGCTTAAGACTTTGAATATCCACTGTAGCAAATCAAACAGCTTTTTGCTTGAATAATTTAGATCTCGTTTCATCATTTTTCACAAGTTATTACATAACACAACGCCGCCAGTTTATTTTCGGCATGAGATCAGATGCAAGTGTCTGTCTCTCTCCATGAGCCAACTCCTGATATTCAAATCATAGTGGTGGATGGAAACACCAACATGCACACACGCACACACACACAAACACACATTCACATATTTTCATATGTAGATTCTTGGGGAAATTTGGTGAAACATTATTTCTTTGTCCTGTGTCAGAGAGACTTTTTCCTATTTCTTCTTTTTTTCCAATTGCTTGGCATTAAAATGAGGTCATGTGTCACAGCACCGTGTGTCGCAGCCCTGTGTATCTATTACCTGGCCACCTGGATCTCTCTGGAGCACCACTCGCTCTCCAGGTATCTGCGACTGATCACACAGATGGTCTTCCTGCTGCCGTAGATGGCGTCTGTGATGTTTTCTATGATGGGTTTACCTGGGGAACAGGAAAACAAAAGGAAAGAGTGAATTCTTCCTCACTAGTTCCCTTTGATAACGCAGGAAAAAAATACAATGGTGACACCTTCTGGAGTACAGATGAATGTCCACAACAACTGCTCATACGCATACTGTATAAGCAACATGCAGCTTTTGCAGTCTTGCCTTTAAACTTGTGTATGCAACCCTAACCCTAACATTTCAACATTCACAATTCAATTCAACATCCACCTATTCATCCATCTGTCCATCAAACATCCATCCATCTATCTGACCAGCATCCATCCAGCATGCATCCATCCATCCAACATCTATCTTTCCATCAATCCATCCTAGTTGTCAAGACATATCATTAAAAGCTGATAATGACAACCCACTGCTACAGTTTAAGGTAAAGTCATTGGGTTATCTATTGACATCAGAGTTTAATGGCTACACATCTGTATTCCAGTCTGGTCAGCTTAGCTAACAGACATTTCCATCCCAAAAGGAAATCCACGAGCATGATTAAAACAGTTTGAAATCTTCTCAAGACCCCATTTTGAATTAAAGCTCGCCCATTAAAGCTCAGCTGGACTAAGAAAATAATTAGTTTTACGCCAGGTATGAAGGGTAATCTTACCTGGCTCAAAGTCTCGATGATGCAGACACAATCTCCAGCCCTGCTCATCTTCCAGCTTTGGCAGCAGCTGTCTGATGACCCATGGCTCATCATGGGCATTGTAGGAGATAAAGGCGTCATACTGATTATGAGTTTGCCTGTTTTTATTCTTTGTATCAAAGAGCAAAGCCAAGAAGAAGTAGTAGGCGTAAGCCAGCTGCCACCTCAGGAAATGGTAGGTGTAGGACACCGCCATGAAGAGGAGGATCGTAGACGTGGTGGAGATGAAGCAGATGAAGTCGATGTTATCTCTGCAGGACTGGGGGTCAAAGTCCATCAGTTTCCTACCTCTCATGACTGCAGGATAGTTGCACTCAAAGTTGTAGGCATCAAAAACTTGCGTTTGGTTGCTCTTTTGTACCCACAGAAGGAACCAGACATTATCGCAGTCACAGGTGAAACTGTTGCCTTCGAGATCCAGATAAACGAGAGCTGGTAGAGAACTGATTAGTTCCTCTCTGATAACATGAAGTTGGTTCTTTTTCGCCTCAATGAACTTCAGCTTAGTAAGGTTGGCATCAATGAGGAAATCTAGAGACCGAAGGTTTGTTGTTGATATGTAAAGTTTTTCGAGGGTTTGAATCGGGGAAAACAAGTCCGGAGAGAGATCTGAAAGTTCATTCGATCTTATGTCAAGAGATTGTAGTTGAGGAGTGTATTTGAACACGTCTTTGGGAAAGGATGGAAGGTGAAGGTTCCTCATGTCAAAAACCAAAAGATTTGTCAAACCTTGCAGGATGTTGCTAGGCAGAACGGCATTCTCCCTGCGGCGTTGCACATAAATAGCCAACGTCTCCAGACGGGACAGGTTAATAAATGGTGGAGGATGCAAAGCTGAACTTTTTTTATATCTAATATGATTGTTACTCAAATCCAATGTTCTTAAATTTTTCAGATCATTGAAAGAACCATGGCTTATAGAGTCTTCTTCAAGGTCATTCGCTTGCAACATGAGTTTTGTAAGATTCGTCAATCCAATAAAACATCCTTTGTTAAGTTTCTTTATCTGATTTTCATGTAACGACAAGTTCTGGAGGGAATGCAAGCCCATAAAGTCCCCGTGTTTAATGGCGGTGAGTTTATTCTGATTCAAATGCAGCTGTCTGAGATTTGGCAAGGACTTTTTGAAAGCAGTTTTCAAGTCAGAGATGGAGCTGTTCTGCAGCTTTAAATCTTGCAGTTGTATTAGATCCTTGAAAAGACAGTCTTGTAGAGCTGGGAATGAATTATTACTAAGGTGGAGATGTCGGAGCTTTGTCATGTTGGCAAAATTTTGACACTCAAGTTTGGTGATTTCATTACTGCTGAGGTCCAGCTCATTGAGATTAGACAGATTCCTTAAGGGAGCTGGAACAGATGAAAGTTTGTTATGACTCAAACTCAATATCTTTATACCCTGAGTAGATCTGAAGGCCCCGTCTTGGATGTTTTGAATTTGATTGTATGATAAATCTAATTCTGTTACGTTAACACACAACTGAAAGAAATGTGACTGGATAACACCGAGTTGGTTTTGTTTGAGTTGGAGTTTGGACATTGTTGGGATGGTGCAGGAAATGTTGATTAGCGTCAATAAAAGGTTATGTTTCATTTCATTCATCCTCAGAGCGGTCAGAGAGGAGTTGACACTCTCAAGTAACATTTTCATGTCATCCATATTCAAGTGGAGTCTACTAATATCAAGAGTAGACACTCGACTGAGAAAGGTCTTGTTGCGCATGTCCCATTTTACCGTTTTCTTCGATGGAGACTGGCCGATGTTAAACCAGGTGAGATTTGGAAAAATATCTGCAGTGATGTTAAACACTTTAAGGTGATTTTGAGATATATCAAGCGACGTAAGTCCGAGTGAGCTGTTTGTCAGTTCCCAGGAATTAAAATAATTAATGTCATTATTTTGCAGATACAGAAATTGTAGATTTGGCAGGTGCTTTATTATCAAATGAACTTTATGCAATTGATGCAGTTTGCTGTTAGAGATATCCAAAAAAGTCAAGCTCGTCAAGGACTTAAAAGAAGTGGGTGCCACTGATTTGATTTTATTGCCACGGATTCTCAGCTCTGTGAGGTTGTTCAGACCGTGAAAAAGATCATCTCCAAGTGTTTCAAGTTTGTTATTATTTAGATTTAACTTGTTGAGGGAAATCAGATTCGCAAAGGCACCAGTATCTATCTGCGTAATTCTGTTGGTACTAAGGTCCAAGGTCGTCAAAATTGGAAAAAATTTGAAATCCGAAACGTGTATTTTAGAAATTTTGTTGGATGACAAGTCGATACCTTCCACTGTTGAGGGAATATCCTGAGGAACTTCCGTGACTTGTTGCTTATTCTTGGTACATAAGGCCTTTCCCTGACTGATTCGGCAATTTCTCAGTGAATATCCTGTGACCGGAACAACAAAATGTTCGATATTCAACAAGAGGAAGATAATACTTAGTTTGATGCATTCTGATCCTCCATTTAGTCTGTTTTTTCCCTCCTTTACTCCAGGACCCATCTTCAAATCTTCATCAGAACCAACAAGGAACTGCGGTTGTCTACGTTAAGTCCACGAGGTGAATAAAACTGCAGAAGGTAATCCTAAAAATCCAATAGAACAAAAAGATTTTAAATAACAAATAACAAAAGTAACAACCAGCAAATCCTCACAGTAGTAAATGATCATCTGATGTAGGAGCAATAGAGTCTGACTCATACTGGACTTTTGGGGTTTATGCTGATACCAATATTTCAAATCAAATCAAATCAAATCAACTTTATTTATAAAGCACTTTTCATACATGGACATGTAGCACAAAGTGCTTTACACAAGAAAGATTGAACAATAATAAAGAAAGCCCCTCCCACCTTCCATACTACACACACATACACACACACACACACACACACACACACACACACACACACACATACACACACGCACACACACAACACACACACACACCTGCACACTCTTACTACTGGCAATAAGGAGACATGGCAAGGCACTGAGGATTGGACAATTTGGACAATGAATGCATGTTAACATGTCTGTGTTACGATTAACTAGTATTGACAATAACAAATAAAAATGACATATTGATATGTGTTAATAAAATACATATGGTAATGTGATGGAATGTAACTAAGTACATTCATTCACCTATTTCACTTTGATATACTTTTGTGGTCTTTGCACTCTACTTGGATATCTCCATTTTCTGCTACTTTATACTTCGACTCGGCTGCATTTTGGAGGCCAATATTGTACTTTTTACTCCTCCATGTGTTTTTATAACTTTAACGACTTGCTACTTTGCCGATTGCATTTTTAAGTTAATTTATTCATAAAACATGCACTGATCTGATGATTGATAAAAAAGCTGGAAAATATCATATCTGATTTTCAAGTATGTGTAATTTACTACAAACTGTACAATTATCATTAATATACTACAAACTGTAAATTTATTGTACAGTTTTTTTAAGTATTACTTTTGATACTTAAATACCTGCAGTTTTAAATACTTTAAAGTGTTTACTTTATCTCTATTAATGTTGGTGACTTAAATTATTTTATTTTTTTTTTACAATTTTTTGCAGTTATGGTTGCTGACCCTCTACCTCCCTGCACTCGTATGTCGAGTGTACTTTATTAGCCCCAAATTATCTGAAATACACAGTAAACAGAGTTAAAGATGATTTCCATGATACATCATGACACAGTGGCCCAAATCCCGACAGACTATGTAGCCTGTTAAGTCATAAATTGTGACAATGAAATCTGTTGTCCAAGATTGTATTAGGGCACTTACAGAGTAAACTTTACTGGACATGTAATAAATTTAATTTACCTAACCTGTTCCACCGACCAACCGATATCTATCAGGTTCTAACAATATGTTACTATAGAAACAAGAAAAACACAACACCTGAGCTCTTAATGTTCCTTATTATAAACAAAAAAATTAGTTAGGACAAATGACAAATAATTGTTTCTCAGACTTACTGTGTCACATAGAGAAGAGCTGATTAATCATCCACAATCTTGCAGTCTGATTATCTTCCTGTGTTCAAACACAATGTCCGAACACTGTTCTTCTGCTGGCTGTCTCTGTCCTCTTTTTCACGGGTCGAGAGAGGAAGTGAGAGTAAATGAAGGGCGGGCCGTTTCTTTTTATCAGCAGCATCTTGATGTTGAATTTTACTGTAAGTCAAAGCCCTGCAGCTTTCAATGAAAAAAAGAATTTCAGGGAAATAAAGAGAACGTTTAATTGAACAAGATTGTTTCATTCTTTCAGGATGCTGAATTCACATCATAATACCATCATACTAAATATAGACAAATACTAAAATTAATGTAATTAATATCTTTCATGTCATATGGGGTTACCAGTGTTTGTGTTTTTTCTCTTTTCCTCCTGTAACTCAATGACAAATAAAGTGAGAAAACATCGACACTTCCTCTTCTCTACTGTCTGAGTCCGGACTGTTGAGACATTTTACTTCTCAAATTCATTAAAACAAACATAAAGTTGAGATGTGGTTTATGAGTTAACAGATGAGGAAGTAGAATTAGTGTGGATAACTACATCAGTCGTTATTAAACTGTGTAACGCTGGGGGATACTCTTTAAACCAATCACAATTGTCTTGGGTGGTATTTAACTTATGCTGAGAGGCAGCCCTGAAACAGTGAACTTGCTAGTTTTAGAGTACATGCCGGTTTCAGCACAATGAACATAGCTTTGAGTTTGATGTTATTCGTCCATCGTTTTCAAATCGGCCTTTAAAAATCCACATTTGGTCCTAGTAACCAGTGGTGGCAGACATACATAGACAGAATATCCCCTTTTTCAGGTTCATAATTTTATTTTGGGTTACTACTAGAACAGGTTTACACACTTAGACCTCAAAAACCACATCTTCTCACACTTCTTTCCCCCTCTGTCTGAAGTGCTCTGTTTTAGCTCCTATCCCTTTAAGACTGAATACCCAGCCTGCTCTGATTGGTCGGCTCACACACTCCTGACCCAGCAACGCAAAAAAACAAGAGAGCAGCTGTGCTAATTAAAAAATTGTATGCCAAACTAGCTGTTAGTCATAAATTATGCAAATGTCTGACACAGTGACATAGCACGTTGTCACAAAGTCACGGAATAAAAAGCGGGACAACTGATGAGGCGTTTGAGGAGCCGTGTTTTCTGTGGGAGAGAGGAGCTTCTGTTGATGTGGATGTTGACCTTTTTTACTTTCAAGATTTATTTTATGTGCAAGAATGTAAAAACACTTCAGGAAAGGAAAAAAAAAAAACAGAAAGCGTAATATGTCTCCTTCCTGCTGGCGCCACTGTAGCAAACACAGAGTTAGCAACACGGCTAACACGAGTGATCTCAGAGCGATGACAAGGCAGCGTAAGACACTTGGCTGTATTATTAAGAAAGCAGGGTTTGTTACTTACTTATCTAGTTGAAAGGATGCCACTGTTGAACTGCCTCAAGTCCGGGTGGTACGGTCAAATATCAAAGAATTTACCCTTAAATTACTCTTCGTCTCACTCTCAATATGTTTTTGCTCTTCCTCAGCAGGTGTTTTTCTTCCTTCGCAGTGTAGAGTTTCAAGTTATTCTTGTTGTTCCAGTGTTCTCTTGGCATAACAACCAGGGAAAACCATGCCTGTTTTGATTGCAAACGCATTTCCTTAGTGCTGTATTTTGACCTTCATTTTTGAGGAAAATCCAGCCTGGTGACCAGTTAGAAATTCAGTTTGATTCTTCTTGAATAAGAAAACCATTTTTTTATTCAAGTGGTATGAGCTGAAAATGGCATTTCCAGAATATCTCAACACTCACCAAGTCTTGAGTCATTGGTTTTACTTCCAATTGTAGATATAAAGTCACATGGCCGGTTGGTGCAATATATGCACAGTATTTCAAAATACCATTGCTGTCATTGATGGATCATTTCGCTTCTCTGTTTGGATGATTAATGTATAACAATAGTGTCTCAACCCCCTCATCATCAAGACAAAACAGACTTTTACTTTCTTTCTGTTTGGGGAACATCCGCTACTGCACAGTCAGCTAAAAGTTTCAGATTTGAGCCTGACGCTGGTTGAAATAACTAAAATGAGAACTGGTGGTTTTCAGATCCGTTGTCTGGGTATTTTCATTTTCTGTTACACTTTCATAACTAATCAACCATGTATTTGTTATGCTGCAAGTAGTTTCTTTCTCAGTGAATAATATAATAATTCAGATGCATCAATAAATCATGTTTTACATAATATATTGTCATATTGTGTGACAAGATTAAGATAAAAAGTTAATTAATTGCAGAAGTTAAACCATTTTCTATTTGTAGCTTATGACAGCCACCCCGTGTGAGAAATTTGCGATTCATGAAAACCTATGTATCATCATATCCTGTTTTCACTTCCCCATCTATAGTCTATGTAAACTCACAAGACTGTTTAAGACTGTTTAAAACTTGTAAAACTTTGACACTTGCTCTGCCTTGGGCCCTGTACTCATAGCATTGTACTCTGATGTTAGGGGAAGGTAGTATAGAGGCCTAGAGGGAACATCCTACAATAATGTTTACAAGAAGGTCTTGAATGTTCCCTCAAAGTCACCAAATAACATCCCCATACCCTTTGAAGAACTCTACATCGTGACTGTATGGCAACATTCAGGGAACATTACAAGGCAATGTCTTCTATACCAGCGGGAACATTCTCAGAATGTTATGGGAACATACAAATCTAGCTGTAAACATTATGGGAACATAACGTAGAAACCTAGAGGGAACATCATTTGATCATGGTCCCCTAGGCGTTACGAGGATGTTCTGAATATTCCCTAAAAGTTGCCATATAACATCCCCATACCCTTTAAAGTACTCTGCATCATGACTGGGAACGTTCAGGGAACATTACAAGGCAATGTCTTCTGTACCAGCGGGGACATTCTCAGAATGTTATGGGAGCATACAAATAGAAAACTAGTGGTGTAGAAAACTAGAGGGAACATCATGTAATATTGGTCCCCTAAATGTTTCCAGAACATTCTGAATGTTCGCTGAAAGTTGCCAAATAACGTCCTCCTACCCTCCAAAGAACTCTGCATCGTGACTGGGAACGTTCAGGATACATTACTAGGCGATGTCCTTCATACCAGCAGGGATATTCTCAGATTGTTCTGGGAATGTCCAATTTCTAGCTGCAGACACTGTGTGAATATAGTGTAGAGAGCGAGAGGGAACGTCCTGTAATTATGGTTCCCTAAACGTTACCAGAACATCTCGACTTTTCCCTGACAGTCACCAAATAACATCCTCCTACCCTTTAAATAACAAATGGAACATGCCATTGTCACTCTGCCTGCTGTGCTCAGATTATGGAAGTTAAAATTATAATTAGAGATTCAACACATTTAACAGGCATTTCACCCCATACCAGCAACCATTATTATAATTTTAAAAGTAAACGTTTGTATTGCTTGAAAACTTCTCACAGACCATATTGAACCTTACGGATTGCCACTTTGTTCAGCCCTGATTTAGTGACATCCCTTCATGGTGATATTGTTTTCCAGCTATGCACTTTCACTATGGTGAGAAATGGCCATAATGATACATAACCCCACGAAGAAGGACTAGTTCTCGTGAAATCTGAAACTAAAAACTATGCTTCCTCTAGGAAATATGTTGTTGTTGAATTCCATTACAACCTCTTTGGACTGGAATCAGACAAAAAAATCATGAACAGTCTGAAACAAGTTTACACCACAAATTGAAGAACAATGGTCATGAGTTGAAACTAATCTAATAGGATGTGGCGTTTAAAGAGGGAAGTACGATATAGGAAAACGTACTGGTTCTGCAGTGTGGACAGTGATCTGTTTTTTCTAGTGGTAAAATCACACAGGTCAAGTAAAGTTTGATCAGGATTTAATCTTTGGTATTTGGTTCTCTCATCAGCCTGTTCTTTGTGCTAAGCTAAAGCTAGTTGGTTGCTTGTCAGCTTCATGTGTTCGACAGAGTTGTAGCATGTCAATCTTTTTAACTAACTTCTGCTGTCAAGAAATACTTGTCTCTTTACTTTGGCTTTTGTACATATTAGGTAAACAAGTTACAGCCGATCCTGTTCCTCCCTGTTTACAGCCTTTGTGTGTAGCTAAGCTAACTAGCTCCTGGTGTTAGCTTCATACTTCGGCTAGCATACAGACATCTTAGTAGTATCCATCATCTCAACTGACTTTTCAGTGTTTTCTCTGGTCATTTTCTAGAGATTTTAATGTGGGAATGTTACATATTATATCTTTAAATTCATAAAGAGCCTCCTGGCAGCATGAACATCTATACAGAGTGTCATGGCAATCTATCCGAGAGTATTGACTCTTCATCTTCACCTGTTGGAAGCAAAAATGAAAGTGTTTTTATGTGCAGGCATGACTTTGAAAAAGTATTAAATGCCTTTCTTTAAAGCAGTTTTTTTACCTCTCGACCCCAAAAAACAACTTCTCATATAACTTCAGATTGTGTCCTAATAGTCAGAAAACTGAACGATTCTCAAGTCCCTGTAATAAAATACGAGACAATAAAAGTCAGAAAGTCGAGTACAACTGCAGTTTGTCACCAGCAGAGGTCTCTTGTGTGAAACGATTGCAGCTCTGTGTACTGTACGTGCACACACACATCCTCCTACAGAGGAGGCAACGCTGCAGTGAAGCAAATCAAAAGAAAACCACAGCTGATTTTACTTCCAGCACATCTCGTCTCTTCCTTTGTTATTTCTGAACCGTGACAGCGTCCACGTGTGTGAGAAATGTGAAGGTGAGTAGGTTTTCATCCAACACATACACACACACACACACACACACACACACACACACACAATCTGCACATACTCATGCAGTTGCAGGCAATGAATCTTTAATGATTTGATTAAGTTGAATAATGTCCTAATCATACCTTCATTATACAATCACGCTAACTCAATTTACTGCAGTGTGTTAGCTTATCGTCCCACCGGTAAACATTAATAAGATTTGAACAGAGTTTTATTAATACAGTCATACAGGAGACGCTACAGTGAACAGCTGCAGTTACAGGTGCAAAACTAAAGGAAACAACATTAATATTAATTTCCCTCATGAGCTGACCTGTGGAGCAGTTTTGTGAATGTTCAGAATGAGAATATTAATAAATATGAATTGTTCTAGCTTCATAAAAATGAGGAATTGGATTTTTTTTTATTAATTAATTGAATGTTAAATTTCAATCAACTAAGGAGAAACTAATCTAAGCTGATTAATCCATGATGAAAATAGCTGCAGCTGCATCTCAAACATCTACAACAGTAAAATTCTGCTCTTAGATGCATCTGTAATAATAATCTAATCAATAGTTTAACAGTCAGAGGAGACATTTTAATTAGAGTCGTCTGCCGAATTAGCATATGACGATGTCTGCAGTGAAAACATTGTGACGGATGTTCATGAATTTGAGGCAGCGTGTGCAATCAGTGCTGTGTGTAGTGTGCAGTTGTGTATTAGCTCACCATTGTAGCCGCCACCGTTTCCAACATACATCCACGTTTAAAATCGTCCACGTCTCCCCGCCACATGTCCGTAACGTAGCTTTGTTCCGTCTCATGTGCATAAAACAACATTGGCCGACTAGCCAAGGAAGCTAAGCTAAGAGAACAGGAAGTAGCGGCCCGCGGGAAAAGAAACAATGCCGCCAGAAATGTAACCGGGTGTCTTGGGTTCTACTTACTGAGCTGGTTTAATAAGAAGATAATAAACGGGACATGGAGACGAGATCACCTCAGAGGGACAGCGTAGTAGGACGGGACAAACACATGTTAAGTTGGCTTGTGTCTTGCCGCTGCCATCTTGTGTTGTTTGGAGGATGTTGTACTGAAGGACTACATGTAGCGCTGCATATAAGATACTCATGGTCAGTGTGTTTAAGTCGAGGTGTCTGCAGCCAGCTGATGCCACTCATTTTAAATTGAGGCTCGTTGAGCAGACCATGTTCCAGAGGCTTTTTGCCCGACACTCTGCAGCCAATCAGCTCCTCTACAGATCAAATAACTGCTTATGGATAGCTGTATTTTGACACGTCGCAGTCGGATAAGTGTAAATAATGGAATGCACGACGGTGGAATTCATTTTGCCGCTTCACTTTCATGCTGCTGTCAAACTGTCACACTGGGAACACCTGTGCCTTTTCTTATTATAACGCATCAAAACGACTGCTGTCGACAAGCGGCCTGTTGCATGCGACTGTACGTCTCACTCGGCTGCCAGACGCTGCTGAACTTTGTCTTCTGAGATGACAAGAGAGTTATTTTTTTCCTCCACAGACAATTTTTTTATGTGGCTCACAGTCGGAGCGCTTGTTTGGCTTGGCGGGGCACGAATCCCTCCAAGTTTGTTCGTTAGTGCAAGCCAGCGAGAAACAAGAACAGCAACGATATTACAAAATGAAAAGTCGAGTGCACCGAGAGGAAAATGTTTGAAATGTAAACGGCGGAGTGAAACTATAACGTCTAAGGCTGTAAAGGTGATCTAATAACACTCGTCTGCAGCAGCATTAGTGGCTCTGTGAGGCCGTAAAGCTCAGTGTCGGGTGAACTTTTCGATGGATACATTTTTATTTTATAGCAATCCTTTAATAGTTTTGGTCTGGACTAAGATTAAACCTTCCAGCAGAAGTATATAAACATACATTTGCAGCCGGGTGAATGCTGTTTTTATCACCTGAATCAGCAGCTCCCCTCAGCTCTGCACAGCTTTAAAGAGAGTTTCAGCTCATTGTTTGTCCGTCTGGTCCACGACCTCACCGGTTTCTCACTCTCGCTGATCCCGTGATGTCGTGATCGACAACAGCAGGCAGCCGTTTTCAGCAAACAAGCTCTTAAAATCCGAGAGTACACTAACACTACCTGCTTATCGCCGCACAACAGACGGACGCGGTTAGAGGCGACGCTGTGGAGCATTTAGCTGCTGAAGAGGCTTATATTTTTTGCATGTGTGTGGTGGAGACCAAAAACAGAGCGAAAAGTAACAAATCTACTTTCAAGAAAACCCACAAACACCTACTAACATCTGGCTTTTGTCTCCAGTGGACCGCATTTTCACGGCAGCCATTTCCTCTGACGTCACACTCACACAAACGTAGGCAATCTGACAAATTTATATCGTGTCTCTGTCAACACTGTCGTCTCATTAAGCCACTTGTTAACAGCAACTGCTGTTTTTTTAAGACACGTTTAATGATGTATTTTATGTTGTTTCAGGCATTTAACAGAAAACCAATTAAAGAAAAACCTCACGGACTTTGAGACGAGGGAACCAGAAGTGCTTAAAAGCGTAACCTGCATTATGCACATGCGTCAATGTCGCTGCCCCCAAGTGGCCAAAAAAAGGGTTGCATTGTGGGAAAACAGGTAGAAGTCAACTTTTAAATGAGCTGACTAATGAGGCAACAATGAAGTGAACCAAGGAAGGAAGGAGCTGGTTTGAGGGTGGAGAGGAGGACTGAGGATTCATTTAACTTCCTCTAATGGTGGAGGACGCACAGTGTGTGTGCGCCTGTGTGTGGGTACCCCATGTTTCTCTGTACGCAGAGGACACACACACATGCGCACACATGCACACGCACGCACGCACACACACACACACACACACACACACACACACACACACACAGACGGCCTGATTAAACATCCTCTGGGACTCCATCCTTCCCCCAATCATCGGTGCGCGTTTCTGTCGCTCCGCAGGGAAATACGCCGACATGTGCGCGCGGAGCCACCCACGGAGCGCGTGCGCGGGTTAATCATATCTGTGAGGGGAGAGAGAGAGAAAGAGAGAGCGAGGGAGGGAGGGAGAGAGAGAGAGAGAGAGAGAGGGAGGGAGGGAGGGAGAGAGAGAGGGAGGGAGGGAGAGAGAGAGAGAGATGCTGTCGGGTGTTGAGTCCGGTGTGACTTATCTATCCTACTCTGCTGCTGTCGGTAACGGACCGGCTGCGCACACACCTACACACACTCCTCTCTCACTCACACGCGCACACACACACCGGGAGGACCGGAGTGGCGCACTGGGAAGAAGAAGAAGAAGAGGAAGAAGAAGAGGAAGAAGAAGAAAGGAGGGAAGAGAGGAGAAAAGAGACACATGTCAGACCGGATCGCGCAGGGGAATGTACCGGATCCCGCTGCTGCCCCGCACTGAGGGCTGCGCTGCGCTAACGGGACGCGACACCGGGCTGGAGCACCGGACCGGGATAGAGTGAGAGGAGAGGAGAGGAGAGGAGTCACCTGGCTGCGCGGAGGGAAGGAGAGAAGGAAGGAAGGAGGGAGGAGGGCGGGAGGGTCGCAGGGGGGAGGGGGGGGAGCAGATCTTTTGTTTTTTTGGAGGGGTGACAACACCACTTGCGCGCAACGGAGAGTCGGCGCAAAGTTTCCTCGATGGCGCTGGTGATGGAGCCGGTGAGCAAATGGAGCACGAGCCAGGTGGTGGACTGGATGAAAGGTGAGGACACACACACACACACACACACACACACACACACACACACACACACACACACACACACACACTGTGAGTGATCACGACTGGTGTGATCAGTGCAGGGGGAGACAGAGGCTGTAGAGATGTGATGGTGATGCGTGGGAGGTGTGTGTGTGTGTGTGTGTGTGTGTGTGTTAGGTCCATGCATCATCCTGGCACCTGATGCTCAGTGGGAGATGATGTAATGTGTGAGTGACAGGAGGAGAACTTTAAACTTCGCCATTGACAGCAGGGCCGGGCTGAGAGACTTCGTGGACAGTGGGGGGGCTGTGAGGGTTTTGCAATAACAGAGTGACGTTATTGGTATAACATGTTTTATTCAGTGCAATAAATGACGCCAGATAAACAGCTGGTACTTGTGACTTCAAGCATCCTACATCCACAGTCAGATCTGGAGACAAGTGGACCCCCAACCCTCTCCAACATCTGAGCAAGACACCCAGACTGGAAGAGGCTCAAAACGTCTTTCTTCCTGTTTCTCAGTGATACGACTGAATCGTCTGGAGTCATTTCGTGTCTCTTACGGCCCAGACCAAGCCCCCCAGGAAGAGCGGCGGGTGTTGAAGTCAGTTTTCATAGTGGCCAGACTGAGTAATTACATTGTCATGTGATGCACCAGGCCCCAAAACGACTTTTTTGCATAAGCTAACACAGGGAAATAAGTGTCCATACAATGGTGGACACATGTGTTTGAGTGTCACAGCTCATTTCACCGTCATTATTTGAGCCATTCGGTCCAGTAAAATTTGGAAAGTCTAGATGAGCTGCATGATTAACTTGTTTCATCCCAATGCAAATTAAGCCGTCTCAGACTGCGGGAGTCCAGATTTGCTATAGCATCCTTGGTCCAAACTGATACCAACGAGGTAGCAGCAACAAAGCCTGATTCCCTTAAGTCGCTTGAGTCTGCACTTGAACACATCGCAAAGACTGCAGCTGATGATTAATAAGCTGATACGTTCTGTTTTTTGACACCACTCTTGCTAAAATAACCACTTCTTAACGAGAAATGTTGAGAAGACGAAGGCAAAATAAGGAGAATCTGTGCTAAGAGGTTGAAATCATGGACGCTACAGCGACAGGCGCTTTCCCTTTCTTTTACTGTCTCTATTCTTGTTCCCTAAGAATAGAACAGAATAGAATAGAATACTTGCTCAAATGGCCAAAAACTTGCAGACTACAGAACTGAACAATATATCGTTACTGCATTGACGCAGGAAACTCAAACACAACGTGTTTCAGCTTTTACGCTGCTTGATACCAAACAAAATTGTCACAGTTCTTATTTTTCATGACTACAAAAATGACATTTTTTTCCAATATCGCAAACAAATGCAACAACTAGAACTACAGACGCTTACTGACGGCCCCAACATTGGCCAACTCGGGCTTTTAGTGCCCAGTTTGGGTCATTTGTTGTTGTTATTTTGGCATTGTACCATATTTATTCAAACCATGGATATGTTACAGCTCTATGTTTCATAATATGATGAATCGATACATTTCGTACATTTTGTGTTGTGCAAACGCCTTCGCTCATAGTCTTGTAAGGTTTAGGCACAAAAGCCTTTATGTTCGGATTTGGAAAAGATCATGTTTTGGCTTAAAAGACCACAAACGTCTCTTTAAAATGTATCAAGCTGTATTCGGTCTTCAATGGTGGTCTGCTACCTGTCACACCACCTCCATCCTCCACCCCTCCTCACCGTACAACACTCAGCTCATATACATATAATCTGAAGAACGTCACTTCAGAAATGCCGGACATGTAACATATCCATTGTGCACAGAAATGTACAACGCCATCATTTCATTCTGGCTGCCCGGCCGTGATGTTGTGTCTCTCCGTGTTCATTATGCGGGGAGGTAATCAGATTCCAGGGCGGCTGACCGCGCCGGTGGCTCTCAGAGAGACTCTTGACATCTGAGGACTAACCGACAGGATTAAGCTCAAATCACTCGTCCTTTCAGCCTGACAATAGCTGTAAAAGATGTCAAATAATGTCATCTGAAGAGCTGTCAGACTGAGACACTGGGGATCGAGGAGCACTCCAGCGGAGCCTTTTAAAGAAAAGACATCAATTTAAAACACACAAAAGAAAAATCTAAATTAGTATTTATCTGTAAATGTAACTGAGTTTTGTTTACATGAGCGCTTGTGAGTCGTTGCAGCGATCAGACTGGAGATTACAGTCATGCATAATTCAGGAGGCAGGCTGATTAGGTCTGTACCCAGGAGCCTGTGTGAACACTGTGAAACTCTCTCACACATAAAAAAAAAGAAAAGAATCGGCCCTCGCAGATACGTCGAGCTCTCCGGCTTCCACGCTGATGTCTGGCAGAGATTTGTGCTCTGTAACGATCCAGCGTTGACGATTATGATGTTCTCTCCGCGTTCCCTGCGTTTTGCTCGATTGCAATCTTTTTTTATTTACCTCTCTCTTCCTAAGCACAGCGAACGTTCGGTATGATTTGCTGCAGACGCGTTTCTGATAGTCAGTCCGGTTGGTAACAGCTCGATGTTTGGCTCGACGCGCAGGCCTCCCCAAAAACCACCTGCCAAAAAAAAAAAGGAGAGCTGCCACAAGCAGAGACGGGTCTATTAATGAGATTTATGATCAAACCTAATTTAGTCGAAATTAACAGCGAGAGTTTTGAGCTGAGATGCCAAATCTGTGATTGCAAGTTGCATTAAAAAGGTAATGTAAGTGCAGATCGGCCAGAAGTGAAGGTCATGAACAACTTTCTATTCAATCGTTCCAGTTCAAAACGTTATTTCATGCTTGAATAATACAATAATCTTGATTTTGTTGGTGTTTTTGAAACTCAGCACACCTCACTGTTGAGTTTCAAGCACATTTAATGGATTTTGGAGGCGTTATTGGGCACAAACACAATATGAGGAATCGTAACAATAAAGTTTAACACCACCCAAGATCTCTATTTTTAGCAATAAACACTCGGTCGCTTACAGGCCAAATAGGTGGTTGTGAAAAGTTTATAGTTTTTGGAGGGTTGAGGCTCCAATGGTGGAAGAGAGAAGAGGATTATTCCCTCCTGTGTGCGATTACAGATTCAGAGACATGTTCTTTATGACAATATATTAGTGAGAGTTCGATAAGACACGTGTGTGGTTGTTTCCGACATCACATCAGCTGTTGAACTCTCCCCTTCACGGCATTTCTGGCTCTCCACCTGCTCGACTGGATGCTAGAGAGGATGAAAAAATTGTGTTCTGCTGTTGCTTCTCACATTCCTGACATAGTTTGTTGTCGCTGCGCCCTTTAAACTAATTGAGTAAACCACGTCCAGACGACCAAAGCCTACATATTGTTAATATCCAGATATGATCCCTTGTTTATTTCTGGATTATAATCAATAAAATATGGTGCACAACAAATTCTTTAATGAAATTATCGTCTCATTTAGCGCTAAAAATTGTAATAAAGTAGGTGTAAAACTAATAAACAGCTTTGGAAGGATACTTAACTAGTTTCAAAAGGTTCAGTTATATCTAACCAGTTGTTTTTAGCAGTAAAAACCCTTAAATTACCTTAAATCATAGCTCCCCCATCAGGCCAGTCGGGCTACTGCCACCTACTACTGGTGGAAGAAATACTCAAATAATTAACTCAAGTAAAAGAACAATACCACAGAATTATTACAATAAAATATCCTGCATTCAAAATTGTACTACCAGCATTAGCAACAAAATGTACCTCAAGTATTAAAAGTACTCACAGTGGAGAATGGATGCTGTACTTATACCACTAGTTAATTATCACAGTACAAGTTTGGATTATTGAGAAAATAAGACATTTAGTAACAAAAGTCCAAAATGCAAGCGACCAAAAGTGACAGTAACAGGCAGGAGCCAATCCAAAAAGAACCAAAGAGAAATGAGAAACAAATGAAACAAGTACAAACCAGAAGCTCGAGGAAGACGATATCAGAAAACCGGAGGAGCGGCAAAGAGACACTGGGAACAAAACAAGGACTTAAATACACCCGGAGAAGGAAGGAGGACAGGAAGTAAAACATGACACGAGAGCGAATCTCAAAATTAAACAGAAAAAACCCAAATGACAAAAATCTAACTCCATCCTCGCAGCGTATCAACAACATGGGCTCAGAACTTTCCTCCTTTGCTGCTGTAATAATCACTCCGGCCACTAGAGGAAATGCTAAGATGTCGTGAGCAAAGATGGATGATTTCATATTCAGTAGCTCTAATGAGGTTTGTCGTGTCGTAAATGCTTTTTCTCTGAATGTGTCCTGCAATCATCTTGTCTTCTTGTGAAACTTAAAAAAAAACGTCTCGTGTTTGTGTTAATTGTAATTTAATTTCAACCACTACCAACCACTAAATGACAAGTTTTTACCCTTTAACACAATCACTGACATTTGTTCTCATGCTGGATCGCGGCGCCAAAGATGCATCATCGCTCCGTGTTTCATCGACCCGTCCCCTCCCTCCCTCCGGATAAAAACTGAGAAGCATGACTAACAAACACTGATATTAGCGATCTTTGTTATTCATTCCGTCTCTTCAGTGCATAAAAAGCAGGTCAGGGAAATTTTTTTATTGACTCACACGGAGATCGTGACAGAGATTTTATTTACATGATGTGCCGTGGCGGCCTCTCGGAGGCCTCATCGTTGGACGGGGTTCTGGCCCGGTGTGCATATGGCGTGTGTGTTTACGTGTGCCCCTTGTGTATGTGTGTCTATGTGGTGTGTGTAGTCAGTGTGTGTGTGTGTGTGTGTGTGTGTGTGTGTGGGGGCGGATGGTGACTTGTTCGTCTCAGACCGTCTGTGCAGAACAGCTGACAGACACACACACACACATACACACACATACACACACACTCCGGCTCTGAACAGAAGGCTCCACCCGGGCCCTCGGACATTTGCGCTCACACACACACACACACACACACAGAACAACACACATTCATACACACACACAACACACGTGGCATGCCTTAGTGTGGTATTCCGTTCACGCTGGGTCTCTTGGGCGTGTCGGTGGCAACAGAGGGAAACATGATATACTGTATTTCTGTGTATATGTGTGTGTATGTGTGTGTGTGTGTGTGTATACAATAACATATACACATCACATATGCCCCCAGGCGCATTCAAGGCCAAAAGGTCAGAGCTCTGTTGACTTGGCGACAGTGTTGCGCTGGCACGTCCGAGCCTAAAACAACGCGGGAGTGGTGCACTTCAATGGTAATGTGAGAACTTACCGCGCGTCGCTGGGAGTGATGATGCGAATGCTGCAGCGCTCCCCTTCTTGTCACATTTCCACTCAGAAAAGGGCATAATTTTACCTCATTTCCCTTGCATGGATTTGATTGCCGGGCTGGAAAATCAGCAGGGAAAATTGATGCGGCGGTGGCGGCATGGGAGCACATCTGATGACACCACTTGCCACGAGAGAGAGAAAGCTGCCGGGGTGATAGTCACAGCCGTTAGGATCAGAGGATTTTGGATGGGCTTGATCTGTTTAGACTCCTTCTTTTTGGCTCATGAATGTTAAGATT
This sequence comes from Diplodus sargus, assembly GCA_903131615.1. Taxonomy (NCBI): domain Eukaryota; kingdom Metazoa; phylum Chordata; class Actinopteri; order Spariformes; family Sparidae; genus Diplodus; species Diplodus sargus. Next base: position 2,693,762 of record CAEMYA010000069.1, on the reverse strand, counting down.
ACTCTAAACATTCACTGGTTTGCATCAGAAATGTCAGATTTGTGCGCGCTGAGCAAACAAGTGTTGCGCGGGGGGAATTGGGTTCCGGTCATTCGGAGGCCGAAGAGGCCAAGCGGGCCTGTAAAAGTCACCTCGGCGTGACACGGCGCTGGCTTAAGGCATTTACATACTGCAGTGATGAAGCTCAGCGTTTTTTAAATGCATCAGTTAATGTCCAACACGACACTTTTATATAACGGGAAGAATTATTAGAGTCGAGGTAAGAGGCTTAAAAAGTCTTATTACAGACAAGTGGATTCAATTATGCTATTAAAGTTCCCGTGAAGTCAAAATTATGTTTAAATGTTTTTATCACTCCATATTTCACCTACACGGCAGGTTCAGGCACAAAAACGGCAAAAAAAAAATATATATATATTTTGTAGATATTCTCAGTGGTGTTTTAGAGTTTGTAACTTCCTGGAAAAAGATAAAAATGTTGATGACTCATTCTGCACTCGAAGGCGTCTATTCATTTTCATCCAATAAAAGCTCGCCTAACTTTTATGATGCTGCCATGAATGCATAAAAAACACGTACAGATTACTACTGTATGTATACAAATGTATAACTTGTACTTTACTCACTAATGTAGCGGAAACAGCAGTTATTTTTGGATTTCACCTAAATGTCCTTGTTGTTTTGCTGCATGCCTGGACATTTAGCTTAACTTGTTGTTAACGCAACTGCTTACTGCTGCTAACTATTGAGAAATGACGACAGAGGCCAGTTACAGTATCTAGATGATTTACATTTCTGATATACTTGCACTGGTAGCTTTGTTACTAACGTAGGTGCTAACTGCTGCTAAATGTAGCTGCTGTTAGCCACTTTGCTAGCAGCAGCTCAATAAACACTTCCGAAACGTATGCAGGCTCAGAAAACAATGACTGAGGGTAGTGACAGTACCAGGCTGATTCATGGAGTTTCCTGATGACAGATACAAATAGATTTGATACTGTAGCTTTAACTACAACTACATGGATCTAACATTTTGCCTGGCACCTGTTAGCTTTAGCCTCAGTCTTCTAGCACAATGTAGGTAGCCGGCACGGTTTTGTTTTAAAACACGTCTGCTTGAATAATGAAAAAGTCAGCCGCATACAGCGTTTTCAATCAACGGTGCATTGAAGAAAGATTAATTTAGAGTCTTGTTTCTGGCTACCTGATGACCTTCAGACCTTTATTCACACTATTTTAGCTCAGCTTTTGGTCTCCACCAACTCCTGATGGAAATATCTGGCTCTTCAGTTGCCAAATTCTCCACTCAACTTGTTGCTATCTGTGACTGGCTGCTGTCTTGTTGGTGCAAAAAGCTGCCTGCTGTCGTAGAACAAAATGTGATTCAAAGAACAGCGAGACTAAAACAAAACAGTATAATCATGACCCCAAAGCAATTAGCTTAAAGTCGCTAAAACACACCGTATATGTTTATCGCGTTCATATCACAAATAGTCAAGCAATGTTTGTTGTTTTTATTCAAAGAAACTGAGAAATACCAATGTTTTTGCCATTTCAGGGTTAAAAAAACATGCTATTTCAATCTGTCATTAGCTGTTTTTAAATTAGCCACATCCATTTTAACTGGTCTTTAATATTTTACAATCAGATCCATTAAAGGATTTGTGTGTCCACGACTTTGGTAGAAATGTAATGTACATTTTTCTAGTTAAATACCAGACGGGAGCAGAGATTTACAGGCACCAGGGTTTAATCTTTCTTTTTTTTATGACTAATTCAGGTATCAGAACTTCCAAGAAGAAAACTCAGTTGCACATTTATTTGCAGTCCCTGGGGCAACATTTCTTCTGACTATGTTTTTGTTTTTAGCCCTGCCTATTTGTGTCAGAATAAGACCGACAGGGAGAGGAAAGAAATATAGACGGCCTTTTAGTTTAGAAGTCGGGGAACACTTACAGTTCACATCTCTGGAACAAAAATACAGATAAAAAACTCATAACTGTTATTAATGTAGGAATAGGTTTCCTGTTTTATTCCTCCCATGCAAAATCCTCTCAGTCGACCCTGGGATTTACACCAGCGACCTACCGGCAATAAACTCACTTCTGATAACCGCTGGGCTTTCAAACGCTCTGCATTTACAAATCCCAGGAACGCGGCGAATGTTTCGCCGTAACTTTTTTATTGTTACCAAAAGCTACACAGTTCTTGGAACAGATGACACACAACTCGACCGGGAGTGCTGAATCTTTTATAGGACTCTCAAACATCCCAGTAGTCACCGCAAAAAAAAAAAATCTAGTTTTATTAGACGTGCGTGTGTGACAGAGAGAAAGAGGGTGTTTGTGGGAGTTTGGCTCGCCTGCTGTTGTGAAAAGTGTGCCTCTGTGGGAGTTAAGTGTGTGAGTCAGCCATGAATCACACTTCTTTTCTGTATCGGTCGAACACATGCGCAACACACAAGATCTCCGTCGCACACGAGCACGTACTGTACACAGAGCTATGAGTGCGTGATTATACAGATTAGACACCATTGTACAGCAAACCCACGCAGGCATTTACACCGAGCATGTGACAGTCAATTTATAGAAAGAAAACGTGAGCAGGTACATTTTAGCATTTTTATTGGATATGCAGAATACTGAATACAAAACAGGGGTGCTTGTTCAGGAGACGGCGCTCCTGTAGTTGCCACAGGGTAGCTGCTAGCGGTCGGACTATAATTACAAAAAAAAACAAAATATGATTTACTTGAAAAGAAAAATGCTGTGAGCAGCGTCAAACAGTTTTGAAGAACAACTAGAAGTAACAGATAAATTGTTGAAAGGTCAGCATATTCAAGTAGTGTAGGTAGGCTAAAGGGGAAACGGTTGTTAAAATAATAAGTAATCCTAGTCAGCTAAAGGATAAATGGTTGAAGCTTAAGGCTAGCTAGCTGATTAACAGATAAACTGTTTAAATAGTTAGATAAAAGTAATAGGTGAAACTGTTAATACTTAGTTTTCAGGTGCACAAGTGATAGTTAGCTAAAAGATATGGTTGAAATAGTTAGCTAAAAGTAATTGGATAAGAGTTAATACTTAGTTTTAAGTAACTGATAAAAGGTAGTTAGCTAAAATTATAATTCATTAAAATTATAAACTTTTAATACATATAGTTTGCTGAAAGGAATCGATAACTGGTTAATACATAGCTTAAAATGGCCTAATAGATAAATGGAAGTTAGCTAAAAGGTAAACAGTTGAAATAGTTCAAAGTAGCCTAGCCTAGTGTATTATTGAAACAGCTGAAATGACTGAATTAAGAGTTAAAATAGTTATTAAATTAATGGATAAATGGTAAGAGTAGCTAAAGGTTGAAATGGTTGAAACAGTTAAACATTGAGTGGTCAATAGCTTAACTAAAATTAAATAATAGCCTAAATGGTAGTTAGCTTAATTGTGTTGGCTGGTCAGTGAAGTAATGGACGGAACCATTTAAATAGTTAGCTAAAAGTACTTGTTAACAATTAATACTAAGCTTAGAGTAGTCAATAAATAGTAGTAAGGTAAAAGATAAACTGTTTATATTGTTGGCTAGTTCGCTTAACAGTTGACAAAGTATGAGAGTAACAGTCCAAATAATTATTTAAAAGTAATGTTAAATAGTTTAGATGATTAAAGCTAGAAATGAAACAGCTGGACTTTGGTTAATACCTAGCTAATAACTGGAAACGTTAACTAAATGTAATTAATTAGCCTAAAATGCTGGTAAGTATAAAGATAAACAGTTGAAATAGCTAAAAGTAACAAGCAGTGATAGTTAGCTGAGGTAAATGGTTGAAATAGTTAGCTAACAGAGGTGGATAAGTGGTGGTTCAGTCTCTCTAACAGGGCTGAACAGGATTATTTTTAGAAAAGTTTGGCATCCTCTGCAGAAGAAGAGTGAATCCAGCACCGCAGTCATTATACTGTACATATATATGAAGTGTATAGCACTGTTTGAGTTTGTCTTTCAGTCTGCGGGGGTGTGTGTGCGCGCTTCACTGATGTCACTAACAATTTGACTCATCAGTATTCAGGGCATTCACGCTCTCCCTCACTGCCAGTGATAAGCGGCGCTGATTATCAGTGAACTTTCGCTGCACAGTGTTCATCTCCCCCCTTCTGCTTCTGCGCCTCCCTCTCTCGCTCTCTCTCGGCAGTAGTAACACTTTGCCCGCGAGAGCCAACATTGTTTTAATCGGCTTCGCGTCTATTAGACAAAAAAAAAAAACAGCTGCTATTAACACTCATTAAAAGAACGCACGTTTTCCCTGTTGGAGGGAGCGGTGGGTAAAAATAGCAAAGGCACAAGTAAAAATACGCTGCGCTTGGTGGAAATTACACATGTATGTGACTGCTGAACATCTTGCTCCAAAACCGTGAGCGTTATCTGCTGCTGTAGCCGCCCCCGACTCTTCTACGAAGGCTCCCGGCGATGACATTTTGTAACCTGGCTGCTGGGACTTGATCCTATTCAGCCATGAGAGCTTTTAGAGGGAGGTCATCCATTGATGCTGGGTGATAAGCCTCACAGTGGGTGTCAGATTAGGTGGAAGTCAGGGCTCTCTGTACAGGCCTGTCAGCCTCTTCCACATTTCTTTAAGCAAGTAATTGTGTGTCATGTTGTTATTATCCCCTACCAACATAAAATGGACGTGCTGTAGACACGTGAGACCTCAACAACCTCTCGTCGAAGACCTAAGATCCGTCTGTGTCTCTTAGGGGCCTCCTCCTGACATAAAAACCGGAGTCCACGCAAATCACATCCGAGCGTGTTGATGTCTTTTTATTCTTATCAAGTCCTTTCATGCCTGTCAGTGGAAGCTGTGAGGCGAGATATCGCTCATCGACTTGAAGTGTTTTGGGGTCCAGATAGTGGAATCAATTTGTCTGGTTTCCCTTCCGACATCAGATAATGGTTAAAAAGACGACGCCTCGTCGTCAGAATTTAGCACTAGCATTTAATTTAAACTTGTTTATTTAAGTTTTAGATGATTCATTGATGTGTTTATCAAAAAAATTGTTATGCACGTCTTATTTTTCCACGCTGGATTTATGGCATTTTGGAGCCGAATGCTTCATTAAGAGTTCAGACGTAGCGGCTGAGGGAGGGGAGGAAGCAACGCGAGGGTGCAGAAAGCGACAAATGCTGTTTGCTCGGCGAGAGATGGAATTTGTGTGTGTGTGTGTGTGTGTGAGCGTGTTTTAAATAGTTGGAATGCAATTTAGCAGCTGGCTCATGAGGTTCCTTTGCCGTCTTCCTCTCTTCTTCCTCCGCACTCTTCCCCTCCTTTGTTTTTTTTTTTCCTTCTCCCCATCTTTGTTGGTGTGGTTATGATAGATGAGTGTATTATAACGCTGGGACTTGAAGCGGGGGAAATCAATGCCCATTCCTCAGAGGTGTGTGTGTGTGTGTGTGTGTGAGAGTGTGTGTTTGCCAGTTGGCTGTTTGTTAAGAGGTTAGAAGCTGGATACATTCATTGTTTTGGGAGCCAGGGGCTGCAGCTGAGCTGCTCTGTCTTGATCTGCTTTCCTTTGACTCAGCAAACCCGGCCAGGCCAGACAGCGCACACACACACACACACACACACACACACACACACACACACACATTAACAATGCACGCACCCACCCACTCGTACGCTCACACACTCTGATCTAGAGAGACCGTCCCACTCACAACACAGACGTTACACAATCCAGCAGAGGCTGAAGTCTTACCTGGGTGGCTGCCTGATTGCCCATCCATTACCTCCTTCATTCCAGTCTCTTGACTCTTGTTTCAGGTAACAGAGTTTGTATTAGGTCCTTTGGAGAGTACATTTTACACTAATCTTTCATGCTGAGTTCTGCCGTGGTGGACTGTGACCCACACATTTGTGCCATTTACCAGCAGCGAGCTGTCACGACAGTGTCAGACGGAAGCTAACGTACCGTATAAAGAGCACGTGGGACTTTATTTTCAGAGATTGAGAACGGAGAGAGATTTTTTTGATCTCGTTTTAATTGTGCCATGAGTCACACGCGTGTTGGTCAATATGAAAGATCATTTTGCAAGCCAAGAAAGTCACAGTATGTTGTAGTTAAAGTAAAATATCAGGTTGTTTTGTGCCGAACTGTCAGTGAACTACATCGTATCGCTCAACATACATCACCAACACCGACATGGCCGCCAAAATGACACGGAAAAGGTATTAAAACAGATGAAGATCACAATAAAATTTATCATATTGACAACTGCAGTTACGTGAAAGGGTTATTCGTCCGGTTTGTGAGCAGCTCTACAATGTTTATGTGACATAAATTATGTTTTGAAGATCGTTCAATGAGACAACGTCTCCAAACGCGACTGTTTGCTGTTTCGTCTTCATACTTACGTATTTTCACTTACATTTCGTTAGTTTTTTTGACAAACTGCGACTTTATTGACGTGGAAGTAAATGTAAAGTCATGAAAGATTATTTCCCTCTCTCTGTTCACTACCATGCAAAGTTTTTCCGTCCGATGCGGTCGAGTCTTCAGCTCTCTATGACAAGCAACAGGTTTTGTTCTTTACTTTTGAGGACATTCATTTGTCTCCAGAGTAAAGAATAATTAGCATGTGTCATCCATCCCAGTGTACTTACATCGCTGTTCAAAGGTAACGCAATGCAGAGCTCTCACTTAGCATGCAATGACAACAAAAAGCTCAGTGTGTTTACCGCCAGCTAAATGTTCACTGCAGTGGATTTACATGAACCCACAAGTTGATTTCCCTGTGTTGAAAGAATACAGTGCTTGTCCACCGTGTAAACCAGTTTGAAAACGGTGTCGAGAAACACACGATTTTGCAGCTATGTGCTAAAATTCGCTAAAACACACTGGCACGCTCCTCTGAAGTGGTGCTGAGAGCTTTGTTACACTTGTGGGTTGAAGCGCTTTCTGGCCGCAGTACAACTCCAGATATTGTTGATCATCTCTCCCTTTCACACCGTAGGAGAGAGAAAAACAGTCTGTCTTTTCTTTTTTTTTCTCTTTTCCTCTCTTTTCACCCTCATTTCATGCAGAAACAGGTTACGGTGTCGAACATTTAGCTCACAAATGGAGGGGAAGAAAATGTTTTCTGCCTTATGTCAAAAAAAATATGCAAAAGGAAAAAAAAACAACACCTGGATTCCTCGTTGGCTCTCAGTCGTCTCTCAAAACAATCTGTGTTTTATACTTGTGTGCTGCCGAGGGTTTTGAAACGGCGTTGTGCTGAATTCTACATAAACTGCAAACAAGCAGCAACGTCTGGAAAAACGCGACACAGCAGCTGCGGGATTATCTGAGACAAACAGGAATAAGTTCAAATGTGTTTTGCATTTTTTTTCCTGTGCAGACTAAAAAAGAAATCCGTTTTCCCTATAGGCTGACTTTGAAGAGGGGTGAAACCGCCGGTGAAAAGTATGGCGAGGAAAGCTGATTAGTTCTTCTGGAGAGCAGCCCGATAACTATAATTTCCAGTAGGGTCGTTTGCGGTCATCGATCAGTGGACTGAGCACATTGAACAGAGTGTTGGCGGTGGACAGGTCAGGAGGAGTGATGGTGTTGTTGGGATGAAATTCTCCTCCTGTGCCCGGGGTCTATTATTTCTATCTACCTTATGTGTACTTTCATAGCTGCCATAAAAACAGATATGATTAGAGGCGGTGTAAAGATTTACACCTTCCACCAACAGTTTACCTTGATTTAGGGGTATAATAATGTTTTGGAAGGCTAAAAGAAATCCCTCATGGTACTGAAAGACTCTTAAAAGGTATTATGGGATAAAGTTTGCTGATAAATAAGTTTGCTGTAGTTGATTTCCTTCCTAAGTCGTTTGTTTTTATCCTTAAAGCCGCGCCACTTAATATTTCTACATTAGCAATAATTCAAACGACTACACGCAGCGTAAAAGGGGTCGTAAGAAAACTGTTTTTAGCTCCGTGGTGAGGTAGCTCTGTTAGCTGTTAGCTCAGCTAGCCAAACGCACCGCAGGACTTCTTGGCGTTATTGTATGTTGGTCAACAATCAGACGAAATAGAGAAAATATCAACACATCCGCTTACCAAGGCTACTGAAAAGGTCGATTGCCAAAATGACATCGCGGATTCCAAAGCAACATGGCATTTTCTAGCTCCGCTGTAAGATAGCTCCGTTAGCTGCTAGCCAAACAGCAGGACTCAGCCGCCTACTGCCTGCTAACATCAAACGAACTTACTTAGGTCGATTGTCAATGACTCCCAACAGTACCTCACCATTCTCAGAACAACAAAAGTAGTTCTGTTAGCTTTTGGCTTCATTAGCTGTTAGCTTGGTTAGGCTAACATGCTACAGGAGTTTTTGCTGTTATTGTATGTTGATCAACAATATGATGAAATAGAGGAAGTATGTCACATCCTCGTACTGAAATGATTGAATAGGTTGATTGCCAGTGACTCCCAAACTGACATCACCACTCATAAAACAACATTGCCTTTTCCTTCTCTGTAGTTCCTGCTACCTAAGTTAGCAAAGCACACGACTCGGCGAACAGCTAACTAGCTCTTTCCCATCGATTCATTTACGATTTGTCATTCACAATGTAGCGTTATCAGGGAAAAACACGTTAAACGCCAGTGATAGTAACTATAATAACAGCACGAAAAGATGCACTCAGTTTTGGTCATCGCTCAGTTTGGTTTGTCATTTAATAAGCAAATAGTTAAACTATGTAAACACAAAAATTATATCCCAGAAGTGTCACGGAAAGGATCTTTTGCTGTCCTTCACCGGAAAATGGGATGTCGCTTCTCTCCAGCCCTGATTTAGCGACTTAATGAGAGTCAGAGTTGGTGGAGACCAAAACCAGAGCTAAAACAGAGTGAATGCTGGATTTATATTCACCCTGTGGACACAAACCAAGTGCAAAATGAATGCTAATGTTGCTCCATAACTGCTGGATGTGTGAAAGCAGTCCAGTGTTGTGTTCTAAGCTTGTCTCTTCCCTCCCCAGATTGGCAAAAATCTGAAGTACTAGCAGATTTAAAGTGTTACTTTCTTGAAACCTGCCAGTTAAGGAATGAAAAAAGGTGTTTCAAAGAATTTTCTTGATTCTAAATCCGCAGCCAAAGTTTTTTTTCTTGACAGTTGTCCTTCAGCTTGTCTTGAAAACAGGTTGAAATATGTTTTAACAAAGTTATAGATGGAACGACTTGTTAAATGTTTGCAGTGAATCTTGCTGATGAAGCATCTGCCCAACGTACTGTACACACAAACATGACGTATTGTTCTCAGCCCCAGAAGAAGAAGAAGAAAACGATTTTTCATTCTAAGATTATTTACTGTGAGTAACCCTCATAATATGTGCGTGTTTGCCGCAGGTCTGGACGACTGCTTGCAGCAATACGTGTGTGTGTTTGAGCGTGGAGGTGTGTGCGGCGAGAGGCTGCTGAGGATTAGCCACGCCGAGCTGGAGGAGCTGGGAGTTTCTCGCATCGGGCACCAGGAGCTCATTCTGGAGGCTGTGGACTTGCTCTGTGCTCTGGTGAGTGTGTGTGTGTGTGTGTGTGTGTTTGTGTTAGACTCTCATCAGCCGTCGTTACGACTGCAGCTGTTAATGTATTCATGTTCCGCTCCAGTGCACAATATAATAGATATGCAGTAAATTGTCACTTCGCTGCATCACATCGTTGCATCTCATCTCCCGGCCTTGTCACAGTCACAGAGTAAGAAAGTAGTTTCAAAATGGCACTTTAAATCTCTCTCCGGTTGTAATAACAGAAGTATTATGAAAGACAGTTCTTAAATTCCTTAAGTGGCCCGCACCATAAAGTCGAAATGACTAAATGGTCTGCGGGGAGACAGAAGAAGAATTATTGGTGGCTGTCAGAGCGTAAACAAACTACACCCCGTCGCATAAAGTTGAATATTTGCTGAATGTGATTTATCCTATTCCCCCGCTCATAAAACAACAGCACTTGGTTTGGGATTAAAGATAATTGAATAAAGTCTTAATTGCGTGTAACTCTGGAGAATATAAGAAATGTAAACGGAAGGAAATTTAAAGGGCTCGATTGAAATGTGAGAATGCAACTTCTCAAATAGGAAAAAGTTCTTCCTAAGAGGTCGAGTGTAGAGATTTAGGGGCAGAAATGTAACATGACATTCATAGTTATGGTTTATTTAGAGTCTAATCACCTGAACCTAAAACAGCTGTCTTTTTGTTATGTTAGAAGGAGGCTTTTATAGAGCTGCAGTAACATTTTAAACTACTGATTTTGGGTTGAAATAACTACATTTCCTACGTAACCTCAGTAACAAACAACGACCGGATGAAAGTCCTGTGCTGGTCTCACCAAAACATTCACCTAATGTGGACTTTAGCGCTCTTTATACTACTTTACCTGACTTCCTCCTTTGCTATGGTAATTATTATTATGGCCACTAGAGGTCGCTGCCTGACAAAAACACAAGTATAGCTCATAATAATAATGCTTGCACAGTCGGACCTCATATGGTTGTTTATCTGACGAGGACGAGCTTTCATTTTACCTCAAAATGGATTTAATTATGAATAAATGATGAGGAGTTGAGGTGTTCAAACAGTTTGATGACCTTGTCTCAACCAACCCTTTGACATGATTAATTAACATACACCAGACTCCTTCACGAAAATCTGATAAACATGTTGACAATTAAGATGCTGTTTAGTATTCATGGTGTTTCGCCGTCTGTGGTCTAATCTTTGTTTACATCTCTGCTCTGTGTGTGTGTGTGTGTGTGTGTGTGTGTCTATAGAACTCAGGTCTGGAGACGGAGAGCGTCCGGACTCTGGCGCACAAACTCGGCGCCTCGGCCAAGAACCTGCAGAACTTCATTTCCGGCCGGCGTCGCAGCAGCCAGTCAGAGAGCAGGTCCTCGCGGCGGCTCCCTAACGACCTGCTGACCTCCGTGGTCGACCTCATCACCGCCGCCAAGAGCCTGCTCGCCTGGCTGGACAGGTAATGTGTTCAGCCCTCTGATTCTTTCTCTGAGATGCTCTCTGTTTCTCTGTGCGACTCTTCTGACTGTGACATGTCGAAATACCTATTATAGGAACAAATTATAGAGAAATCATCAGCTGCGTTCAGAAACGAGGGACAGAAAGACCTCCCGTTAGTCTGACACAGAGTTATTTTGGTTATCAGAACAGACTGACTGAGCTCCTTTTGGTTTTTATGTTTTGAAACAGTTCATTAACAAGTGAAACGAGATTTAAACAGTTGTCATCTTCTTTTAAATGAACTAAATTAGATGTATTATTCTTAATATGTATATTTGATTACATATAAATATAACAGTCAATCAACAGAAGTGAATATGAACGGTGAAATGTTTTGGCAACAATTTTACAATCATAATTAATCACTGAAGACATCTATACAGATGAATAAAGAAAAGTTATAACTAGTTAGAAGTGTATAAAAAACAAAAGATATAGAGAGAAACAGAAAAAAGAAACTGTACAAAAGCAATTAAAACTCAAAACGAACTCAATAGTGAAGAACTGTCTGAAGTGAACTGACAGAATTACATCGTTTAAGTCTTTTTTTTTTTCAGGAAAAACAGCTAAGATCATAGACATAAGTAGGCCTCCATTAAATAAGAGCGGTTGCATCACAATCAGTGTGTTAACGGGAGGGATGTCACACCTGAGAGAGAGTCTATCTCTGCAGAACGCCTGATTGACAGGTGAGGAGCGAGGACAGACTGTCACTTAGTCAGTCGACTGTCGATGGCATCTTTCTCTCGGTATAAGTAGAAAGTGCTAAAATGGGCTTGCCAAATGTGCTTGGCTGTGAATATACTTGGGCGGACCGTGCAAGTGAAGTATACGTGTGGGAAACACTTCTTACAATAAGTTCTGGGTAGAAAAACTCCACCATCACACTTTAATTGTTGTTTTTCCATGATGTTTCTTTGTTGTGCACATCTGATTCATCTCACACACATGTTTGATGCTTTTATATCCGATTCAACAACTTCACTAACGTTAGTTCAGAGGCCGAATGTACCTGTGGGTGCACAGAGTGAAGAAAATGACAGCAATTCTTTTATTTATTGAACATAAAGGGAAAAAATACACAATAGATCAAAAGAAAGAAAGAGAATACATTCAGAAGGTGATGATTAGTAAAGTAAAAAAACAATAACTTCAGAAAGAAAGTTTTATAAACCTGAACTAAAGCTACCAAACATGAAACAACAGACGCTTTAAATTGTTTAAGAGGTTAAGTCTGAGTGAGGGTAGACTTTGGCCCCTTTTGGCTCCTTTCTTAATGTTTTAAATCATTTAACACTTGAGTGCACATCAGATAAAATGTGCAGTGAAATTGTGCAGGAGGAGCTAAAACATAAAACATGAAGACAAACAAGATTTTAACCCAAACTGGCAGTCAGACCGAGATGTCGCCGTAGTTTAGATAACAAAGATGGCAGGATAGCAACAAAAGTACAGAAGACGAGCACCTCAGATGCATCAGGCAGGTGAGACTCATCCATCGCCTCCATTTGCAGAACTAAAGCTCCAATCTGCAAAACGTTCTCTCAGCCGCAGCCGTCGATCGTCGACATCTTTTCAGCAATCTGTGTTTTTTTTCTCCAAACGGGATAATGTCGATGTTTCGCCGCCTCGCGCTCTCTTGTCCTCCCTGTCACTTCACTTATTCATGACTCGACTCGATCTCCCGCACACGACACAAACACACATCACAAGACGCAACCGAAGGTCTCTGACATGCGCGTCTTTGAAAATGCCGGCCACCCACATCTGTCCCGAGGCCATCCAGACACGCCGAAGCATATAGAGCTCAGACCCGCGGAGAACGCCCACACGCTCGCACAAACACACACTGGCAGACACACGCCCACGTCCGCACGCACCGACACGCACACACTTATGCAAAGCGCGTTCGCCCACGCGCGGTGATGCAACTGTAAATGGCAAAGCGACATTGAGAAAGGGATAGACTCAGCAGAGCCGGAGAGCTTCACGCTCTCTATATTCTCCGTCTCCGAGACATAACTCGGCGTTCAGGCATTGTCAAACGCTCCCTTTCATGCCTTTATCCTGCACAGCCGACGTGAAAGAAAGAGCCATTTTCCAGCTGTGTGAGGCCACGCTGATAAATTTGACATGCATATGATCCCAGTAGAGCTTTTATTTCAGGGGAAATATCATCGTCTGAAATTGATTTCCACTGAATAGCAAATGAGCGCGTAAAAACAGGCTGCGTGGTGGGTGATGTGTTGAATTCATTAGTAGACCCTAACGATGTGGAAAAGGTTACGTTTCCCGAGCGCTGTTTGGATACGCTCTTTCTTGTACTCGTGCCCGCCAGATGACTCCTTCCCTAAAAGGTTTCCAAATTAGCATGAATCGTGCTAAAAACTGAACTTTCATCTCTCCCCTGATTGTGAGTTATTAGACCTCTCGAGGACGGAGGAGAAGCGCAACATCGGTTCAGCACTCAGGCAGCAAATGTAAAGCACTTTGTAGTTTCCTCTGTAAACGACTCGCGAAGACAACTCTGCAACCTTTTCAGCGTGGGTTCGGCACGGATCATCTTTTTTTTCCCTGCCTCCGACAACACTTTTCTCTTTGTCTGAGGCGACAAACACCATTTTCATCACACTGACACGCGGCGCAGCAGCCGAGCTAGTCGCCTTTGAATCTGTCAGGGGGGAAAAAAAAGGGAAATTATTATCCAACGGTAACTGAAATTTGCAGTATTTCTCCCTCTTTGAACTCCTCATTTCCTCTTTATATGCACATTTGGAAACACCTTACCCATGAATTAATAACACGGCCTCAGAGACCACAGTTTATGTGATGTATTTTGCTGATAGCCTGAAAATGCAGCGGCGGGTCTTTCCTTCTGTTGTATCTCTATTTTTAACCAAAGGAGTGAATGAGTAGACGTTTACCTCTGAGACCACTTGTTGCTGGCCTACAGCTGCCTCTGGCACTCAGTTTTTTCATAGCCATGCCCTGAAGCACACCCCTCCTTCTCGACGATTTTACTCTAAATGGAAACATCATTTACAAAATAAATATCATGCTGAGTTGAGGAAGACTGTAATCTACCGATTGAGACCGTGATCTCATCTTTACTAACTTTACTGTGTTGATAAAGCGATTGAGAAGTAGGATCATTTTCTCATAAGCTTACGTACATTCCGAAGTTTTTGCAACCAGCAGATTCGCCCCGTGCTGGGCGTTGTCTCACAACAGTGTGTCCATTATTATGGAAAGGATTTCTGCAGAGACAGATCTGTGTTTCTGTTCAAATCCACCAGACTCCACTGACAAAAACAGCAATTTAACCTCGCAGAATATTTTGCCGTCTACCACGTCCTCGACCTGTTATGTTGAGTTATCGCGTGACGTTGTTGTTCCTCAAGAAAGTCTAAGTCAGGCTGAATCTAAAAATATCTGTATCACGTCTGCGTCGTCACGTTTGACTGAGTTATAACTCTGAGAAGTTATTAGCGTCTTAAACTTCCTTAATTGCCGCAATTTGACTCTGAGCTTGAACAAAAAAAAAGTGTTTTGTGAGCGTTGTTTGAGTGTTGGAGCCTGACGGTTAGCAAACAGTCTGTGTAGCCTTAGGTGCTGCGTATATATAGCACACAGCCTCAATACTGATGACCCAAATCACACACACACCACAGATACATCATTCACTAGAGGCTGTGGCCGGATTTTAATCTGGGTCTTTAGAACAATGAAGCAAAGTAATGGTGTGTGTGTGTGTGTGTGTGTGTGTGTTATTATAATGACTTTGCTGCATGTCAGCGGTGGTTCGGGTCTCTCTTTGTGTCTGTCTGCAGTCATTAGCACCCCATTAGCTGCAGCATGTTCCTCATCATCATCAACACCTCGTTCACACCTGAGCAGTCTGTTATGTTACAGTACACCGCGGGCCTCATTTATAAACATTGTGTTTGCACAAAAGGGGCTTTAAAGACCCTCGACTCACTGAAAATAAAGGCTTTCATAAAACAAACTTGACAGCAGAATGAGCTCACTTCTGTGGAAACTCTGATTATGCACAAAAACATGTGGGAGACTTGATTGCGGTGGCATAATAAACCCACAACGGTCTAATAACCCTCCTCACACAGTTGTTTTAAGGGAACAACGAGCTTTAAACTGCCTTTTCTCTCCGTCTGTTTGTGGAGCCTGGACTGAAATGACAAGTAGTCGGCGTGAGGTGTGTAAACTGGTGCACTCGGAGCACAATGGCCTATTTACCTTGTTCTCCAACGCAGCTTCATTCATCCGTCCACTGGAGCTGTGAGCGCTTTCCTCTGTGGAGATGTATATTAAGGAAGCCCGACGTCATGGGCAAGTTTTCTCCAGCGTACTCAGAACGCACCTGTACTGGTTTGGATTTCTGAGCTAGTTAGTGTCTGTACACAATGTTTTCTTAGTTTTTAGCCAGTTCTCAACCTTGTAGAACAACGAGCCTGACTATGTTCGTTCTCTTTCTCCCTCTCTCCGCAAAATTAACTACAGGATGCGTGTATGCCTGGATCTGAGAGGTGTTTGTATTCTTCTTTATCACAGTTGATCAGTCAGTAACAACTTTTTCAGAACACACTTACACGGGAATTCCACTGGTTTTGCATGTAAGTTACAGTTATACGCACGTGTTATGAACAAGACAAATGGTTTGTGTTCTCATCTGAAGGATATGACTGTGTTATTGTTTCGGTGTCCGACTTCCTGTCTGCTCTGTTCTGAATTCGGCTGAACTGATGCGCTGTGCTCTGGCATCTGGCAGAAATAGAAGCCTTGCGTTTCTGCTACGGAAGCGTACTGGGATCGGAAACGGACAAAACACGGACCTGCTGGAATTTAGGGATTGTATTGTGTTTTCCATGTGCAGCACACAATAGAAGACTGTTAGTAACCGATTGGAAATAATCCGTATAGTTAGGCCGAGGTAGGAGAGGAGGCTACAGACTGTTACAGACGTATCTGCAATATCAACGAAAGGGTGAAGAAAACGATACAGGCACGTAGAAAAGATCACGAAGCAGCTACAATCCCAGAACCAAGATCCCAGCGGGGGAAATCTTCTGGGCAGATATTTTTCAGAACTTTGATGATGAGCACTTTAAACGCTCTGTTCACACACATGTGGCTCACTTGGATTTGGGACCAGGGAGCTGGCAGCGTAGAGTCTGAGGCCAATAATGCAGATGTTTGCTTTCACACACACGGCTCCTCTGGGTAAACTCTGGATGAACCCGGAGCTGCAGTGCATGTGTGAAATGGGCTTCGTCTGGAAATTGAATACCCTCGATGTCACGGCACAGACGGCGACATCTAAATGCCTCGTGGCGGCAACAAGAAAAGATTGGCGTTGATTTCAATTGATTCGTTCTTACAAGGAGATTTTAACAGATAGAAAATCATTGATTGGTTTATCGACATTAAATTCTTTTTTATTTTAAATTTCAGTAAGAATCAATATTGTAGATAAGGGAACGTACACGCTGTGATATACATGGATTTACCAGAGACACTAAATCAAACATACATAATGGAACAGGGTTATGATCTGTACGATGAGACCCGCCTTCTTGGCATTTAGCAACCAATCAGTGACAAATAACAACCTGTTGCTGTGGCAACCGTTTGATGGAAAAAACAAAGATGCTACTGGGAATATCTGACAAGGACTTTCACCTTTTCTGACATTTTGACAGAGTAAACAATTAATAAATCCAACAATAATTGAAAGATAATGTAAACAATCAGCTCTATAAATTGCCCGCTTCATTAACCATATAAATAGAGTTGTTTTAATCATATTTCTCAGCTTCATAGCATGTTATTTTATTCTTCTTGTTACACATCATTGT
This sequence comes from Diplodus sargus, assembly GCA_903131615.1. Classification (NCBI taxonomy): domain Eukaryota; kingdom Metazoa; phylum Chordata; class Actinopteri; order Spariformes; family Sparidae; genus Diplodus; species Diplodus sargus. The sequence continues at coordinate 2,676,843 of CAEMYA010000069.1, read as the reverse complement.
TGTGTTGTTGGCTGGAAATAGATATTAGGATGATCTAAATTGTTTTATGTGGTCGCCTGTTTTATGAGCAAAAACAATACAAAGAAACCAACAAATCTAAAGAGAAATGACATAAACATAAGTCACTCTACATAAAGTATATGCTATACTGCAGACTGAGTCTCAAATGTGCTTCCTGTAAATGTTTTTACCTGTATACACACACACACACACACACACACACACACACACACCCACACACACACACACACACACACACACACACACAGCATCTGTGTCTGCAACAATGCTGCTGTCCGTCTCCTCTGTACATTATCTATTGCAGCAGAAACATTTTAAGACGTGCCGCTGTGTGTTATCTGTTCCTCCCAGGTCTCCCTTTGCTGCAGTGGCAGACTACTCAGTAACCCGAAATAATGTCATTCAGCTCTGCCTGGAGCTCACCACCATTGTACAGCAGGTGTGTTGAATTGTTTGCGTGTGTGTATCCGCGTGTGTGTTTATGTGAAAGCTCGTATTCTGCCCTGGTTGTCATATCCCCCTAAGAAACTGTGTGTGTGTCTGTGTATCTGTGTGTGTGTTTGTGTGGGTGGGATGCAGCAACTCTGCTCTCTGCGTCTTTGAGCGAGACTCGATTTCTTTGCTATTTGCGTCCTTACAGTCTGTCTTCTGTATGACTGATGTGTGTGTAAATAAAAGATAAATGTGTCTGCGTGCGTTGGCGTGCTTCTTATCTGCGAGGGTATATACGCTGCTGCAGGTGCCGGGTTCAGTAATGTGAGGCCCAGACGCCGGGAATGCTGTGTGTGTTTTTTTGAGTTTTTATTTTTTTGGGTTTTTGCAAGACAGGATGTTCTGCTCGCGCTACATTAAATTCTGCTTCTCCCTCAGGACTGTACGGTGTTTGAGACGGAGAACAAAATCCTTCATGTGGTGAGTCCTGCTTCCCTCGTCCAGCTGTCGCATATTTGCTCTGTATTGATGGGTAGCATCCTTTTTTTTGTGTGTGTGTCTTTATCCCTTCATACAAGCTCACACACTGCTCCACAAACACAGAAATTAAATGATGATAATAATAAATCATCACAGCACATCCTGCTAAATTTTAAGGACGTTTTGGGAAGTGTGTATTGTTGCATTTTTGCCAAGAGATAGATTGAAATATATCTGTCTGTTGAATGCAAAAGCTGCCAGCCAACAGGCGTAGCTTAGCATAAAGACAGGAGGCAAATGAAACAACTCACCTGGCTGTGTCCAAAGTTCAAAAACAAATTACAGCAAACTGGCAGTAACATCCTGACATTGGCCATCAGAATGTGCCGAAAACTAAACGTTTTGTTTGTGTACTGAGTAATAAAAACAACATATGTGTCCATTTCAAACCTTTACAGGTGCTGGTAGGCTAGCAGTTTCCCTCTGATTCCAGTCTTTATGCTAAGCTAGGCTAGTGGCATCCTGCCTCAAGCTCCATACTTATTGCTGCATTCACAACATGTTCACTTGGGGAGGAAAAGGAAAAACTTACTTTGGAGTGTCAATGCAATGGAGCTGCAATGATTACTCATCAAACTGAAAATTAATTTACAACTATTTTGAATGTCAGAATAAAATTTGGTGGCCACAAAATAGTCATGATATTTAAAATCTAAAAGGTCAGAGGTTAAATCCACTGTGACATCATGATATCCTGCAAAAAAAAATGTTCTGGCCAAGTAATCAACACCACAGCTTGACTTTGCATAGTAATCCATGGAACGAACCCCAGAAACACTCCGTGTCCTTGTCTTTATTCATCCACGGCAGCGTTATAAAGATTAAAAAAAAAACATTTATTGGACAAAAAATTATCATACGCCTCCGAGTACAGGATGAGTCATCAACATATCGTTCACCGAGAAGTTTCAAACTCTAAAATGCTCCTAATAAAAACAGTTAAACATGAATATAAATGCAGCCACAGCGCCACTGATGTTCTGTCAGAGACTCTCTGACTCCTAATTATAACTTGGAGGTTGATGTTAATGGGTTTTTTCGTGGTGGTTGCTTCTAACCGTGGTTCACTGAGGTCGCAGACACGAGAGGAGTTTTAATCTTTCCATCCGACTCTTGGCAAGATCCTTCAAAAAAAGGTTGGTCCAACTTACTCCGAGGTGCTCCCAGCGTCCAAAGAAAATTAATAATTCAGCAGCAACATCTCCTTCCAGAAAAAACAAGATCTGGATCAGCTGCTCCCAAACTGAAGGGCTGCTACGCTTTAATTGACCGTTTTCCCAGCAGGCGATTTTGGCTTGTCAAACACGAGTGTTGCTAATACGTCTGCTAATTGCTGCGCGCCATCGCAGTAATTGCTGGAACGCAGCTTTCAGTGACATTAATGTTATTAGTTCCACTTGTGCTTTACCTGCTATGACATGTGGAAATGTCCTCGGTGAAAGAAAAGTGCTTTCCAGTTCTGACAAAATACGTTGACGCTTCTCATGCTGTCAGAATGTGAAGCAGGAAGCTTTACGTCCAGAAAACATGCTGTCAGAATTATTTTCTGTTGATGGCATGTTGCCTGGAGTCTTCTGTTCTTGCTGCCCTCCGTTCGCTTTTTAATTTAATTTGTGAACGCTGTGGACCCACAAATTAAATTCACCACCATTATATCAGCATAGAGGCAGATCGTTTAGGGACCCTCAACAAATAAGCCAAAAAAAATGATCTGCATGGATGCTTCCTGAGGTGAGCAAGGAAATATGTTCTCTAGTAGTCATTTATACGTGAACTGACCCTTTAAAGTGAAACAGGAAGCCACAGAGGTGTGTTAATGTTTGCAGCCTCTAACAATGTCCGCTCTGAACCGTGCTATTAAACATTTGGAGGGGAAATCTGTTTGTTTTCTTACCGAAAATGCTCTAATAAAAGACAAAAGCAGCAGCGCAAAGCTGACAAACAGAGAGCGCGGGTTGCTTTCTCTTTTGTTTTCCGTGCTTCCACAGGTGAACCTGCTCTATAAAAGCTGTGTGTGTGTTATTATTCGTCCTCTCCCGTTTTCTCTCTGTAGTGCAAAACTCTGTCGGAGGTGTGTGAGCACATTGTTTGTGTGTCATCGGACCCGCTGGTATCTCAGTCGGCCCACCTCGAGCTGGTTCACCTCACCAACATCAAACCCTCTGAAGGCCTGGTAATGACTCGTGTGTGTGTGTGTGTGTGTGTGTGTGTGTGTGTGCTGGTACCGGTTCTTTTGTTTGTGTGCATGGGTGTATTTGAGGTTGAAGTGTCAGTCGTTTTGGAAATCTTTCAACATCTACAGCAGCATGATTTCTAGCTCAGTACATTTACTCAGGTACAGCGCAGTTTTGAGTTACCAGCTCATTTTATGCTGCTATAAACAAAATAAATACGGAAGCCCAGAGGGACAAATGACAAATGAGATCGGATCTAAGTTGTTCACTCTTCTGTGTTTATGATTGAGAACTGGTGAGGAAAAGGTTTTGCCAGAATAGTTTGTAAATATATGTTTGTTTTTGCAGGAGAAACAATGTTTTTTCATGTGTGCAACTAAGTGAAAAAATAAAAATATTCCAGGAGAATTTCTATTGTGTGAAACTGAGAGGAAAACACATTTTTCAGGCAGAATGTTTTTGTGATTTTCTTGGGGGTTGGTTCCCAAAACAAATAACACTTAAACTCAGGTTTCTAAAGATGAATCTTTAAGTTTTCAGAAGCTACTCGGTTGCCTGTCGCCTAAATTTAACACAAACTAAAAACATCGCTGCTGCTGCAGTCAGGTTGATAAACAGGAGTGAATATTAATCCACTGTTGTAACTGTGCTGTTCTTCCACTCGTAACGATTACATGCATATTACCAGAGTCTGAAGTTTCCTTTCAGCCCGATTGTAGAACAAGTCTCTTTTCTTCTACAGCTGTTTTTTTGTAAACGACTCTTTGAAGATACTTCACATTTCATCAATCATGAAGGGAAAGTTTTGAGACAATTTAAAGATGAGAGTCTTCATCCCTGAAGCCTTTTGTGTCGTTAAAGTGAAAGCCATTTAAACAGAATTCAAAAAGCCACATTACTGGAGCTCGTCTATCAGTCACGCTCTCGCTCTCTGCTGTCAGGCTGCTGCGAGAGACCAGAATTATGACATTAACATTTTTAGACCGTCTCAAGCGAAGTTTGGCTGCTGACTGGTTATTGTGCTCGGTGCAGCTGGCGCCTGTGCTCTGCCAAAAGATTTTTGTGACCTCGAGTCATTTTTAACATTTTCTTCATTTTTGTGAATGAGGGGAGTGAGAAGCTTCTGATATACAGACGACAACAGCCGTTAGATTAAAGTGACAGATTTAATTTAATTAACATTTCACATATTCTGCTGCTCATCTCATTTTGAGGTTATCAACATTAATTAGGCTGCCACTGAAAACTGTAGTGTTTCTGACTCATCAGCCAAAAAAAAGTGCTAAGGCTCATGGGAGTTGTAGTTTTTTTAGTCACTTGCTGTTGTTGAAAAGCATAACCGGATTTGAAACTGACTTTTTTTCCTTCCCCCTCTCCATCAGGGGATGTACATCAAGTCGACCTACGACGGCCTCCATGTGATCACAGGAACAACTGAAGGGGTAAAAATCATTTCCGAGCATTCACACTCTAAACTACAGCCGAGCGGTGTGGGTCAAAGAAAAAGCCCTTACTCACAACATAACATCTATAGCAGAGTATCCGGTTCCATAGGGATGACTCCGCGCTGCTCTCCCTTTGTATTCGAGTACAGTTTGCTGGACCACTCGCCTGCACCGGTGTACAGACGGTCGATAAACTCAGATCAATTCATAGTCTTCTGTTTTTCTTTCTGTCTCTTCCTCTCTGTCTCTGTAGTCTCCAGCTGACCGCTGTAAGAAGATCCATGCAGGAGATGAAGTCATTCAAGTCAATCACCAGACTGTGGTGGGTTTCTTACTCTGTCTGCCTGTGTGTGTGTGTGTGTGTGTGTGTGTGTGTGTGTGTGTGTTCTTATATGTGCTAAATATATCATCTTGTGTGTATTCAGGTGTTCATATATAGATTTTGTGAGTGTGAGAGCAGGAAAATGCGCTTATATCTTCTTGAAATTAACCCAAATTAAGAGTGGATTCAAATATCTGAACTGGATTGGGTAAAATGCATGTTAAAGGACCAGTTCGTCTTTTTAAACCCTGTGTATCCACTTTATATAAAATGATTTGATAGTATAAAATTGAAATCACAGATGTAAACAAACATTTAGAGCAGCTATAATTAATATTTTTGAGATAAATCAAATGACAATGTTTGATCTGGAAGAGGTTACTCACGTTGATGAATCCGCAGATCAGCTCTTCGGATTATTTCAGGATCTTTCAGCTCATTGTTTTGGCTGTCAGGCCCAAATCCAGTTGTCAAGTTATTAGCTGACTTCCATATGTGGAGGGTGGTGGTGCACTCCACCCACACTCCACCACCACCCTCCACCCATGTGTTTCAGTATTTATAAGTGTGAAACAACTGGATATTTTTGAGGAGATCTTGGGATAATTTCTGACGTTGTTTGTGGCAACAGCAACAACAATTTTTTGGGAACATTTTCCAGATGTGATTTGGCGACCAGAGCAGGTGTTTAAAACAAAAACAACATCCTTTTTTCAAACCCTTACCAAGTGTGTTTTGGACCTAAACAAATTAAAGTCGCAAGAAAAAGAAATGTGGTTTGCAGAAGTTATATTGCTAACTTTAACTCCGGTGATTGACTTGCAACTTTACAGTTTTTACACCACTCATATTGCTGCGACATTTTCTGCTGTTTAAAGCAAAGAAAATACAAAAACAGCTCGGAAAACCCAACTGTATTCTACCTGCTCACCACCAAACATCAGACAGACAGGTAGTATCTAGCTGGTGAACATAATGGAGCATTTAATAGAAAAAACAGATATACTGTAAATCTCGAAGTTTGTGGATGAGGTGGTAGAGACCAAAAACAGAGCAAAAAGAGATTGTTTATTTGACCTACATGTGTAATGTCAGTAACAAGTTTGCCGTACCAATTTAAAAATGGAAACATGAGGATACAAGTCGCCAAAAAAACAATATGAACAGTAACTTTTCAGTATGATTTTGTTGTTGTTTTATGTTTAATTTGTGTTGTTTTTCCTCACTTTGATCGAGGGTCTGAGGACAGAAGGTGTTGTACTCTGTACAGATTGTAAAGCCCGCTGAAGCAATGTGATTTGTGATTTAGGGCTTTGTAATTAAAACTGCATTGACTTGACTTGACATCAGGAGAAACCCAGTGGGATTCACCGTCTTGTTTTCACTGGGTGTGGTCTAATATTATAAGACCTTTGAATTGAATTAGGAGTTCAAGCCAGTTGTAATTATGTGTCTTGAATCTTGGTAGCAGGACGACCCGCCTGTTTACAGCCTTACTGCAGACGGTGCAACACTTTTACAAGGTGCAAAATGAACGCAGCTTGCATCGCAATTAGTGTAATCAGATCCTGCACCTCCTCTTGCATTACGATCAGATCTCAGGTCAATCCACTAAATGCAATTAAGATAGTGTGTTTGCCTTAATTAGAAAATGAACACAGAGGAAAAAAGGCTCGAGCAGCAATAGAAAATAAAGTTCTGTTGAGCGGATAGTAGCTGTTTGTGTTCACAAATGTCCTGGCAGAGTTTTGTGAAAAACAGTGGCTAAAAATGTAGCGAGATGTGTGATAAGATGCATTTGTTTTGAAATTGAGGGCAGGTTACATCACATGAAAGCTCTATAGATAGACTTACCACCTCCACACCCACTTGCCTTTGCACAGAAGGCTCAACAAGCGAGGTCCAATCACGACGTGGACCGAATTCAAACTACGGGCTGAATATAAATGTAATGCTGTGATTGTTCATTATCCAGATGATGATAACACACCAGCGGGTCAGCGGAAGCTCTGACCCTCTGGCGCCTCTCGTCCACAGGTGGGCTGGCAGTTACGTAACCTGGTCGGCTCGCTGAGGGCCGATAAAGGCGTCGTGTCCCTGACCCTGAAGAAGCGTCCCCAGAGCACGCTCAGCTCCGCCCCCGCACTGCTGAAGAACATGCGCTGGAAACCCCTCGCTCTGCAGGTGGGACCCGCTCTACCTTTTATAGACTTTATTAAAACACTGCACTGGCCCACATAATTCCCCACGGCATTCCCACACTCCCTCCACGACTGCAGCCAAAGCGTATAATTAGGTCAGGGTACTGTGGCTCAGCAGGGTTTTGTTTGCCAGCTGAGACAAACTGGAATGACTGGAAGGGAGAATTGATGGCACCATCCACCCACATTCCCACTGCTCCAGCAAATTATGAAATACATCTCCCTAATTAACACTGATTATCTCCACAATCAGGAGAAAACACAAAGCAAAACAGTTTTCTCTTCCCTCAGTCACTGTGTTGTTTTAAGGGGAGCACTTTGGTCATGACTAGAAATCATGTCTACGGGCTATATAACTCATTTGCTTTTAATAGTCTTTGGAAATGTAATTCCTGCCTGCAGATATCTTGACCAGCAACAGATGTTCCAGTCACACTTTTGCACCGACTTTGTCGGAGTTGGTGGTGAAGAAAAACGAGCTAAAAGAGAGTGAATACTTTCTTAAATGACAGCTTGGCATCATGTAATAGAAGGATCACAAATCACATTATTACATATCCAGAAATAGTGACCAACTTCCACCACCTATGCATTTTTCTGTCCAAAACTCCTTCCATAACAAACTATGATGCCTTTATTCAATAGTACGCGTAATACTAAGATGAACACTGACCACTGATCTATTGTTTGATACCTCATTTGACCAGACATGAGCTTCTATGCCCACCCAAGAGCCTACAACAGCCAACGAAAAGCTCCATCCACTCTGTAATGCCATTATCCATTAGTATGAGTAATACTAAGATGGTTGGCAACCTGTGACATCTCATTTGACCAGATAGAGCTTCTATGCCCACCCAAGAGCCTACAACAGCCAACAAGTGATGGCAAATACATGAGATTATTTCTAAAAGATGTCAGAAACCTGTAAAAAATAAATGTATTTATTTAAAAGCTGTCCACGCCTGATCCACCTTCCTTTCTTCAGCCAACCAGAAGTCCTGGCAGCGGTTCGGCCACACCCTCAGGCACACCCACCAAGAACTCCGCCCTCCAGGACCTCCACATCCCCCCTCCACCCGCCGAGCCATACACACCCAGGTACAGTGTCTTCATTAAGGGGAAAAAAAATTCAGCTGATAAGAAAAGTAAAACTGGTGACAGCAGAGAGGGGCTCTGACTCTTGACGACCATTCGTTTGCCGCCTCTGCTGTTGCCATAGGGATGAGACAGGAGCCTTGTCTGGAGATGAGGCATCACGTAACCACGGTGGCGTCAGCGTCGCTAAGCGCTCTGAGTCACCGAACTCCTTCCTGGATCAAGAGTCTCACCGGCGAGAAGAGGATGAGTCCGTGTACTGCACCACGCCGACATATGGTACGCCATTGTGATGAAAGTGTGTGTGTGTGTGTGTGTGTGAGAGAGGAAATAAGAGGGAGGACTGAGTTCAGTCTCATTCTGTTGTATTGAACCAATTCACAAAAAACAATCATGGGGCTGAGAGTCCACCTGCCGCCCCGAGGCTGTAGATTGGAAAGTTTTAGAGAGTGATGGAGGAGAGCTCGGTGATAGAGCTGAAGAACGTACACAGATGAAACGTTTCATTTGAGTCAACATTAATACGTTTAATGACCTGTTTTTATTAAGACTCGGAGAAAAAAAGGCTGAATTTAACAACTTTATTTATTTAAAAACACACAGGTAATAATTGAACCCCTCCATCATTGGCTCTCTGTGAGTCAGATGTAGGTCGTGACTGACTTCATGTGGAAAGCCTCTGGAGAGTTGAAGCGCCTGAAGGGGATAAAATAAGTGTGAGTTCACCCCGAAATCAACGCAACATATTCCACCTCTCTCCTGCTATTTATGATTCCAGATTGTTTTGGTGTGAGTTGCAGAGTTTTGGAGGTATCCGCCATGGAGACATCTGCCTTCTCCTGAATATAATGGAGCCGGATGGCTCTCGGCTTGTGGTGCTCAGGGTTTTCAAATAAAGCATTTTTAAAAACTCGACAGCAGTCTCTCTTTGCGGGTCATGATTTTATGGGAAAAGACATTGCTGTTGAGTTTTTCCCCAAGTAGTTTCTGCTGCTTTAAGCACCACGAGCTGAGTGTGGTCTAGTTCCATTATATTCAAGAGAAGTCAGACATCTCTACGGCCGTTACCTCTAAAACTCAGCAACTCACAATCTAGATGATAAACAGCACTACAGGTGGGAGGAAAAATATGAAATATATTTATTTATTTTTCTGGGGCAACTGCACCTTTTAAGAAAACTAAAAAAACTGCCACACTTGCGAGCTAATTTGTCCTTTTTATTACCAAGTTCCTCAAGTTGTGCACTACTTTTCTGACGCCACAAGCTGGAATGGAGGTGAATTTAATTGTTGACTACTTACTGATTAATTGTGGCGAATCTTGACTTGATAGGCTTTTTATGTGGGTCTGTTATGGTGCTCATTAAACGCAATAAAGTAAAACTAATAAACACATTTCTTGTTGATATTATTATTAATAAAGCTTTAATGGATTCTAAGACTGTCACTAACCTGTGACCTATAGATTGATGCCTCATTTCGCTGTCCATTTTTCCACCTTAGCACCTTTTTCTGACTATTTTATATTAACAAAGCTGGAGATTAATTTAATAATTGATTGAGTGTTGCAGCTCTTAAATTTGACAGGCTGTTTATGAGCCAGTGTGTGTCCGTTAAGTGCTTTCACGGTGTTCATTTAACACAATCCAGTGAAACCAATGCACCGTTTTGTTATTGCTATTAATGGAACTCTATAAATCATGGATGAAGTAAACAAAAACTGTGCAACAATCCCTAAATCTCACATTTCAGAGGCTAAAAATGGAGCCAGCAAAACCTAATCCTCTCCAAGGAGAATATTAAGTTTTATAATTATGTGTGTGTGTACTTGTAGGCAGGCTGAGGCCCATCTCCATGCCTGTGGAGTGTAACTGGGTGGGCGACTATGAAGACCCAGCCAAGCTTAACAGAGAAAGCCGCAGAGGTGAGTGCCGGCGTGCGGAGTGCATATGTGTGTGTGTGCACCTCCCGAAGAGCCTGTTAGATTCAGTTAAATGTTCCCTTCGCTCTGTATTAAGACGAGATCAGTGTGTGTCGGAGTGTGTGTGTGTGTGTGTGTGTGTGAGAGAGAGATCAATGCGCCTCCATTCCCTTTCTGTAATTCTCTCTCTGATTAGCATCACAGAGAAACGAAATAAGAGGGGATGAGAGGGGGAGAAAAAAAAAGGTAGACAGTTGGCACAAAGGCAGAGAAAATGAAAGGGAGGAAGAATAAAAGCGTTGGAAAGGAGAGGAAGAGAGGAGGGAGCGAGGAGGAGGAGGAGGAGGAGGGAGGAACAGGGAGAGAGAGAGAGAGAAAAAAAAAGACTATTCTCCCTGACCTCCACCTGAATCACTCACGCAGTTGCCATGGCGACGCTGACAGCAGCTCTTCTCGGTGTCTCACTTTCCTCCGGCCGCTGCCTAGCAACCAGGGGAGGACAAGGGCGGAGGAGACGGGAGTGAGACCTGAGTTTCCTCCCGAGGTGGAGCGGTACAAAAAGAGGAAGTTGGTGGGAAGAGATGTCGAGAGCGTGAACCTGAACTAATCCAATAAACACACACTCACAAAAAAAACCCCCAAAACTGGATTATTGTCCTGGACGCTGTAACAGAAGGTGCTGGAATACGTCTGTCAGTCAACTTAGAGTTTGTGGGATAAATATTGGATGGAGCTGACATGGCGTCACACGTTGGTTGTGAGTTTTCGCGATCGAGCGAGAACTGACAACACGGCGCTGGGGAGGATATTCGGTATAATGGATGGTAGCTATAATTTACAAAATGGACATCATGCTGTGTTGAAGATGACTTGAACCCAGAGATTAAGACCATAAACGCATTATTAAACTGCCCACTGAGGTAATAAGCCAGTCAGCGGAGTCGCCCTTTTTTAGGCTATTAGAAAGTATGAAGCTAGCTAACTAGCTAGCAGCATACCTTCCGTGTGTGTGTGTGTCATTGTTTCACAAACAAAAGTTATATTATAAATGTTTATTATGACTATTTATTCTGATTTTCAAAATATTTTTAATTATGTCATGATTGCATCCATGTTTACTTGCTCCTAATAACTGATTAGCTCAATAATGATGCTGTGATTAAAGGTCAAAGTCTGTAACTTAATGATTAAATAGTCTGATTTGAATGATGTGACCTTTTTACATTGTGTTTTATACAAATATATTTCTTAATTTTAGTCTCAAATAAAGCCCAGAAAAACCTCAATGACAAAAAACTTCTGTAGCACTGAAGTTAAAATCAATGCTGTAGAAGAAAAACACAATTTTGAATGTGTTTATATGTGAATTCCACAGAAGCGTCACTGATGCGTTATGTGGGACTGTCCACCATCGACGACCGGACCGGCCCTGATGACTACTCCTCCCACACAGCTCGTCCGGGCAAACGGTCCAATGACACGGCCAAACGCGCCAAGAGGCGGAGCCACCACAGCCAAAGCCCCTCCCACTACGTCCTCCAGACGAGTCAGAGAGATTCTCCGCCGAGAGATCCCGCCTCCATTTATCATGTGAGTCAGTTAATGTTTACATGACAGCCATTTGCTTGTGATGTTACGCTCAGGGTGGTAAGCTAATAGCTAATATCTTTTGTATTTAATCTGACAAATCATCATTTCACAGCCTCCTCTTTGATTAGCTGTCGTTAGCTAATGTATGCTAACCTAAAACAATATATTGGATGAGTCGTTAGCATTGCAGTGATAGTGAAACAACAGCTAGCGTTAGCCGACATTATGATTTGATCATGATTTGTCAGATTAAATACATTAAGTGAACTAAGGAAAGCTGTTCTTCCCTGTTTTCAGTCTTTAGGCCAAGCTAAGCTAAGATAAGCTAACAGCTGCTTTTCCATCTTCATCAAACTGTTAGCACAAGAAGTTAATAAGTTTATATCCCAAAAAACCCTCAAACTAGCTTTTTCCTTAAACTAGCTATTCCTCTCTATTTCCAGTCATTAAGCTAAACTAAAATATGCTAAGCTAACGGCAGCTTTTTCAGGTTTGTTGCTACAGCCCAAATGTAAGAGTGGTATCAATCTTTTCGTCAAATTCTCATCAAGAAAGCGAACTGTCAAACTAGTTTTTAAGATAAGTTTTTGATATTTTAGTGTGTTTTAAAAAGCACAGCAGTGAGGTCTTAGCATCCATGTTGCTAAAGCTGATAAAGACAGCCTTTGAAAGGTTAGAAATAAAGTTAATTCTGCCTGGAGTTGCAGGTTTTAGCTTCCACATTGCGTTATGTCGTTGCATAATTGTGATCAAACCAGGTTATGAAACTCGTCTTGTTGACGTCTCCCCTCAGCTGCCTCCTCAGAGTGAAGACAGGTCGAATGACGTAACGATGAGCCTCCTCTCTGATTTGTTTTGATACTCAGAGATTTGAGGGGAAAAGAGAAAACATTTGAGCTTCTACCCCCTGATGAAAAAGCGCAGCAGTGGAGTGTGATCCGAGCGAATGCTGACTCCTTATTACCCCCCTGTCACTTCCATGACATCTGTCTGCCCTGGCTGTCCATCTCGGCTCGCCGCTCCCGCGTCCAGACAGTCGGCCTGGCCGGCGGCGACCTTATACGTCCTGACAGCGTCTCTTTGTAAATGAAATGTGTTTGCATGCGTGTGTGTGTTTACAGTGTGCATGGCTGCTGCGATGGCAGATGGCGTGTCAGTGGGTGTGGGCGGGACCATGTCATCTGTCTTGCTGAGCGTGGGGCTGTGAGTGGCTGAGCTCCAGGCTCTGACATGTGTAATATCGTGACATCAGAGCCGGTGTGTCGGCCCCGTGTGACCTGTCCAGAGAGGTCACATCTCACATATGCCGGCCGGAGGCGAATGATGTAGATCAGAGGTTTTGTTAGAGGTTTAAGGTGGAGAGACACGAGGTGAAAGTACTGCGACGTTGAAATAAACATCCATAAATCAGCTTGGAATTCATTAGTGTCAAAGGAAATATTTGGATCAGAGTTATAACTGGTTGTGAATCAGTCTCAATTGAATAACGATGCCTCTCATGACCTAAATAAGCAAATAAGAGCACGATTGAGTAGATATACAATTATATTTTGTGCTCTAGCAGTGGAAACACTACCACTTCTGTCCACAGGGGTCGCCAAAATCAACGACAGCAAATATCCTCTGAGCTCCTTATTGTAGCTTTAAGTAAAAAAATGCTAGTTTAGTCAGGAAAATGAGCTGAAAGTAGTAAAAGCAAAAGTACTAAATGCAGAGAAATGTCCTGTGTGACTGTTTTACTATTATATATTATACCATCAGAGTTTTTATTACTCACGCATAAATGTAAACGCAGGATTTCATTGTTGAAGTTGGTGAAAGCGGCAATAATTTTGAGCTAGTTTCTCCTGGAGTTTCTCCTGGATCTGCGATCACGGTCAATAACCATTTATCATCCCGTTTTATTAAACTACGGTGACTCTGAATAGTCAAACAAACCTCCAACGCTCACAACATGAACTTGCACAGGTCTTAATTGTTTTAGCTGTTTTTGCACATTTTTATATGTTTTTATGTTCAAAAGTCTGAATCTGCAAAATGGTTTGAGAACAAGATTCTCAAGTACCTCAAATGTGTTGCCTATATAAGACTTAAGTGAATGTCATTAGCTTCGTCTCCCTTCTGGAAACCATAGAAAAGAAAAGATGCGTCTCATGACTGCAGAACTTGCCCTAGAAAAATCACGTTTTTAAGTTTTCATCAGCATCACAGTGATCCAGTGACAGATGTCTGTACATCAGTGGCTGCCCTGCAAACAGGAAGTGCTGATGATTAATTTGGCGTGACTTTCAAAGGTGTCAGTCATCAAAATGTAAACAAACGCAGGCTTTGTAGTTTTCAGCTAACTAACAGACTGAGCATCAGACCTTGAAACCTCTCTGCTAGATGTTTGTCCTTCATGTTTTGCTTACTGAGTTTTCAGTTTAATCCCACAAGGCTCCTGCGCTCTATTTTCCCCTCACTTCCTCGTCACCTGGACGTCCTATTGTGCCACCGCTCCCTCCCCTCCCATCCTGTCGCTCTGTTCTATGTTTAGAGGTGTGATCACTGCTGAAGTCCTCCACGAGGTTGACTTTTCCAACCCGGCGTGTGAGAAAGAGATAATGAGCGAGTTTCCCTCCGAATCCGTGCGCCTGCCGCCTCCTCTGCTCTGCTCCCTGTGATCTGTCATCTTTTATATCCCAGGATTCTTTGCAGCAAACAAAAGGCCACTGATTCATCCTGACAGCCTGCTCACCCTCCCTCTCCTTCTCTTTCCCTTTTTTTTTTCCAACATGCTCTCAGACATACCAACAGTCCTCCTCTCTGCAGTCAAAGACCAGGAAGAAGAATCGAGGTAAGCAGAGACGCCACCTGTTCGTTTTTTTCCTTTTTTTAACGGCAGGAGCTGCCGTCACAGTCCGACACTCGCCCTGCCGCGCCCGTTCATTCGTTCCCTCGCTCTCTGAGGGACGTCGAACTAATGGACGGTGTACAAAAATGTGAGAACATCTGCTGCTTCCATCGAACCGATTTTCTCAGTAACACTTTAATTGGCGGGTCTGTAATCAGTTGATAATTTCCTCGAAAATTAAGGCAAAGAACATGTATTTTGGAACCAATTTTTCGTTTGAATAGAAACAAAATGGCGAGACTTTAATTAGTTAGGTTGTGTTTACAGACAGTTTGTCATTTGCAGAGCAATTTCCATCAATTTTCACCCAAATGAATCTTTAATGGAACTGAATTAGGTTTCACAGAGCCGTTGCTAGTCTTCCCAGGGTGTTTAATCACAAGCAAAAAAAAACAAATTTAAACAAGACCAGTACAGAAACATCAGGAAATGAATGACATAACAACACAAACACACTTGATAATCAATCCTGTGCTCACCTGTGGAGGTATTATTCCCTCTAGACTTGATTCTAGACAACACAACATTCTCCTTCGCGTCATAATTTGAGTCTGATATGGTGTCTGTGCTCAGAATTAAGATATTGTTTCATTTCATCTCCGCAGACAGCAGGATATCTTCCACCTCAATGAAAAGCCCATTTTCACTGGATGTGCGCTCGAGGTTTTTAAAAGTTTCCACACGGCATGTGGAGCCGCATGACTGGCTCTCAAACTAGCTGTGATGATACAAAACCGTCTCGTATGTCTTAAACTGAGATTGAAGGCGAGAGAGAGAAACTCTCCTCTCTTCAGTGAACGTGGAGTGCAGACTGTAGGCTAAAAAGCGTAGCATCACGCTACAACAAGCATAATCATCAGGACAGAAACTCAAACAATACGATTCTGACTATCCTGCCATCACCTTTAATAACGTATGAATGGCAGAACACTCTGAATTTATAAGGCGTCATCAGAACCGTCCAGCCGCAGCAGCGTGATCAGAATCAGCATCAACATCAGTGTGAAACTCATCCGAGTGAAGTAGCAAGAAACCTTAATATTTTTATATTAGCAGCTGCTGTGCACTCAGAGAAGACTCTCTAATGGTCGCAGCTAATTAGGAACAAATAATTAGAGAGGCATCGCTGAACACAGTGGCTGCATTTTTTTTTCTTTCCAGTAACTTTCCTGTTAATTTACAGCTTGATAGCGCTAAAGTTCTGGGAAACTATCGACCCAATGCAAGAATCCTGGAAAAGCACAGAATACATGTTGGTACATTTCTGCAAACAGATATGTTGAAACTAAGCATTTCTTTATGTTCTGTTTTCTATTTATGTTGTGAGAACACTGTGCTTATGCTCTGGTTAGGTTTTTGGCACAAACAATCCACTTGTTAGGTTCAGGAAAAGATCGTAATTTGTCTAAGAACACCTGTTTTGGTCGCCACAAAAAGGCCTGAAAATGTCACACCTGGTTTTCTTCCCACAAACACAAGTTTTCCTTAAAAGTATCCAGTTGATTCATGCTTACAAATGTCAAAACACAGTCTCAAACCTGCTGATCTAAAAGTTAGATTGAAAACAATGGCTGAGAATAAGGTGAATATTAACTTTTAACTTATTACTTAAGTAAGTGATGATTCTATTTGTCATGTATTCTCAGGATTCGGCCTGAAACTAATAATTTCTATCTATTTTGTATATAAATGTTTGATTTATTGATTAGCCATTCTATAAAACAGCCAACACAAGTTATAAATGGCTGTAAAAATCAGACCAACTGTCTCAAACTTCAATTTACATAAATATGAAACACATTAAAGTCATTAATCGTCACATTTGAGAAGGTGGAACCTGCTAATATTTGACAAATTGACTTGATATATCAAAATTGTTGACTGCTTTAATGTCTAATGCCTCATTGTTTCAGCACCAGTCAGCATATTAGCAGTCGTATCAGTGCTGTATTGGTCATTTATTAATATTCACGCTGTGTCGGTGAAAAGATGCCGTTCGGTCACTCAGTCAAACCCGCATCTTCTTCTTGTTTACTTCATCTGTCAAGATATAAATAAATAACTCATCTACCCTGTACGTTGGGAATTTAGCCGACTGGAGTTGCCAAATTAACAGCTGCTTGAAGCCGAGTCCCCTCAAACAGTCGAGAGTCGGTTTAAAAAAAACACTTTTCCTCCCGTCTTGTGCCGAGAGACGACTGTATTTGCATTTTAACACATCATGATGATTTTGCAGATTTTCGGACTGGACTGCAGGCGAGGCAGTTTCCAGTCTGTTAGCTATACACTCTGCACTTAGTCCACATCAACATTTACATATGGAAATGCAGTGATTCAGCACTTCTTTATATAGGGCAGGATAGTAGAGCTGAAAACGACTTTTAATGGCATTAAGAGTGTATTGTAAAGTTAAAAGCTACGTCATATATCCTCAGAATCCTCTTGTTTCTTCTGGTTTAGATGATTTCACTCTCTGCAGCTCTCTGGTATCAGTTTGTCCTCTTTGACCGAAGCTTCTCTCTTTCTCTCACCACACTAACGAGGATCAACATGTTGGAAGTGATTCTGTCGCTCCTTTCACCATCTGCCATCGCGCGAGGCTTTGAAAAAAAGCTTAAGCTCCGTCTGCACTTTCTCTCAGGCTTTGTTTGTTTACAGCAATTAAACCAAAGTTTGAAAATGAATGCGATGATAATGAGTCATTTTCATTTTTAATCTCTTGCCTTCACCTCCATAATCAATAACAGGTTAATAGGAAAGCAGACTCCGACAATTTCCGTCTCACATTTAAAGAAAACCAAGAATTATTCCTGTGCTAAAATTATTTAATGACTTTCTAAAAGCTCTGCTGCCTCATCAGAGACCTCATGAAATATTAGTCACTGGTCCGTCCTGAAGCCAGAACTCAAATTCGTGATGGTATCAGGCCGTTTAGTGGAGCTGCTGCTCAGAAATTAAATTAAAAGTAAAAGGAGCGAACTTCAGGATGTACAATGTCCTTTCTGTCAAACTTTATGTACAGTCAAAGTAAAATACAATCCATCATAGCAAGAGAAAAGCTGAGGCTCTTCTTCTGGCTCATCTTGTTGTACACGGGTGATAATGTTGCTACGTTATGTTACGTTACGTTACGTTACGTTACAAGAGCAGAGAGTGACACATTAAACCAGTCAATGACTTATTGACTTAAACAGCCTTTTAGCTTTTGTTGTACAGATTTAGGGATATGAAGAAATCTGTATATGTTAGCATGGTGTCGTTAGCATCAAGCGTGGTTTTAGACTGTTATTCTTGTTTAACCTAATTTTCCTTCATGGATTAATAAAGCATCTATCGCCGATACATTTAGCAATTGTTTTCTCGCCCTGGCCTACATGAAAGACCCGTGTTTGTGTAACCCAACTGTCCACCACCGCTTCCTCCTTATTCTGATTTTGTTGCTCTTTATATATTTCCACCTGACTTCCTCCTTTGTGGCTGTAATAATTGGCCATAGCCACTAGAGGTCACTGCCTAGCGAGAAACATCAAACTAAAGGGTCACTTTTTGAATGAGGATTGGCTGTTTTCGGCTTCATTTTAATATGTTTCTCAGTTATAATTGGTCATTAACTTATATAACATTTGAGCTCAGGTTTTACAGATTTTCAAGTATATTTTAAGATACCAAAATAACGATGTACACACAGATGAGCCCTTTCTATCGGAGAGTTTAATGGTTTGATTATGAACCTTCAAACCTTTTTCATGCTGTATGTTTGAACTGCAGTTTTCTTGTTCAGTGGGAGAAAGTTGTTTGGTTTAAAGACACAGTGAACGCGGCACTGCATAAATGGAATATCGCGCTGCATCCCCGTCTTTAAAGTTGTAAGACTTTTGATGCAGCACAAAAGAAGTTTCTTGGCGGCCCCTCGACTGGGAGCTGAAGTTTTGCCTGGTAATCTCTAATGAGGAGCCT
Source organism: Diplodus sargus (assembly GCA_903131615.1). Taxonomy (NCBI): domain Eukaryota; kingdom Metazoa; phylum Chordata; class Actinopteri; order Spariformes; family Sparidae; genus Diplodus; species Diplodus sargus. The sequence goes on along the minus strand of CAEMYA010000069.1, from coordinate 2,658,249 downwards.
GCTGTGAAAATGTTACAGGGCGTTTTTATGCCAGAAGGAAGAAAAAAAAAGAAAAGGCAATCTTTATTAAACACCTCTTACCTTTACTGCAGTGCCGCAGCGTTCTGTCAAATCCGGAGGCTGAACTCTCGCCAAGAATTATTGCTACATCAGGATGTGGCACTTTGTGAATGCTTTTATTTCACACTACGATGAAAGACTGAGCGCTTACAAGCGGCATTAGCACGAGGCTCCGCCGTCTGACTGACAGCTCTTCTTGTTTTCGACCCAACTTTCCTTCAGCTCTTCTGATTTATATTCTCTGTTTGTCAACACCGCCTTCATGTTTCTTTTGTGTCGTTCCAGGACGGAGTTTGGCCTCCCTGAGTCGGAGGCGTGTTTCCTGCAAGGCGTTGGGCAGAGGAGACTGCGAGGGCTGGCTGTGGAGAAAGAGAGATGCGAAGGGTTACTTTTCTCAGAAGTGGAAGAAGTACTGGTTTGTTCTGAAGGACAACTGCCTGTACTGGTACATCAACGAGGAGGCGAGTCGCTTTCTATTCTTGTCCTCTTAATTTTCCAGCCTCCTAATCTGAATTATGTGAAAGTATTTCAAATGGCAGTTTACCAAAATGTGTAACATATTTCATAGTGTTTAAGAAGCCGGAAAGTAGAAGTCGGAAAACAAATCATGAAATTTAACATAATCTGTTTTGAATGTGACTCCAAAGGAGCTCTGAAATAACTCTGCTCGGCGACAATGACAAAGGGAGAGAAACACTGTGTGGAACAATGTCACAGACAGGAAGCTTAAAATTGTATAAAGTAATGGAACCATTTACCTCAGAAGATGGAGCTGGGAATCACAATACCAGAGCTGACCTCATTCCAGAGCAACAAAATCTGATGCCAGGTTAGCTGTTGTTAGCCTTTGTTAGTCACTGTTAGCGATAGAACTAGATAACAACAAATGCACAAAACATTGATAAGAGGAGCATCCTTGATTTTGTAGTCAGGGTCAGTGAGTTGTGTCTGATTTTCCCAGTTGGAAATGAGACCTCAAAGAGCTTCACAGTTTTTATCCACGCTAACAAAACTGATTTAGTGATGTTGGTTGGTCCATCACTTTGGTGAACAGCTAATGCCAATTCTTTACTGTTGTAATTAACTCCTTCATCTCCGACGTGATTCTGAATGATGACGCTGTCGTAGCAGCGAGCCTGGGCCCTTCAATTCCTGTAAAAGCTGCTCAGTGGTGCATGAAGACAAAAAAAAGTTTTGCTTAGAGGTTATCAAAGTACCCAGATGTTCCACATAGCTTCCACATTGTGCCGCCCACAGAGCGTCTGAACTCGAGACTTCCAGCATAGCTGTTAGCTTCTAGTTTAGCCTTTGTCTAACTTAAACGGGCATAAAACAATTTAATCGTGCGGCTGTTCGTGACTTTACAGACGATTTTTGACCCAGTGGCTCAAATGCTGAGAGTGAAACAAGTCATTTTGTGTAAATTGTGATCCTGAAAAAAATGTATACACTATTTTTACAGGTGCTTCTTTCACAATGTTAGCTTATTGGTGAAAAAGTCCTTTTGGGCCAGTGTGTGTTACGTGACGTTATTTCACAATTTACCCACTATGACAAACATCCAGGCGCACTTACCCGGGGCTCCAGTTTCACACATTAAAGTTCGGTTTAATTCAGCATAAACATATGATATATATCTTTGCTATCTACATGCTCACACATGCAAACAAACCAACACGCAGCAACATGCATGTTTATCTGGAACGCTGTAAGAGGTCCACAGAGTCGCAGCAGGCACATTTACGGACTGAAATAAATCAACATTTTCCATTCCAGCAGTTTTCATTAGCTCATGATGTTGTTTGTCTTTCTGTTCAGGATGAGAAGGCGGAGGGATTCGTCAGTCTTCCAGAGTTTAAGATCGACCGGGCCAGTGAATGTCGCAAGAAGTAGTAAGTGCACGACGAAAGCAGCCTATTGCACATTTATGTGTGGAAGCTCATGCATGTGCAGCGTAGATGCTCTCGTGAATAAATGTTTGGCTGCAAAAATAACTCCCTCTGTTTCCCCCTCGTGTCTCTGTAGTGCTTTCAAAGCGTGTCACCCCAAGGTCAAGAGTTTCTACTTCGCGGCAGATGGAGTGGATGACATGAACAGGTAAAGCAGCGTGTGCTCAACACTGATGAAGGTTATGCAGGAGGGCAAGCTCCCTGTTGGGTGGCGAGAGTGCAGCTTCCTGTTTACTGTCCCCGGGCACAAAACAAATATGTTTTTATTTGATAAGACAGAGAAAGGTCTGCTTTTATCCGGCAAAGTGATGCGAAGGAAGAAAATCATTTGTGAGATATTTCTGTCGGGGTTCCAATTTCAACCTGTGCAGAGGCTCCTCAAGCTGTGTTGTTCTTTACATGATCATCCATTTAATATAGAAGATTTTTCTTGTTTGTAATGAGTTGAAATAATGGAAATATTAACAAGATATCCTGTAATTGGTTGTATTGCAGTGGCAAAAAGAAGAAAAGTCCTGAAGACCTTTTCTTAAGTACATTTGAGAATTCGGGGAAAAAGTTAACTTTCTTGCCAAGAGTTGAATGCGAAGATGCAGCCAGTTAGCTTAGCTTAGCGTGAAAAATTAGACAAATTAATTAGTTAATGGACTGGGAGATATCCTCCATCCAAGTTTCATGAAAACTCATTCCACAGTTTTTGTGTAACCCTGTTGACAAACCAACAAACAGACACAGGTGACCTCAGCGGAGGTGATAAACAAGATATTACCTTCACACAGAGCCGGGCTAGTTGTCTAGCTTTAATGCTAAGCTAAGCAAAGCTAGACAGGTAAGAGTGGTATCAATCTTGTCATCTAACTCTTTGCAAGACAACTTTTGATCAAGGTCTTGAAAAGAAAAGTAAAACCTGCAACACACAGCGATAGTGAAACACAAAGCCTTGTGCCTCGGTCACACTACACGGCTTTTAGAGTTGTCGGATCGCTGTGCTGCTCAGACGTCTCAACTTCCTGTCTTGTATTCCAGGGTCTTGCTGTCGTGGTTTCCACGCCACATGGCTGATCAGCGACAGGACGTCACGCGCTACATGATCACACACACGAGATACAGACACAGACTGACACGATCTAAACAGTCCAGGTTGTTTGTGTGCGGATTTACAACGAGAGAGTGGATTATGATCCGTGGGCAGCGAGGATTATTTTTGCACTGATAACATGAAACTGCCTGCTTGTACGCAGGATACAAATACGGACACTGGAAGCTTTGTTAGCTTAGCTCTAGGTGACATCACTCTGCGGCTGAGGACTACAAGTTTATAATGAAAAACATCTGTCGTTGTGGAGATAGAATGAAGTTACCTTAACAAAACCTCCCTGAGTCGGACAGCTTAAGGGTACATTAGCCGCTACTAGCACAATTTACCCTAAATCTGCAATGGAACTGTTGTGGGGTGAGGTGCATTGTGGGTAATGTAGGCACCAGGATTTGACAGCAAGGAAAAATGGTATCTCTGTTTCCTCTGCATTAATTCTCATTAATTATCTCTTTGTATCTGTCCGCTGTGACTGATGAATTCGTAGGAGTGCAATCAAATCTGTGAATTCAAGACATTTTCTGTTAATGTGCTCAGCGGTGATGTCGTGCTGTTTTTCATTATGTATTTCCTTCGGGTCGGTCGTGATATCTGGAGGGAGTGTGTGGTTCATTTGTCTTGCTGTGTGGGTCTTCATTTGTTTCTTTTTTTCACTTCTTTTGTGTTTAATGTCGTGAAACCATAAATACGAATCCTCCCCTCCTGCTAGATGGCTGAGTCGTCTCAACATGGCCGCCGTGGGCTACGCCGAGCGAGAGAGGATACGCCAAGAGCAGGGTGAGGGGTTTACCGGGAGATTAATATCCGAACGCGCTGATATTCACGTTCCTTTTTGTATCTATAGATAGATTTAGTGGTTTCTGACCGTCTTTGTGTGGGTTTCCTGCAGATTACTGGAGTGAGAGTGAGCATGAGGATGACACCACCTCCAGCCCCAAACAGGACAGTCCCCCACCTCCATACGATACCTACCCACGGCCTCCATCAGTGAGTCACACACACACACACACACACACACACACACACATGACTGTATCACACACTCATGAAGGCAGAGAATCACGCTGGGTGCTCCTCCGCAGTCCATTTCAGCAGTTAAAGTTATCGCCAATTTAGCCTACAGGGAGCGGTCGGGCTAAAATTGGTATAATTGATGCTATAATCGTCCCTCATGCTGCTTTGCTCCACATTAAATGTCTTTGTCTTTGGGCGTGTGTGTTTTTTTAGCCCGTGATGAAAATGAAAAAGCGAGAACAACAACAGCTTTTACAACACCTTTCTCAGGCTGCTAACTTGTTAAGATAATAGTCCTCGTAATGAAGAGTCTCCTGTGTTTTCGATGAACACTCGTTAATTCCTCGCTCCCGAACACTCTTCACTCGCCATTACGTTTTGAGTGAGACCGGTCGATCAGTTCCACGTCTGCCAGGTTTTCACTCTCTCCTCTCCCCGTCAGATGAGTGCTTACATGGAGGGCCGGACCACTCGTCTGTCCTCTACGGAGACGTCTCGCTCTCGCTCTTCCCAGGAGGACTTCCTCTGCGGCGACCCCCCCATGGTGGCCGCGGAGCCGCAGTACCACCCTGGTCCTCTCGGGGGAGGCACCACGCACAGCGGGAGGAAGCCGGGGGGCAGCAGCAGCAGCGACGTGCAGTACAGATGTGATCCTGTGGAGGTGAGTGTCGGTTCAAAGCAAGATATCTCAACAACTAAAGGCCCGATTACACTGTAGTATTGTCTCTTGAAAAGCCCAGTCTGCTCTGATTGGTCAGCTGTCACAGGCCTGAGCATTTATGACTCATGTCTGTCAGGCCAGGAGATGTTTTTCTTTTCCGAGAATGGCTAAGGCTCTTCTCTCCTCTGTTCACGCTCCAAAAAAAACAGAAATGAAAGCGTGATTTTGCTGAAAGATGCTTCTGTTTTGTCGTTTGTCGTCACCTGTAGTACCGCTCCAGTCCTGCGGGGGGCAGCAGTGAGACAGGGTCCCCGGGCCGCTCCTCCTCGTCGCAGAGACGCTCCTGGCAGGACCTGATCGAGACACCGCTGACCGAGGCCGGACTGCACTACCTTCAAACCGGACCACTTGGTAACGCACAGCGATTCAGATACAGAACCGCAGTTTTTTTTTTACATAAATACTCTATGAGGAGTTCAGATTGTTTCACAGCTTTTACCGCTTTTGTGAAGGTGTTTCCAAACGAAGTGATGCATCTATAAACCATAAAAGTAACTCTTGTGACAAAAAAACACACATATTAATATTTAAGATGCTGGAACCAGGAAATATGAGTCGATTATCTAAATATAATAACTTGCAATTAAAGACCAATCATAGTTGCTGGACACTGAATATCTTGATGTTCTGTTAAAACGAGTTGAAGTCACCACATGATGTTTGTTCTCCCTCTTCTTACTACAGAGGACGCCGTCTTCGCCGAGCCCGGTCCGGGCGGCGGTTCCATGATGGCCGGAGCCGTCTACACTCTTCCTGCACAGAGGAATGTCCCGTTGCCCATGGCGATGCAGAGGCTGATTCCTATGGCAACCCAGGGAGGGAAACCCCGCAGCTTCACACTGCCACGAGACAGCAACCTACACACACTCCTCACGCCCCCTGCAAAAGAAGAACAGCAAACACGCAACGGTGAGTTTCAAGCCGGGAACACGCGTGAGGAAAACACGTGGACACGGGCGAGAGGTGAAGCGGCGCAGAGCAGCAGATACATGTTGCCCTGTAATGTGTGTGTGTGTGTGTGTGTGCGTGGGTGGATGTTGGATGTTAGGTAAGAGCAGGGAGGAAGAAATGTGGCTCACATTGAATGACAGCCACCAGAGACCGGAATATAAAAAAA
>CAEMYA010000069.1:2636050-2646694 GCA_903131615.1 Diplodus sargus | reverse complement strand
TTTTTTTTTTTTTTAAACACAACTAGTCTCAGTTTCTATCTAGTTTTAGAGACTTTTGTTCGTGCTGGTTTGGTAGAATTACGTACTGTGCTGGGCTGGACCTGAAGCATGCACACTCCTGGAATATAGGACCGGTTTAAAGGAAAAGTCCACCCTGTAAAAAAACACTTTAACACTGTTTTCAAAAAGCTATAGTGAGCCCAGGTTGTTGTATATTTTGTCATATTTGCACAAAACTGAGATGAAGCCAGTTTCTCTGTCATGTTCTTACTTCATTTACAGCTGTAGACAACATCAATACTACTGTGGGACTCTTGTCTCGCAGTTTAAAAGCCATTAAATGCACCAAAGAATACTGAAAATAAATGTAGGCATTGATACATGTCTGTTTTTTTTAATATGCCTCTGTATCTGTTTACCTTTTTTCATTCCCCCTATTTAATTAATGTGTTTTACAGTGTATTAATTTGTATCTATTTACATATTTATTCACATATTTACTTACGTGTGACATTCAAAATAATACAGAACTAACTAGAAATGAATACATAAGTAAATAAATGGAAAAATGTATGAATTAAAGTGGGAAAATAAACAGATTCAAAGGCAAATAAATAAAGAATCAAATAAAAACAGAAATAATATCAAATAATGTCCCGTTTTATAAATTAATGTATGCCTACATTTACTATTATTATATTTTTTTGTGCTTTTAACAGCTTATCATTTTTTTTTTTGGAGCAATTTATTCATTGAATTATTTATTTTTTTATTTATTCTTAATTTTGGCACTTACGGCCCTCCATACTTCTGTTTCTTCACCTGTTTTCTTTTCTCTCCCGCTTTGATTTTTACTCACGGTTCATTCTCACACAAGTACCTGAGACACAGTCACCTGGTCGCCATAGCAACTACAATAAAGGCTGTTCTGGTCCTTTCTCAAGAGAAAGAGAGGCTCCGCTAAACAACTCTTCCCGAACGTCCTTGATTGATTACCTTTTATGAAAACGGTGTTAGAAGTTTTCTCGGGGTGGATTCTTCCCTCGGAGGCTCTCTGTATCCTGCATGCCACATAGAGAATATGAGGAAATATTTACATAAGATTTGAAATATGGATCTAATAAAGATATATTAGTTTGTTATTTGTACGCTGCTGGCAAATGACTTAATACTCAGAGACACACTGCACAAATCTATGAAAGCAATCGAACACACAGATACAGACAAACACACACACACACACACACACACACACACATGCACGCACGACCAATAAACACCGAACAGCAAACACAGTTTTTGGATGCTCTTTCTATGCTGCCGCCCGTGGTTGGTTGTAGTAGCATGTCTTTGTTGTAGATAAACACAATATTCCTTTTTCTGTTTTTGTGTTTGAAAATCTTTAGATACAGTAGATCTCTCTTTACAGAGTGCATACTAAGTGTCTCGGATAATGTTCTCTAATTCTATCAGGTTTTTTTTTTTTTTGAGTAAAGATTGTTTAATGTTCGATCTATAAATTATGGTTATTAACAAAAAATGACGGTATTTATTTTACGTGATCATTCTGCGTGTTCTGTTTTTTGGAAGACAGAGGGGGTTGGATCAATAAAGTGTGGTCATTTGGACGAAGGTGTGTTTGTGGTTTTTGTGTTTTCTCGGTGGGGAGAAGAGACGAGGCTGTCGGGACGGGGAGGGATGATGAACAGCTGCAGCACCGTCTCTGTCAACAGAGAGAGTCCACGTTCCGTCTCCCGGCTGACCGGTTCTAATCCCTGCCCCTGTGCCTTCACGCTACAATCACAGCTGAGGAAAAACTCAAACAACCCTCCTGCAGGAGGATAATCTGACAGCCGCAGTTGGTTTCAGTCCGGGTTTTCTGTTGCAGCGTTTGTCACATTTGGTGTTTTTACATCCACTTGTTTTATGCAGATTGGAAACGCTATAAATTCAGAAACACTTTGAATTTGTTGTTTCCACTCGGCTGAGGTGGATAAAAACCAAAACACGACAACGCAAACAGATCTCCTGAATAAGCGGAGTAAAGATAAATGGCATCTGATCCGTGTGGAACAACGAGGAGGCCGTATCGTTCCCCTAAATTAACACATGAAACACTTAGAAAAGGCAAATTTTCATCACATTTTCTACGTTGTTTTCAATCGTCGTGCCCTCCTCATATTGATATGATGTCACTGACTCAACAGCTGTTTATCTTGATGAACCAACTCCTTTACATAACAGTATTGGATAAAGTAGTAGCTGTTGTAGTAGTAATAGTGATGTTATTAGATGCACATTGATTTGCATCTCTTTTGCTGATTTGGTTATTATTTGAATTACATATGGATGAGAACCTGGCCACTCTACAGCCGGCCAAAAGTTTTGTACAACAAACTCTATGCTAGATATCAGGCTAAAAGCCAGGAGATTAGATATTTTAACCACATAAATCATCAGTGAAAGATATATCAGGACTACACAGCCAATGTGATGTTAGCTGTCACCAAAACAGTAATTTAAACCTTGTGGAGCTTCTATTGAATATTAGCAGCTCACAAACTACACGTTCACGTAACTGCAGTTGTCAGTATGAGCAGATTTATTGTGATTTGTATATTTTTTTAGTACCTTTTCTTTGCAGAGTTGGCGGCCATGTTGATGTTAGTGGCGTTCAACACAGAACATACATGATTTATGATTTCTACACTAGAAAAAGATCAGATGAAATGTGAAGAGAAGCAGCAGGAATTAATTAAATGTGATCTTAAAGATTTACATAACACACACAGGCCTGATTGTTAATGCCTGCAGCGGCATGGTTACCTTGTCTTCGCTAATCTGGCTATTCGGAAACGTTAGCTAACGTAAGCTAACCAAATTCTATCCTTTTCTACGATAAAGCAGCTCGTAAAGTAACGCAGAAAACTTGAGCTAGATTCTATTTTGTTTCAATTAATCGAATGTTGATCAGGTAAAAAGACACCAGCGCTAATCACGTAACAGTTCAGTTTTATTGGTTCCTAATAGTAATTGAATAAACGCATTATTAGATTTCTTTTCAGTGGTTCATGATCAAAATTTGTCATACATACATACCAATCGGAATGTTTCATTGTAAACTGCTGCAAAAAAAATCAATGCTTTTACAATAATAGTCAACTGAAAAACTATTTGATTTGTGTATAAGCTCTCTGAAGGTGCCTGAACTGTGCGTGTAACTTCTGTTCTTCCCGAGTTCCCAGAACAAGAAATCACTTCCGGATATAGTGAGACACCCAATTAATTTTAAATCCGACATCAGCTCCAAACCCGTTAAATAAATAATGTTTATGCCAACAGCACAAGGACGCGTTCAGGATTAAATGGAAGTAGTCCATGAATAATGAACTCCTAGCCGGTTACCTCGCTATTACCCACAAATCATGCATATGATTTCCTGCTAATGCTTCTTCTTCTATGCAGCTCCAACCTATTTTGTCCATTTGGTTGTCAGAGCAGATGAAAATGGATGAAACAAGAAAAACAAGGCAGACGTAAAAGGTCACTCAATGTCTTTGGTTTGCTTCTATTTCTCTATCTTTTAGAAAACTTAAATTATTCATCGCTAGTCGATCAACAGGAATGTCACATGCACGGAACTTTTACCTACAACTTCTATGAAATATTAAACTTGGCTTTTCTGTTGTTTTCATTTTGAAAGATGTCCTCCTCCACCTTCCTCGCCTTATCTCCTGTTTCGACCTCTTCTCTGTTCCCTCTTACGTGTGATAGCCTCCTCCACAGTCTGGCTCAGCCTCTTCACGAAATTTAATCTGCGCAGGAATTACCTTCTGCCCACTAAATCTCTTTACCTCTCCTCTACTTGTTCTCAAAAATCCCCCCTTTTTTATCTCCGTCCTTAGCTCTTGTTTGATTTCTCCTCGTTTGCCACATTCGGTCACAGGAATATCAATCACAAAACGCCACGTATCTCACCTCTCACATGCGGTAATGGGACTTTAAGCTTATTCTACTGTTATCTCGTTAAAACTGGCTTCCAACTTGCCAAATGTTTTACCAAAAATTGAAGACTAAAAAGACGTAGCTGTCGTTAGGTTGCACCTTTTTCTGTGGCATTTCTTTTCAACAATCAGTCAGTGTTATTGATCAAATACTCAAAAAACTACAACAAAAAAATAGTAAAATGTCCCTTTTAGCCCGTGCAGTTTCATAATTAGTCTTTATATGTATGTCTTAATGAATATTCCAACTTTCTTTGCTAAGATTAAGATGAGTCGATCTCCACAACTCCCTCCGTTAGCTAGAACGACTAGCACGTTAGCTTAGCTCAGTTTAAAGACCGGCCAGCTAGCTTGGCTCCGTCTAAAAGGAACAATTCTAAAAGGAAAAGCCTTCTACTGGGAGGGTTGTTGTCCTCCTGTTTGTCTTTCATGGCTGAAACCCAAAAGTTTTAGACTCCTAGACTTAACATTTGTTTATGTGACAAACATGATAAAATTGAGGGGTACAATTCCCGATGTTGTCACGCCAACTATTCTGAGACTCTATTGTGAAATTGTCTCACTCATGATAAGATTTTCTTAAAATAGGTGCCCTTTAGTCGGGCAGAGGCAGCAGAGTGCACTCAGTCCCGGTGAGAGGTCTGGGGAGCTGGCAGATCTCCCTCCAGCGATCTCGCTTTGTATCGTACTCCAACACACTCGTCACTATCACTTCCTGTCCGTCGCTCCATCTCCTCCCTCCGAAGGTCAACAGATTCCCAGACGGCACTGACGCCATAGCATAGTTGAAGGAGCCGGTGAGAAGCGGTCGGAGGCGGGTCCAGTGGTCTGCCTGTGAATCGTACCGTTCGATGTCGCAGAAGGGCTCGTACATTCCCAACAGGGCGTAGATGTGTCCGTGGGCAGTTGCAAGGCGGTGGCTGAACCTGGCGATGGACATGGACGCTCGCTTTTCCCACATTCTGCTTTTCAGATCCCAGGATATGACTTCCCTGCTGCTCTCTCTGTGGTCACCCTGGTTTTCACTTTGGTTACTTTCCTGGATGTTTCCTGGCAGACCTCCGGACACGTAGATGTTGTTGTCAAGCACGGTTGACGCGTGGCCGTAAAGAGGGCGGGGCATCGACGCTCCTCTCCTCCACGCTGCTGACGCCATGTCGTAAAACTCAACAGAAGCTACAGAGGTTTGTGTGTCGGTGTCTTTTCGTGCGTGTCGACCCCCAATGGCGTAAATGACGTCCTCAACCACGCAGCAGGTGAACTGCGCCCGCCTCTCCAGCATGGACTCCACCTTCACCCAGCAGTTGAAGCGAGGATCGTATCGCCACACTTGGTTGGATGTTTCCACGGTGACAGACTTCTTCCCGTCCTCCTCTCCGTCTTTTACTTGCTCGCCTCCGATCACAAAGAGGAAACCTCCCACCGAGCACACGCAGTGATTTCTCAGTCGCAGCGGGAGACTCGAGCACAGGGATGAAAACTTCCTGCTTCGAGGATCAAACGCCAGCATCTGTTGTTCCGGCCAATCAGGACTGGATCCTCCACCAACGAGCAGCACACGATTGGGCGACGCCCTGAGCGCGGTCTGTCTGCTCTGTCTTATTGGCTGAGCTGAACCTAGCTCGTGGTACTCCAGCGCTCGTGTCAGCTGACTTCTGATCAGAGGTGTGGCCATGGCTTTGTGGGCGCGGCTGAGATCGGCGAGGTCCGACGGGGCGACCAATCCGAAGCGCAGGCGACTCAGTAGAAGATTTGATTTCAGGAGAGGGAGGGGCCCGTTCTCATTGAGCCAATCCAGAGCCAGCTCAACGAGCTGCACCTCCTTGATACCTGGTATCTCGTCAGCATCGAGCACCGCCATCAGTGACTGGATGTTCAGCCTGAGGAGGTCGTCCCTGCTCTCTTTTAGTAGTGTCCCCATCTCCATGGCGATGGTTTGATTGGCAGCTTCGAGTGCGTCTGCGAGGGCGTGATGCTCGGCTAGGTTAGCGTAGCAACAACAGTTCTCGCCGCTCAAACCATCAGTGATAAACCGCTCGCATATCGCCACAGCCGGCTCCACCTGCAAGTACCTCGCTGCCTCCAAGATGACAGGAAGTGTCGGCGGTGACACGCTGAGCCAGCCCGAATACAGGAAGTCCAGAATGGCATCTAAACCCTCAGGTGTTAGCGCCGGAAGGCTAATGGAGTCTGCTACTCTCTCAACAGTAGTCTCTCCGAACAGAGCCCAAAAATACTCACTGGAGCTGGCCAAGAGGGCGCGATGACACGGGAAGGATACACCGCCGGCCTCGAGGACGACATCACACATCTTTCTCTGGGAGCGCAGCCGCTGGAAGCCGGAGAGAAGTCCAGTTCTTTGGGAGGAACTGTAGAGGAGGGAGTAGGTATCCATCCAAAAGATAAGAGGGAGAAGACAGGAGATTGAAGAGAAAAGGAAAGAGGATTAGCTGCAGGGAAAAAAAAGCTTTGTCGGCAAGCTGCGGGGAAGCAGCAGCGAGGCAGGAACAAGATGCACAAGAGAACGTTTGACAGGGAGAGTCAGAGAAGACGATGACAGAAGCAGGAAATTAAGGGAGAAGAAGAGTAAAGTGTGTCCTCAGTCGTGGTCCATCCATCTGTGTTGTTGTCCTGCTCTGTCTGCATGTGACAGGACGACAGGAAGGTTAACAACCACCCCTGACATCCACACACACTCACATTCCCCTGAACCCCCCCCACCCCTTTTTTTGGCCCTTGCTCCATCCAAGCCTCCTGTCTGTTCCTATGATGTCCTGGCTTTGTGTTCGTCGGCTGCCCTTTCCCTCCCTACGTCCGGGAGGGAGTATCACCCAAATATATGCATCCAACATACACGGACAACGACCAGGCAGCCTGGCAGGGCTTTCAGTGTCTATCCCGGCGGATGAACTCATGGGTAAATACAGCTGCTATAGTCTGCGATTCAGGATTCCAGGGCACCTATCTGTGCCCGAGAATAGAAACACAGCTCGGCGGAGGTTCGTGTCAAACCCGAGGAAGTTTTGCCAAGCTGTCAAAGATGCTACAAGCGTCAAAAGCAGGAGCTAAGCAGTGAGCCGTGCCCTTTTGGGAGGCAGTTAACCTCGTAACGACCTGCTTCAAAATCATGCAGATTGATGTCACGTTATTATTTTTATGCAGAGATAGGAGGAGGCGGCGTGGGCGAGAGAGAAATAATAAAAGGAGAGGATTTGTTTTCGGTATCAGGCTCCGAGTTGTCGGACGTGTTTACAGGCGTCTGATTAATGTCGAGCGCTACTGTCTGCCTGACACACACACACACAAACACACACACAAGCATCAATATGCAAACAACACCGCTTTATTGCGCCCTTACAAGTTCTTGCAGCGTTCTCCGCATTTTGCAGTGAGTTATGATCTCCGAGAGGATGCTGGCTCGCACTCAGAGATAAGTGTGTGTGCGTTTGTGTGTGTGTGGGTGTGTTTGTTTTAGAGTTACACTAGTTCAGAATTCATCGCACAGGCTACTCGCAAAAAAAACAAAACACACTCACGCCTTTTTGGAAACCGGAGAGTGTTTTTTTAATCTGTACCCACACGATGTCAAATCCTCCCGTATGGTTGTTAAAACACCAGCAGTGTTTCTCCCGAGGCTGAATATTCCACCGTGACCCGATGGAGGCTAAACTTAGCTACAGCTGCTCTGTGTGTGTGTTTGTGTATGTGTGAAAGAGGACATGTGATGTGGTGATGTGATGGGTCTGTGCTGTAATGTAGAGGGGGTTTGGATTTGGAGGTTTAGGTCAGGATCAAAGTGACGCCCCCTGACTCCGAACCTAAGACCCGGTGATTCTCATTGAATATGCACAGAACACAAGATCGTAACAGCCGGATTGATCGGGGATCAGTCGCGTGAAAACTGACACTAAGTGAGTCTCCGAGCTAAGTTTTCCATCACAGTGAACACACACTTTTAATTAGCTTTTGTCAGAGTACTCAGGAGTGTTTTTTTTTTTTTTCCTCCGATCAGCGCATACATTACGTCGCGCTCTGTTTCCTGTCAGTCTCCCGACGCCCTCAGGAGAGGAGGAAAGTCTCTGCGTTTCAACGTGTCACCTCAAAAACTCAGCAGTCACGCCCCGTCGTCTAATTTGGGGAGTCTGACACAGCCGACTGTCGACTTCACCAGCAAGAGGGTACATTTCTTTCAAAACATGACAAGGAAAACAAAGGTTCTAGCTTATGTACAATTTACATCCATCTCATTTCTGCATGTTTTGATGAACAACACTTTCACTAAAGTACCAGTTAGTCAAAGAAGTCGCTGTTGGGAAGATGCTAGCAAAGCAATATGCTATATGAAATATAGGTCAGACCACCATATTTCAGTATATATCTTTAATGTTACAGTTATGGCTAAAAATAACAACAGATATACAAAGTTTCCCAATTTCACATTGCAAATCAACCGCAAATTGTAGTGACTGTTGTCAGCACAAGGTCACAGTGATTCAGTCTATATAAAGCACAGAGGTGCTTTGAGCTAAAGGCTAATGCTAGCATGCTAACGCGCTGACAGTGTAAAAGCAATCATGTTGCTCTTTAACAGGAATAATGTTTACCATGATAACCAAATTACTTCAGCATATTAGCCCAAAATGTTCCCCAGCTTCCTGGTTTACTTCCTGGTTATATGTACAGTGGGGTTTCTCCCACTGGCAATTTTTTGGTTGCAATATCGTGAGAGGCAACTGAGCTCATTTGCAAGTATAATACATTTTAAATTCGGGAAACATCATCCAGGAACCATCAATCTGTGCACAAAACTATCTTGTAGATGTTGAGATATTACACTGGAAAGTTTGACCTTTTGGTGGTGCTGGACCTTACCATTTATATTGGTCCTTCCAAAATCCAAAACATTATTGTTGAGATATCTCAGTCTGGACCAAAGTAGTGGACCAACCAACCAAACAACATGGCTGTCAGATTGTATCTAAAGATGGACGAACTGACAGCTCCTCAAGAGTGAAGCCAAGGATGTTCAATTAAACCTGGATTCAGTATCGGTCCAAAGCTGCTCAGTTGCATTTTGAAGCGAAAATAGCTCTAAAATACCAGATCTTCTGCATTGTGAGGCCCACAGAGCGAGCGCACGAGAAACTTCTGCCAACAGAGCTGGATAACTTCCGGTTTAGCATCCAGCTAACTTGAGTAGGGGTAAAATGATTTAATCTTGCAGCTCCTCTAGACTTTCCCAATGTTATTGGACTGAATTGCTGAATTTATGACTGTCAAATAAATAGTTTTGGGGGATTGTGACGCACAAAAACAATTCTTTCACACCGTTAGCTTACAGGAAAAGTCATGTGACGATGTAATGCTACACGGGCCAAACAAAAAACATCAAATACTTTTCTCCCAAAGATGGTTTCTGATATTTGAGGTTGCTGTCATCACGCTGAATCACACTAAATGTTTTTTGATGCTATAAAAAGCTGGTGTGACAAAATGTTCGAGACATGAGCTCTGCCAGTCATTGAATCAGGCGGGTGTTTGGGCGGGAACTTGATACCCCACAGCAACCCACGCCAAGATGGCAGCGCTATTGGCAGGCTGATGATGATTCGGTCAAATTTATAAGTGCTCATCCACTCTTCTGCGTTTATATAACAGCATTCAGTAATAAATACAAGCAGTCTGTCATTTTTAGAACCATCTTGATTTATTGCAACATTTGTCTAAAGAGTTTCTGGGAATTAAAACAATGAAACAACAAAAACATTACAACCCCCCACCCGAAGAAGAAAAGAGGCTCATACAGTCGAACGTAGACGCCATCGAAAAACGAATCATTAAATAGAAAGCATCGGTATAAATCAGTGCTCAGTCGTTCGAGTCTCGACAGAATGGAAAAGACGTGTCTTCAAGTTGGTCACGATGGAGAGTCGTCAGCGGAATAATAAAAATCCCTCTGAACCAGCGAATTCAGACTTAAAACAAAAGAAAGCAAAAGAAAAATACAACTCGTTTACTTCTAAAAGTCCAAGTAAAGTGGAGTTTTATCTGCAGCAGGAACACATCAGAACACTTAATCTCAACAGTGCTTAACTTTTTTTTTGTACAAATTATGATTTGGATTGAAAGACAAATCAATCTGGACTGACATGGCAAGATAAATATAGACATGACGAGCGTTTCTATTAGAGTTTCTGACTGAGAGAGAGTTTATGGTCGCCTGTTTTTCCTGGTGGTCGGACGTTGGCTTCACAGAAAGCTGTTAATGTCTCCGAACATGTCGGGACTGGACTGTTGTTTTTGCGAGTTGTCGGTGGCAGTGGGCGAGTCTGTGTGTGTGAAGATTATCTGCCTTCCTCTCCGTCTGGCTCGGGATCCTGCAGGGAGAAAAAAACAAAAAAGACAGATAAAGAACCTGTGAGGGATTTTCACCGCGTGCTATCAGCGGCTCAGGAGAGGCCGGGACGACGAGGAGAAGGCCGGGTCACCGCGTTCACCGTGAGGAAATATCGGCCGTGATTGATCCATCACCTGCTTTCTCCACGCACTTATCTCTCTCTTGACCTTTTCCCATTTCTGCCTCTCTCTGTGTCTTGATCTCCTTCGCAGCCTGACACATTTTTTTTTTTTTCTGTTTATT
>CAEMYA010000069.1:2605766-2635345 GCA_903131615.1 Diplodus sargus | reverse complement strand
TTACGTAATTTTTTCGCCAACTGCCTGAACTTTGTTGTTATGTTTTCTTCTGTAAGTCAGTGTTGATGTGTTGAAGCACAGTGAACTCAACCAATCAGCATTGATCAGCCTGCTGCAAGCCCCGCCCCCAAAGTGCCTGCACTTTTGGAAGGTACGACCACCTGAGCAGGGACCCTTTTTGGGGTAAATTAATGTCCCAGGTCCAAGTGTTGGGTGTCCACATACTTTTGGCCATGTAGTGTCAATCAAGCTGCATAGAGATCTTCCTTCAGATGTGTTATTGTTTTCTTTCTGCATTGCATTGTGGGACAAAGACTGTCTATCAAAGGTGCTCTCAGATATCAGATGGATGCGGTCGGCTGCTGCTGAGTTATTTTGTCACTTTCTGGGCGTGAACACCCTGAACCTGCTCAGAAACAGCACGTAGTATCACAGAAACATCTACGGAACCTCAGACCAGCTTCTCCTTCTTCTTCTCCTCCTCTCTCTCGTTCATCTCCCACACAGCTCACCCACATGGTTTCGGGCAGGGCGGAGCAGCGCTTCACAGTGTTTGGATTTCATGTTTTGTTTTTTTTGCGTCCTGCTGAGAAAGTCGCAGCACAGACTGCCCCTCAACGCTCACACACACTTTCTGAAAACACACACACTTTCATAGAGTATAAATATAGAGCCTGACTCAACCTCTCCAGCCCACACACACGTAGAGGCATCAACACACACGCCTGCTTGACCCAAACAGAGACCGTTTGGCACACACTGACTCCCGGTGGTGAGCTGCCGCCACTGCAGCCTCATCAGACATTACAAGGAGAATCTCAGCATTTATCTGACTGTTACAAAGACATAATTAAACTGCCATTACTGTCTAATAATTACCGCCTGGTACGGACACGTTTTTGGACCAGGACACCGTTAATTTAAGGGACTTATCGCACGATTGAAACACATGTAGGTATCGGATTTGTTCTAATTTGTCCTGGTTTTTATGCAGTTTGTGTTTTTTAATAGTGGGCACAGAAAAATACTTTTTCCAAGTGCATGAATTAAAGTTATTATCATGCAGAGAATCATTTAGAAATCGAGTTTGTGCTGACTGAATGTATTCGCTATTATCCAAATAAATGCACAAAAAACTTGCACAAACTGGATTTTCGTCAGCTCAGACTAAATCGCTCCTCGCCGAAATAATTTATGTGCTCGCTCAGAATCTCCCATCACATTATGCCGCAGGGTTGAGGCACAAATAAAACAACGCCACAGGATTAAGATTTCGGCTGCCACCCCAATTCAGTGCAGGTCAACATTTTCAATTCATTTTTTTGATGAAAAAATCCAACAGCGTCTTTTATTGCACACTAATAGTCGTCTGCTTTACTCCTGGCGATCTGGAAAATGAGTATGAAATTGATAATTGTGCTCATAATAATGTGAAGCTGAGTATTTTAGTTTCCTCTTTTTAAGATTACCTGATATTTGATGATTTGATGTGTTTGCATCACTGTTTTACTTTTTGTCTTTGTCTTTGATCCTTGCGTCTTTTGAGAGATGTTGCAGGGAGAGCTTAACTTTTAATGAAATATACAGACGTAGAAATAAAGTCTGTGTTCCTGCTTTCAGCTCCGTGTGTCGGCTCATTGCTTTGAGTAATAAAGTCAAGGTGACTCAGATGTGAGAACTTGAAACTAGAAGAGATAAATCCCTCATGACAAAGGCGCCGACTGTAAAAATGTCGACACACTCGTCTGAGTTGCTTTCACCGAGCAGCAGTGAGTTTGAAGTTCTTGCAGCCCCAAATTTTGACTGTCAGACCGCAAACAAGGTACCCAGAGATGGAGATGGATGGTGGAGAGTTTGTAGGGATGAGATCAACACAATCTTCTGCATGTTTTTAGCAAAATAATTTGGACTTACTGTAAATATTCTTCTGGAAACACAAAGTAAAAGTCACTGCTCTTTGTAGTACGATGCAAATACAACAATATCTAGTATTGGTACTTTTTTCAACAGTTTTAAGACTTTATAATATCTTATATTCTTGAACAGTGGGACTTCTCAGATCTTTGTTCTCACGCCACCAAAATTCGACATACAAGCTTGTTTCGCTCTAATGTTTATGAACAAAACTGTGAACACATGGCTGTAAAAATCATGCTAGCTACAGCAAAGTGCTTAATCTGGTACGGCAACTAACAACTTCTCCGTTAATCCATTCATTGTTTTGTCTGTTAAATGTCCCAAAATTGTGAAAAATACAGCCCAAGTTGATCTGTTTTGGTAACTTTAATCCCACGAACAGTCCAAACCCCAAAGATCGTCAGTCTTATGTCACATTTGACATTTGATTATCAAATCTTGATGGATAAATATCATAAATATCAAATATTTGGCATTTTAATTTGGAAAAATTGATTTAACCACTTACAATTCTGAAAATATTTACCAGTTAATCGTTGCCTGAGGTGTCTGCATAAAACAAAAACTACAAAACTACAACTACACCCGTAAAATGGCACCAACACACAGATGCATTTCACCTGTTGCTCCTCCACCGCGGCACAAAAGCTGCCTCATTTGTATACGCTGACCTACATTTGTAGAGTTAAACAAATTTGCATCGTTCACAAGGAACCGGTGACTCGGTTACAAGAACCCATCTTTCATTTTGCTTTCTCATCATACTTTGATTCTGATTTGAATGTTTGTCTTTGGACCCTTTATTCCCGACTACGTCCGCGCTGCACAACAGTCACAAGAGTTGTTATGATGGGAGGTCGGTGGAACATTTGGTGTGTTCAAATAAGCGAGTTTCAAATTACCTGCTGACTCGACACACCTGTGCAGGCAAATGAAACACAGCAGCGCATCAGGGAATAAAACTGTAGTGAAGGTTAAAATGTCTTGATGTCCTGTTACTCAACCAACAGTGAAAATCAACATGTTTTTCTCCCATTTGGGTCTGAAATTCTTCTCATTCGAGCCCAAATGTTCTTTTTAGGACAGCTGCAAAAACAGACAAAAATTTTTTGACATCTGTTTAATACTTTATAACTAAGGCTTGCTTTTTTATAGACGGTTCATAAGACCATTAACAGAAATTTAGACCGCTGTGGGGCACAGCTGGCCTGAAACATAAATAAACGTCCTCTATTAAACATCATGTCAGACATTTATTAAAATATTTACTAATTCACTGTAAAATAACGATGATTTATGATAATTTGCAAGCTCAGTTTGTCACCAAAGGAAGAGAAGGATGTACTTCTTACAGTTTGTGTTTAAAGGAACAGAAATGACATCCCAAGACAATGAGGAAGAGGATATTCTGGGGTGTTCATACGACTGGTGGTCACCTACATGTTAATCCTTGGTGACCCATCGTAGTTCGCTCTTGACGTTCTGCAGCTCTGATAGGTTGACAGCAGGACCGGGCAGCTTCACCGCGCCCGGCAACGCCTTCTTCTCCTCCGGCGTCTGGGCCGCAGCGCACGGCTGCTCCGGTGACTGAGCCTGAAATAACAATAACACGAACAGAGGTGGAACCTGTGAGCGAGCTACGTGGGGATTAGTCTTCTTTGACCATGTAAAAAATGTTTTTAGGTTAATCAAAACTCATTTTAGCAACATAAAGTTCCTCCCTTCTAAGCAGCTAGCTACAACTGCTACACATTCAGTCAAACTGGAGTCAAAAGTGGCCTAAATCTGACTTTGTGACATTTGTTTTACCCTATAAAACATAATTATGCTATAAAATTGTGTAATTATCGAGAAAAATTAAGTTTTGCAAACAACAAAACAAAGCGACGAGGCATACGGCTAATAAGCACAAAGCTAGCAGGTCAGATAGCCACATTAGCCTTTGTTTAACCATATTTTCCCGCTCTTTTTCAAACGGTTTACATTAGTTGAAAAATCTATGTCTTTCATCCAACAGTTTAGTTATGAAGCTAATCATCCCATGTGAATTGTGAATGAGGAGTAGGTCTGGATAAACGATGTTAACCGTGATGTAGAACAAAAAAGCAACAGCAGCTAAGCTAAATTTAGCGAGCTAGCTAAACTAGTCGAATCAATCACTACTCTTTTGTGGGGCGATAACGTCCCTACAGAAGAGTAGCTAGTAGTTGTGAACTTGTTTGTTTGATCCGTACGTGACATGCTTTAAACACTGGACTTAGCCAAGTTAGCTGTCTCCACCTGCTTCCCAGCTCTATGCTAAGCTACGCTAATAGGTGCTATGAGTAGGAGTGCTTGTTTGTTTGTGTCTTACCTCTTCTGTTTCTACTGTCTCCTCTCTCCTCTTGACAGGATGTCCCGCCCCTGGACGCAGAGCTCCCATCGGGATGTTCAAATTAGCCTGACGGACAGCGAGAACAGCCAATCAGATACTTTCAACACTCACAACAAATTAAGTTTCCTCTCTCTGTGTCTCTACACGTGTGTGTGTGTGTGTGTGTGTGTGTCGGTATCTACTCATGTTTCCTCAAAAACCCCTCGTTTTGATTATGACCACTACTTCCTGGTTATCTTCGCTTCCCTGAAAGAGCGGTGTGTCTTTATGAAAATTGGGACGCACACACACGTTCACACAATCACACACGCACACACACACACACACGGAGCTCAGAGATCTGCCTGCTAACTCGATGTTCTACCGCTGCCTGCCCTCCGACGTCCTGTCACTTGGATTTGATGTGTTTTTGCATTGTACCGTACTGTAATGTATTGTATATATGCTCATATTGTACAGCTGTACAGAGAGGGAGTGTGGTGTGTGTGTCACAGAAGATCGGTTTTATTTTATTTATTTCTCCCGCAGACGAAGGGTTAAAGACGGGACGTGTTTCTGGAAGAAAACTCGCCTCATTCGCAGCATGTTTGCTCCAATTTGTATCACTGTACTGTTGCTTTGGCTGGAGATTGTTGTTTACCGTCTTATGCTTGGCGTGCTGTTAGCAATCATCTTCTGACATTCCACCCAAAGGTTAAGAGAATATTTCACTTTCAATTGAAAATTCAATCATTGTTTGACATTTCAGGGAACAGGCTAACTCGCTTTAGTGTCGATAAGATGAAAAGACTGATACTGCTCTCATAACTGTCTGTTAAAGGGGCATTGTGTGGTTTTGTAGAAGATATTCAACCTCAGAATTTGAGGTAAAAAAAAATGTTTTTCTATAACTGAATAAACAAGGAAAATAAGACCCCAAACACAGTTTGAAGTTCAAAAATGGCAGGGTCCGCCACATATAGACAAATTAAAACAGTATAAAACTGTTTTGTCCTTTAAGGTCAGTTTGTTCAGTCATGAAAATGAAGACAGCTTGTTTGTTTCGGCATAAAAACTCAGTCAATGAAGATCTTTCTCTTCCCCAAAACTACGTGATGCACCTTTAAGTGAAGCTAGAGCCGGGTTATAATTAGCCCAGCGTGAACGCTGTTAGCAAGGGGAAGCAGCTAGCCTGGATACATCCATGGTTTTATGAAATCCTACTTGTGTGTTGAATCAAACCAGGCGAGCTGTTTCCGCCTACTTTCAGTCATTATGCTAAGCTAAGCTAATCGTTTATATCTTCGTACTGGAATCAGTCATTTCATTTCAGCCCAGGCAGGAAAAAGTGAATAAGCATGTTTCCTAAAATGCTGAGCTGTTCAAAGTCGATTTACAGTAAAGACACGCACGCTGAAACAGCCACTGAACGCCACATGAGCCGTGATTAAAGGGCCATACCGGTGTGTCTGCAAGCTTTAGTTCTTTTATGGCGTCGCACTATAAAGTTTGTGATTCCCCAAAAACACATAAAATATGTTACTGTAAATGTTAATGCCGTTTAAAGGGGCTCTGTGGAACATCGTTAGCTGCTGCTGCTAACGGAGAAAGAGGCTCTGGGACGAGGTGCTCGAGAACGTTCGTAAAGTCACATCCAAAAAATCCAGCAGCTCTAAACAACTTCAACAAATTGTCCACAGGCAACCAAGAGAGAGACGGGAAGGTCTCATTCTTTCATGTTACATAACAATCCGCTCACATATGGCTAATAAAAGAAGTGATAAATGAGTCCAAATGGTTACAAAGAGCCCCTTTAAATGCAAAGTAAAACTGGAGGATCGTGTAACTCTGACGAGAATGTTTGCAGACTTGATGGATAATTCATTCAGAGTCTGACATGAATGGAAACAAATGGATGAAACGGTGGAAAAATCAACATTTAAATGTCTCGAGCAGCTGTAAAGTCTGCATAATCTTCTCCAAACAGCCCGTGCAGCACAAACATCTGCATGGAGGGCCTAAAATGTACTTATTTATCATCTTTACACTTTCCAATGATAAAGCAAACTAATATTTTAGCTATATTATAACATGATATAAGGATAATAAAACCCTGCTTTCCTACACTGGCAGCACAAAGTATGCAGCCAGAGCAATATGAGTGACAGATTTGCATTAGAGATGTAAATACAGGAAACATTTGGACTAAGAATGCTTCAATTGTGCTGCACAAGCTGTTTGGAGACATTTATATTAGTTTTTTAGAGCTATAACAGAAGGAAATGGAACGACAGGGTGCGACTGGTTGTATGTTGAAGGTGAACTTATTCTTTAAAGCTTGATAAGGACGGAAGACCAAAAACTCGGTCAGCAGGGTCAGCTGATTACTTTTTGTCTGAGATGTGAGACATCAAACACCTTCGATCATTAACCGTGTTGGTTTGGTGCATTACAGCAGCAACACTGTCTGGCTCTGGTTTTCGTATTTTATAGTTGTTGGGTATAAAACACAACGTCCTGTATCATGGGAGCGATTATCCTCTGTGGCCAGAAACAGATCATTAGTTTTTAAAGGTTTGTGCATTTAGGTCTTTAACCACAAGTCAGAACGTCAGTTTTTAATTAGTTTCCTACTTTTCAGACAGGCATTTCTTGAGAAATGTAATACTCATGTTTAATGTCCCTTATCAGTACCTGTACTTCCACCCACTAGAGCTCGTGTTGTACTCTCCCGCCTCACAAAGCCAAAATGCCGTAAATACACGTCGTTTAAAACGTAGTAAAGAGTAGAATCTGACTCTCACATTACACAATATTGATATCATTCTTGGTGTGTAGTTAGTATGTATAATAAGCATATATTGTGTCCCAACTGTTGCTGCGTGGTGCACTTGATGATGCTTTTACGAACACTGCAGCATCCAGTATTTGAGTATTTTTATCAGCCAAACCCTGATAAAATCATGTGGTGTGGAAAACCCACAAAACCAAAACTTCCTCATACCTAAATGACATAATACAGATACAGGAAGACCAGCGACAGGCCAACCGGACCTTCACAATCCTGTGGTTAAGGTTGTAAAATAGCAGTTTGTTTAAGTTTAGGGGCAAAAATAACCTGTAAAAAAGATAAATACATATGCTAACATCATTTGTGTTGTGTCCCTGATTTACTAGAGGGTTAAATAAGTCATCTCAGTCATCTCATACAAAGATTATATTGATTAATGTTGATTGTGGCTACATTTAACACGGACAAGGAGGTTTTACTTTTATTTTGTAGTGATTAAATGGAAGTCTACAGCTGTCTGGATAATAAAAAATCAACTTCACCAAGCAACACATTCTTACACCTAAATGACAGAATAGGTCGTTCGCCAGTGATTTCCAAAACAAGACACCTTTCGTCGAAACACTTGAAGTTGGGTTGAGTTTAGGCAAGAAATCAAAGTGGTTAGGTTTAGAAAAACAATGTGGTTGTGTTAAATAACTACTTTACTTACAATACCTACCTTTATTTTATGTTACGTATGATGTAGCTTCCCTACGCACCGTTGATATTTGGTTACACACTGAACACCACCTTCTCCCTATGTGGACATGTTTATATTACTTCACCCGACTTCCTCCTTTGCTGCTATAATAATAACCGCAGCCACTAGAGGTCGCTGCCTAAGAAACGTAACTATGGGTTGTAATAAGCTGCTTTCACAGTCAACGGCTGTTTGTGTGATGAAGACGTGGAACAAATACAAATTGGCCTGCTGACGTTGAACTTCAGAGTTTTTTTTATGAAAATGTAGATTATTAACGATGTAAAGCCGTGCTGCTGCTGTTTGTTTGTGATTATTTAAAGTGCTGACGCCGTGTTGAGACGGGGAGACTAAATGGAGAACCTCACGTTTGTACTGTACTGGTGTTTTAAAACTAACTCCTCCGTCCAGATGCCTATCCCATGGTTAGACATGACAATGAGCACAATGAAGAAGAGACGATGGAGGAAAAACCCTCTCTGACATGCACTCACGAAGCCATTATAACTGAAACACACACACATATACACACATACACAGTGATACAGACGACTCCTCATCCTTTGCCTCGCTACAACTCTGCACTAACAAACGCCTTGATACTGTATATGCACAGTCTGTATCTGCCTTTGCCAATAAATACTTAAATGTGGAAACACCTGTCGTCTGTAGTCTGGAGTTACTCTTGTTTATATGGCTGTCGGGGTGGAAATCAAACTCTTGGCAGTGTTATTGCTGCAGCAGTACAGTCACAAAACTTCAACGTGATGTTTTTAAAGGAGTCAAGTAAAGTTCTGACTTTAAAAAAAAAAAACGTAAAAGCTTTTTTACCTGAAGGGCCTTAACGTTGGACGAAGGCTTGGACATAATCCCCCCGGTGAGTCCACTGACCTGCAGGAAGCACAGATCACACACATTCAGCTGTGTGTAGTTCAGTGTGTGTGTGTGTGTGTGTGTGTGTGTGTGTGTGTGTGTGTGTGTGTGTGCACGTTGGGGGCACTGGGACTCTGTTTCTGTGGTTTTCAAGGCCCGGGATAGCATTTCAGTTGCTTAGCGACTCTCACAGAGAAGAAGCAGGTAGAGGAACTGTGCTCTGAATCATTCATGAGAGGGCTGCAGACAGACGGTCCAGCCGGGACTGTCAAAATAAAAGCACCCTTAATGTTCAGCAAAGTGGGTGAAGCTGGAAGTAAATGTGAATTTTAATGCATTTTCCAATATTTGACAACAATGTGTTTGTTGTGTTGTTGAGTATTTAATACTTTCCAACTTCCCCTCCATGTCTGTGACAACCAGTCCGAGGATCAATGATTCAACCTTTAAAAACTGGGTCACAAATATATAGTTTAATTTAATAATATAAAGGCTCAGTCACCAAACAGAAGGTCAACAACACCTTTGTTAAAGGAGTACAGTATACATTTTATTTAGCTATTTAAAGGCGTTATTTGGAAGAAAAATACATTTTTGAGTGACGTTTTTTGAAATTTTCAAATTAAATTATGTATTTCTTAATGGGATCTGTTGACAATAAGACAAATATCACAGCTGGCTTGAGAAACGATATTCGTATACAACTCATTTGTTACAGCAAATGTGTTTTGAAGGAAATGCAAATGAGTTCATTTTTAACTCAATATAATGAGGAAACGCTGTTAAATAATGTATTGTTTGTGGTGAAAAATGTTCATATTGAGCTCAACTCGAGTCAAACTATGATGTGTACGTCATACACACGCACACACACCCTCCGTCCTCAGCACCTTAATTCTGGTTAAAAAACAACTTTTAAAGGGAAATAAATGGAAGAATCTTCTGTGACAGGGAGAGATCATTTTCACAGGACAGATACAGAATCAGTGTTGAACGACAACGTATTTAATTTGCTGTCTCGCAGCGATTACATGAGTCACCACAAACCAATTAGATTAACAAAAAAACATAATTTCTGGAGGAGACAGGATTTAAGATATAAATGTTGTCATGTGGATGTCTGACTCCTCACATGCGACATCAGGCTTTATCATGTTTTATGATCATATCATCACGAAATGTGACCATCAAGAGCATATTTAGGACCGATTATACAAGCTGCTTGTTTTTAAAAGGGGCTGAGGGGGATATTAAAAAGTCAGCCAGAGACCGTGTCCTCATTTTATCCTGGTAAGATTTGTATTAAATTGCAAGATATGATAGGCGACCACATCTCACTCAGATCTCCTGTCTGTTCCCCTTTATGTCGTCTTTCGTCTTTCTTTTTGCAGCTTTCACATAATCATTTTCTGATACAATTAACTTCAAGGTGGGTTTTCAAAGTTTCTTCTGCAAAATCAAAGGTTCCTGGCTACACGTGAAGCCTGATTTTGTCCTCCTCTGTCTGAATTTAACAATTGTTGTTCCAAAAATGATAAATAACGGTAGGTAGAATCTCTGCTGTGTGTTTGATGTATTCTGTAGGTTTCTGCTTCCTCCTCGTTTCATCTCAGCCTCTTGTGTTTTATTTTTCGACTTCCTCTGTCCCCTTTTGCCGTTTCGCAGATCAACACTGACCCAAGTGGTTTGCTAATCGTAGAAGTTTCCATGGCCTATTTATCTTATCTACGAGTGGCTCAGAGCGGAGGACCAGAGAGTGAGTCCCCGGCCCTCCACCTGCTGCTGCTGCTGCTGCTGCTGCCGCCATCGATGGCAGCACTTACGCACCGTTTCCAGGGTGCTGTTTGTGCAACAACACACAGTGAGAGCTCTGCTGTCCTTGACATAAGAGCAAAAGCCTGGACACCCTAAAATACACACACACACACACACACACACAGGCTCGTGCTTACACTAGGGGGATGATATTTATGTTGGCCACGAGAAGCAGCTGCCCTCTGACGCCACGCTGCAAAGCCTGACGAGCCCTTTCAGTTTCACACATTCTGTATGAGCGCACACACACACACACACACACACACACACACACGCACACACACGCACACACACTCTGTACCTCAAAGGGCCTTTATGTTTGGTGTCTGCGCTGAATGTTTCAATGTTTCAAGATTTGAATTATTTAAAGTATGCGGAATTAATGTACCTGTGGTTATGGCCCTGTGTGCGTGTGCGCGTGTGTGTGTGTGTGTGTGTGTGTGTGTGTGTTTTTATTACTGTACTTCTGACAGAGGGATGTTTAGAGAGCTGCAGCTGCACGTACAGTAGTATGAATCTAAAAAAAATAAAAAAATAGGCAGCTGTCAGCTCAGAATATCTCATAATCTGTTGGAGGGATTGCCTTTAAATTTAGTTTTTACACAGATGGTGCTCTGAGGGTGAAACCCTCAGACTTTGGTGATCCCATAATCTTTTCTCTGGCGCCACCATGAGGTTGATATTTTTGGTTGGAATGAAACATCTCGACTTAAAGCTTCTATTAGTGATATATTTCTATATTTTTAAGTTATCCAATCAGGACAGAGAGATCGTGATCGTAGAGCAGGCAGGGATTGCTAGCTGCAAAACAGACAGGAAGTTAGCTAAAACAACGACAACGCTAGCTTTAACTTTTTTATCCAGCACAACTATTCGGTCAATGTTTCAATTTGTTTTGGTAAACTAAAAACACTTAGCCTCAGCTGTAGCCTAGTATTTGGTGTTATTGCTAATATGTGCACGTTAGCATGCTAACAGGCTTAACAATGATAGTAACAATGTGAATATATTCTGCTAAACATTAGCATGTTCACATGTTAGCATCTATTTTCAGCACAGCTTCTCAGAGCAGCTAACAAGGGTGACATGTGTTGCCAAGGCCTTATAACCCGTTCCTCCATTTTGTTTAAAAAGCCAAAATATCCATTTGAAACTTATTTCAAAAGGAACAGTTCAACATTTTTTTCTGTCTTGCCAAGATTTTAGATGACAATATTGATACAACTCTCATATGTTAAGTATGAGGATACAGCAAGCAGACGATTAGCTTAGCTTAGCATAAAAAATGAAAAGAGCGGGAAACAGCTGGCCTCGCTCTGTCCAAAGGTAACAAACTGAACCTACCTTGAAGCCCCAAGATCACTACTCAGTCTGAAAACAAGTTGTGGTTTTAGTTTATATTCTGGACACCAAGCATCACCACGGTGTGCTATGCTAAGCTAATAATGTCCTAGCTTTGCCTCACAGTTGGCATAAAGACGCAAGAGTGGTGCCAAATTCTTCTCGAATTACTCTCAGAGAGACCAATAAACTTTTACCTTAAAGAATTACTCTCAGGAACCAGTGGGTGCCACAGAAAGACATATAGAAGTACCGAACAAGAGATATTAAAAAGAGAAGAACAACATTTCCAGCCAACTTTAAGAATAAAAGTTACTTTTTGTACAAAGAGGACTAAAACTACAGTAGGGCTTCAAGATACCTGCTATTAAAAACACACCTCTGCAAACATAAATCAAACGTAACGTACCTGTTGATGACACGCTTCTGTTTATCACCTAATGTTCAGTTCTAAACAATTAAACGTCTCTTTTTGGTTCACTTAAACTTTCTATTAATCTCTCACACAATTGTTTTCCTCACGACTGTCCATCTCTTTTCTTTTTCTTTCTCTTTCCACTCTCCTCTCCGCCCTCTTTCTTTCTCTCTCGCGCCTCCTAAGTGGTAGAAGGATTCCTCTCATATCTGGGATTTGTTCTCACTATAAATAGAAGAGTGATACACAGAAGGGACCTGCTTTCTATCCACACACACTCTCACACACACTCTTATAGAAGCACATGGAAATACACACACACAGTGACGGACCAAAACATTGTCAAACAGCAACATCGAGGACTCAAATCTCTTTAATTGAGACATCTTTTCAATATTTTTACACTAGAAATACAGCAGAATGTATATAACTGCAAGACCAAAACCTCATTCAAAAAATGCAACGTTTAAGCATGTAACACAAAAGTGTCCACATGAATTGTATTGATAAATGTCCATGATGACAAGTTTATTATCACATTTTTTCTGCGATAGTTTTAAGGTTTTGGGGCTATAATGACAGTAAAATGCTCCAGTAAGGAAAATAACTCACATGCAAGACCAGACCTCATTCAGAAAATTGAGCATTTAAGAGTGACCCTACACAAAATTATCTGCTCTGATGATATTCACAAATATTTATAATGATAATTATGTTCCCTGATTTCAACATCTTTATAAAGGTTTTTAGGCTGAAATTACAGTAAATTATTTACCTGCAGCACCAAACTTCATTCAAAAAATTTAACATTTAAGCCTGAAACACTCTACACACGCTCATGCTGTAAACTATCTAAATATATGATAATTACAAGTATTTATAATGGTAAGTACAGTCCCTGATTTAAACATATTTTAAGGTTTGTCAGCTATAATTAAGATGTTCCAGTAAAGTAAATGAATTACCTGCAAGACCAAACTGCATTCAAGAAAATGAACATTTAAGCATAAAAGTGTCTGCATGTATGATATCCGCAAATGTTTATAATAATAAGTTTGCTCCTGAATTTCAACATATTATTAACATTTTCCATCTATAATTATAATAAAATGTTTCAGGAAAGGAAATAGTTTACCTGCAAGACCAAACTTCATTCAAAAAGTTGAACATTTAAGCATGACACGCTCCGGCTGACGACTGCCTGCGTATATGACATTCACAGATGTTTAGAGCGCCAAATAAGGTCACTTTTGGTGCATCTTCATCAAACTCTGACACTTGAGTCCTCAAAACACTCCTTCTAATCTTAGTCACTAAAATGGCTCTGGCCTATTTCTGCTCTGACACTCACTCAAACTCACACACACACACACACACACACCCCCTTACACACACACAGTCGTTAGGCTGGTATATCTACATTTATACGCTGATGCACATCCACAGGCCCTGAGGGGAAGTGTGATCTCAGAGAGTTAAAGGTGTGTGTGTGTGTGTAAATGTGTGTGTGCTGTCTTACCTACTGCCGTGCGTGGCTGCTCTGCCCTGCCTGCGCTCTCTCTGAGGTCCTCTTCGGCTACCTGACCTGTTTCCGCTCGTCCTGATTGGCTCGGAGACACACAAACTCCTCCCATGGCGGAATCCGACCCATCATTAGAGCAGTAGAATGAGTTTTCAGCCTCTGTGTGTGTGTGTGTGTGTGTTTCTGTCTATAGGTGTGTTTTTATGTGTTTCCACTCACCTTTTCCTCACATGGAGTCGTCCGCCTCAGCTGCATACAGCACCCAGTCCCACCTGTGTAACTAATTTTACTTTGGGTGCAGGTAGGAAAATGAACAGACACAAACTGTGGGGCTTGTTTTATATTTCGGACTATGCAAATACAACCCACAGGCACACACTGGCCTCACCTGTCAGCAAGGGCAGCCCTTTACCTATTACTGATAAACACCTTCATCACCGAATGTGTTTATTGTGTTTAACAGCATGATGTAAAATGAATGTCACACTGACGTTTTGCAGTAGAGGCCAAACTTCATAGATGTGAAGGCGAGGCTGCGCTGAAATTTAAAGGCAGGTGTGTGTGGGAGACGTTTTTATGTGCACTTCCTCATGTTGTACAGATGTGAACTGGCAGTTAACCTATAAGGAAGGATGATGAAGCACAGGTGCAGGCTGTACATTGCACATGATGCCTGGGTACAAACAGAAAGAGCCTTCGAGGGGGATGTAAGGATTCTAGTGAATGTATGGGATGGTGACCACGGAAAAATCAGCCAAAACAGACCCGAAATAACAGAAAACAAAACAAGAACAACACAAAATAATGTGAAAGATCAAACTTTTAAGTGTATAAATAATGAAACTGCAACGTAAATCAACATCAACCCCAAAATAAGCATTTTGATAATCCATTGAAACTCACACTAGATGGAGACCTCCCCTCGATCCAAGTTAGTACAGTCCAATAAAAAGTCAGGTAGCTCCCCGAATCTTAGTATTTATACATTTAGTGCACTCAACTGTATACAAATGTTTATGTATATATTTTATTTCCCTACTGGCTTCATCCCTAGGTTTGATTGAAAATTCACTTTTAATCTTATTTATTTCTATTTTATAGAAAATTATTCTCATTTTAGAGACACTTGTTGTCCGCGTTTCTGTCTATCTTTTCATTTTCTACATAGACTTCACCTCATCGAGGACATTTTAACCGCTTTCTTTTTACAATCTGTGTTTTTAAGTTTTCATTTTCGGATGTCTCTAGAAATAAGAAGAGTCAGAAAAGTAGTGAATGAAGCCGGCTGACTGACGGACTCTCCTTCTGCTGTGTGACGAGCGTTCAGATGACACTTTTCACTGTCGGACGCTTCATTCCTCTCGTTCACAAGCAGCTTTTCGGTTGGCAGGAAAAAGGAAACTGACGGCTGTATGTAGATCAGGGCAGCTGTCCTGATTGTCTGCTGTCAACTAGCCCATGTTGTCACAGCACCAGAGAGCAGACACAAATATTTCACTTTTGTTGTGAGCATTTTGCCTGGTTGCAACTTTAAGTGATCCTCACTTCACATAACTGAGACAAAACATTTAAAGTGAGAGGGTGGAGGCTCTGAATTGTGGAGGTATCGACGTGAGAAGCATCCTCGAAACAAGGCTTCCTTCCACCACAAGTACTTTAATGTTCCCTCGGTCACATTTATGGCTTAATGAGTCAGACTGGGAGCTTGTTTCCTTGTTGCGCCTGAGTCAGGCCATCGACATTTATTGGTGTCCATTTACTTTCCTGACCTTTTGGGTAGGAGGAAATCCAATATCCAGACTCACACTTTCATTTTTTTATTGCCGCAGCTCATCTACAGCAGCTCCGCAAGCCGCAATCGATTTTTCAGTGCTCCATTTACAGGGCTGGTGCTGCTTTAATGTTCTCTTTGGAGGTCCTGCTGCAAAGATTTCTTTCTTTCTTATTTTATAAACTTGATTCCTGTATTTCAACTATTTCACTCACACTTTGTGTCTCAGATTCTGCTTTTCATTTTAGCATTTTCTTCCTGTAGATTGTTCGAGCATTGTCTTTACAGCTTCACAGGGCCACTTAAATGCAGTGTAATATAACTTAATTTACCAAACTTGACATTTTAAATGCACAACCCAGAGCAGGCCCAGTAAGAAATGCTGATGGATCACCTGTTTTGAGTGCCATAAGCATGACGTTTTTTTTGTATGCCTACCAGTCTGTGATGCCAACCCAGACGTAAGCATCGCAGATTTGCCGTGGTTCCATCGGCAAAGCTCTAACAGGAATTCTTTTTCTGGATTGACAAAGAAAACAAATTCTGTGGCCAACAAATTATTGATGTATGTCTACTAACATATTTTCTATTTTATTACCTAAATATTATGCAACTGGCAGATAGAACTTTTGACGCACGGAAACAACACACACTTTTGAGCCCCAGTGATGCTATAATCAACTGCAACAAAACATGGACATATCAATGCACAACCCCACCGCATAAAAAGGCCAGCCGTTCCATAATAAAAACGTCTGGCCATCATTCGTCATCCATGTCCACCTCTTCTAGCTGAAGCTGCACTTGATTTTAAAAACAAATCAGTTGGTTTGCAGCATTTTCACTGTCAGTCAACAGTGCTCTCTTAGATTTCTCTCTCTTTTTCTCCGCTCCTCCCTTGTGTCACTTGATGCAGAGAAACATCTGACCACTGCTGGTGCAGCTGAGGAGCCTGTGAACTATCCTGACTAAAAGGCCTTTTGGATTTAATTTCAGGTCCCGTTTTCTATTTTCTATTAATAAGTACTTGGTTTAAAACATGGTGTAGAGATCTAAAGGTTGAGCTGTAAAAATCTTCAGTCAAATAAAGCCTCATTCAAAGATCCATTCAGAGACACAGAAAGTAATCAAAACTAAAACACTGACATGAAAACAGCATCTGAAAGACAGAACTAAAAAAAAGCTAATATAAATAACCCTCCCGAGCCCCGTACAAGTAAACCAAATTTGTTCAGGCCTGAGAACATTTAGTGCTTTACAGACCAGTAATAAGTGCTTTAAAAATCTATAAAAAGCACAATAGAGTGTAATTCAAAAAAAAGTTTTATTATGTAAATAACCAGCAAAGACACCAGTGCTCACCGTCTGAGCAGGTGAAACCAGAGTCAACAAACATCATCTTATCTGCTCGTCCGTCACCTGCAGGAAGACAAAGAGGAGCAGTGGTAGTTTGATGTCTCTTTGTGGAGCTTTTGTGTTGTTTTATGTTTGTTTGTTTGTTTTTAGAGGTTTTATGTTTACGTTTATGTTTATACTCTCCAACAGACACATGTTAGCTACCATGCAGAACTGTAAACACAACGATTAAATGACTCGGAGGTCTTATTAAGCTATTTAAAGTGTCAGTACCCATTAATAAAGCCAGATGAGCCACTGCTAACGTGTTTCCCAAACCTGCAGTGCATCTGCAGTCAGCTAGCTTACATAACATTACCACTCACTTACAATGACCAGTATAACATTAGCTAAGCAGCTTTCATGCCGTTCTAAATAATAAATAAATACTTCATGCCGACTTTACCGAAACTACCTTCTTGTTTTTAGATAGTGACCAAAGTTTAGTTAACTGTGCATTATTCATGTAATTAACATGGCAGAGATAAAAACGACCAAAATCACAATGGAGTTTGGTGCATGCAAGCATTTAATTGGCTGTAATTAAAGGACTTTGTTCCAGCCGAATTTATCTCATCACTGAACAGTTAAATGAGACATCTTCAGTTTCTGTTCAGAGTTATTTCAGAAACATTTGAGGTAGAAACAAAACAAATCTCACCGACAGGGAGGCTGGCTCCATTTTAAACTGCACATAGTGGGGAGACAACATGAAGGTAGTTACTATGTGGAGCTGCTGATATATAAAGGAACATCACCTGGGCTTATTACCTGAGATCAATAAGTATTAACTATCTGTACACCTCACACACTGACATAAATACACCTGCAGTGAGCAGGTAACTGGATGCACAAAGCATATTCGTACAGAACAGTTTACTCACCGTGTTCGTGTCCTCAGAGAAGAGCCGCTCCAATCAGAGTGACGATCAGTCAGCCATTAACATACACATCTAAGTTTTTTGGAGGGAAATGTGCTAATTTCAGTGGGAAACGAGCGAAACCGCCCCTTTTGGCGCGGATCGGTCAGACTGGTGGGTTGGACTTATTTGACGTGGTTTATGTCATTTCAACGAGAGAATTCATTAGCCCTTGAAACCTGTTTAGCTCCGTCTGTAGAGTAGGAGTTCTGTGTTTAGAGAATTTGCTTTTATCCTGAGTTCGAATCCCTGCCAGAGAAACTCAACTGTATCATATTTACTGTAACTTCTCTTGACAAATGTTAAGATGAAAATTATTAGAACAAACACAGATAAACACTTGTTAACAGGATACACAAAAAGCTACTTTTTTATTGATATTTAATTTCTCTGGTCTTCATTCGTTATTAATCCAAAACTAACTGATTGTAATCAAGTTATATTACTTTGATATTGTAATCGGGGATGTCAGGTAATTTGGACACCTCAGCTCAAGTGTTATTGTTTTCTGTTCTGTACTTTTACCATAAAATGAATTAAATTAAATGTGAACGATGACTTCATGGGGATGATGTCACAGAAAGGGGCGGGGCACTAGTACATGTTATGTATGTTCTAGTGCCCCAGTATGTAAGAATCTATTTCTTACCTGTTTATTAGATATTGTTTATTTTGTACACTTATTAATGTTTATTGATTAGGCTGTTTGTGACACGCAGATATCCCCTGTTTGCAGGACCAATAAAGGAATTCTGATTCTGATTCTGAGTCAATCACACTGACGGTAATTGGATGGGGAGGTCAGTGATGTGATATTCTGATCAGTCATAAATAAGAAAATGTCTCTAATATCTTATCATGTTATGTTGTTGTGGAGCTGTTGAAAAAAGAGAACAATTCTGGGAAAAACGGGACAGGTGGCATCTCTCGAGAGAGACCTGCAGAGGAGCCGAAGCATTTGGGGGGGTATTAAATACTTTTTGTCTTTGTTATTGTTTCTTTTACAT
Organism: Diplodus sargus; assembly: GCA_903131615.1. Taxonomy (NCBI): domain Eukaryota; kingdom Metazoa; phylum Chordata; class Actinopteri; order Spariformes; family Sparidae; genus Diplodus; species Diplodus sargus. The sequence continues at coordinate 2,616,483 of CAEMYA010000069.1, read as the reverse complement.
ACTTTTAATGTGTATATGTAAACATATGTTATATGCTAATGAAGGTCTTTGAAAATTAAATAAAAAATTGAATAGAGTGTATTTTATGTAACTGCTTGAGTTGATAAGTAAATACATTAAAGAGGATTACTTTAAAACTTTTTTAAAGCCAGCCAAAGGACTGAAGTTCTCAAGGTTCAACACGTGGCGGCGGAAGTGCTCCGTTCGGCTGACCTTAAATAAAGACCAAGAAGAAGAGCAACCCGGAAGTGTGTCGCACAGTGCTGACGATTCGTTTCACTCACAGCATCTCTGAAACAAACCTGTTACCTCTTCATATTTTATAAATAACATTTTAATTTTTATAGCGTTGCTCATGTGTTACACCTGCGGCTAGCTGCGTGATTAACAGCGGGAGGGCGGAGTGATGGAGGCGGCGCACTTAGCTTCATTCTGTCCCCGGAGGGTCTGTTGATGCAGCACCATGATCCCTGTGCCTCTTCTGGTGTGTGTGATGGCAGCCTGGTGTGCTGTCTATCTCGCCGACACACTGCTCAGGGTAAATATATGCTCCTTTCACTTGGTGTTTGGTCAGATGTCGGCTCACATGTGGGGATAAATGAACGTTAGCAGAGGCAGAAAGACCGTTATGTTAGCTAGCAGTTAGCTCAGTGCACCATAACAACATCACGACGTGTTGATGGAGGCTGATACTCCCTCTTTGTTCCTGCAGTTGTTGTGATTCACAATTTAACGGTGTAAGTGATCCATGAGAGGCAAAACAACTACAGCTAGCTACACAGCTAAACACCACATGACGTGTTTAGCTTTGTAGCTAGCTTACCTCAAACCCCTAAAAGACCTGAGTAGCAGGTGTGAATCTGTGCAACAGTATTGGATAAGTAATAAGACAAAGACTTGTTGGAATGTAAAATAAATATATTGGATAAAAAAATAGTATAATTAGCCTCGCTTAACTGTCAATTTGGTGATATTTTCTTTCCATGCATAGTAAATAGAAGAAACAAAATATTACTAGTGAAAAATCAACACTAAGTTCCAATAAAAGGTAAACATCAGTAATTAATATAATAAACAGTCCAAACCAGGGCTGTAGCCAGGATTTTAGAAATACTGAGGTCATACCCACATCCACCCACCCATCCATCCATCCATCCATCCATCCATCCATCTATCCATCTATCCATCCATCGAGAACATTCTTAAGTGTATAGTATAAATCTGTGCATTTCTCTGCATTTTGAATGGACCAGTTATCGCTAATATCAGTTACAGCAAATAGATGAAATTGGACTCATATTCTGAAAGAAGAATAACAAATATATCCAGTTTTGACTTCCATCCATCCTTCCATCCATGATCTGAAACTGCTTATCATTTTCAGGGTCACAGGGGGTCTGTAGCTGATCCCAGCTGATATTGGGCGATGGCATGGTACACCTTGGATAAGTCTTGGGCTGACATATAGAGACAAACAACCATTCACGCTCACATTCACACCTACGGATAATTTAGAGTAACCGATTAACCTAACGTTTCTGCATGTCTTTGGATTTTGGGAGGAAGCCGAAGTACCAAATTAATGCAAATTAAGTATGACATTTGGCTGTCGCAGCTTCAGTGTCTTTGGGCTCATAGGCATGTTTGCTCCACCCTAAGAGCCTGGAGACACTTTGGCGGCTCCAGAGGATGTAGAGGAGCAGCAGAAGACTGGGACAGAGGTCGAAGGGAGTCGTTATGTGGTGGGATCCATAATAACGCTTCAGACATGCACTTCTGTTGTGGTCAGTCACATGGCGACAGTACAAATGAGCTGCACACCTGTTGAGTGACTTGTAGCTCGCTCCATTATCAAGGGATGTGACAGGCTTGTTTCTTTTTCCTGTCAATTACATTATCTATTGTCGATACACATCGCTATTGTTTTATCTCCCAGGCCAACATCTTGGTCACATCCTTTAACAACCAGATTTAATAGATTCTGAGCAAAAATGTGTGAATAGAACGAATATTGTCGCTATTTTACAGCTGAAATATCAGTATTGGTAATATCAGCATGAAATCACAGTATGTTACCTGCCTCATCTCTTCCGTTGTCTCCCACAGACATCAGTGACACATCGGATCAGCTACGAGTCATGGCTGGCGAGTCGAGGGCTAATGTTGTCTCCTTTCCACTTGAGATGGCAGACCACCATGTTCAACCGACTGTTTGCGTACTGCGCCCGCATCAACCCGCGAGCCCTCTACCTGTGGTGAGGACTGACGTTATATCAACCGTCTAACCACGTACTCTGTTCCTGCATCATTTCTGTGCCAAAAGCACCTTTACTGACATTATTTAATATGTTCCCAGTTGCAAAAGACACTTTCGCAGTTGAAATTACACTTCTTGAAATATCACTACGCGATTAACTGTTGAGCTGCTCCAACGTTAATTTCCTCAACAATGACAAATTGTCAGTGTTCAGCCATCACTCAACATAATGTTTGCTGAAGCGAGGATTTTTTCGTGGGTCTGTTCTCATTACTTAATGGACAAGTGGGCAAGTCGTCCAAAATCTTGATTTATCCTTTCTCCACAGTTAGGCTGTCACACTGTGCCGTTTTTCATCACAAAGTACAGCCGAATTGCTTCGCTTGAAGATGATTTCTCTGTCGTACCGACACGATCTCTCCCAGGTTCAACAGTGGCCTGGTGTTCGGTATAGTTGCCATGCTGGGATCTGTGGTGCTGCTTGTCAAGACGTTGCAGCAGACGCTGGCGCAGATGACCACAGACAACCCGCGGATGGGAGGTCAGCAGACCCTGCAGGTGGTGGTACGTACACACCGAGCTGGACATTTGGGAGCTTTTTATAAGAAAATCACACCAGGGGGAATTACGCAGATTAAGGATGGTTTTTCGCCAAGTTTCAGTGTCCTTGACAACATTAAAATGTATTTCAGACTCCTGAGGTGAGATAAATCAAATATTCACTTAAATATTCACTAGAATTAGAATTAAAGCCGTGTGTATCTTGTTGCTACACAGGGTTGGAGATTAAATTGAGTTGGGAGCATAAATGTCCTTGAAAGTTCACACAAAGTCTTTGTTATTCAAATGAGGGTCAACAAACGTCCTCTCATTACGAGAAGGGTTCTTATTTAGCATTTTTCTCCCGTTCCTTTTTTATTCATTGAGGTGTCAGATAGCCGTGCATTAATGTGAGCGCTATCCCCCAGTGGACCACTGCAGGTGATTCATGGGAAGCTATTAGGGGGCCATTTATAACTGCGTATTCAGCCTGGAGCGGCACAAACTGCATAACACAGCAAACGGACCACACAGAAAAGCACCGCCTCAGCAGAACATGAAGCAATCAACACGAGGAAGGGAACCAAAAAAAAAGAGCAGGGAGGAGGTTTGGACACGTCTCAGTGAGAAATGCGAGGCACAGATTTATTACAGCACAGTTTACTGACATTTTCACCTCAAAAAGGTTTAAAATAACAAGGATAAACAAGTTGATATGACACCCGGTTGTGTTTCTGTTTCAGTGGTCGCTCTTCTTTTTTCTGTCTTCAGGTCCCTGGTGTCAATCTGCCCACCAGTCAGCTGGCCTACTTCTTCAGCGCTCTGCTGCTAAGCGGCATTATACATGAGCTGGGCCACGCCGTGGCAGCATTGAGGTGAGACAAAACGCACGTTGCCATAACACACATCTGTTACCATGACAACCGGCAGAGCAAACAGCATCCAATGGCTGTTCAGAGAGGAGAGAAAGTGGGAGGTGACCGATGTGAGCTCATGTGATTGTTTTCTGCAACAGGTTTCCATCTCATCTCGCTCCTCCTGATTGTTCTTTATTCAGCTTACAATAAGTGTTCAGTATTGATCGATTTAGCAGCTTTACACACAAGTGTTTTATCTGAGTTTGAGTGGCTGCATCCGACCAATAAGGTGGCTTCTAATATCTCTGACTACATTAACTACACTTCACACCTCAAACCAGTGAGAAGAGTGCAGTGTATAGAATATTTTCAAAATAAGACTTGTCTGACTCACAGCTTCTTAAATGACATTTTTCACAATTTTCTGGCACTTTACAGACCAATCAGGGGTTGAGTAATGGTGGAAATAATTAATTAATCCACATTGAGGGTAATCTTTGGGTGGAGTCCTAAAACAGCACACACAACTTCTAATATATCTGTAACATTAACTACAAACCCGTTAGAAGAGCAAAGTCAAACAAATCTTTATAAAGCGGTCTAGCGTCGTCTCATGTGGACTCTTGTTAGCAGCCGCCATTTTAAGACATGCAAGTGCTTCATCATCGAATTGTGGGAAATTGAATGACGTATTTTATGTTGTAGAACAAAATGTGTAAATCTCTTAAGCCTGTGGTGACCTCAGGCCTTATTTCAGGCACTCAACTGAAAAAATCCATTAAAAAAACTAATTGACTTTGACCTCCTGCAGCACTCTGTTGTGAAATACAAACCAAACACGATGTGTTCATTTAGGACCCCAACAGTAAGACGCTGACTGGGAAAATACGTTTTTAATATCTCCTTCTCTGACCTCTCGTCGTGTTTTTCTGCTCCTGGCAGGGAGCAGGTGAGAGTGAACGGCTTCGGCATGTTTGTGTTCGTGGTGTATCCCGGGGCGTTCGTGGACCTGTTCACCACACACCTCAACATCATTTCACCCACTCAGCAGCTCCGCATCTTCTGCGCCGGTAAGATCATAATCCTGATTATTCTGTTAATGTGATCGCCGCTATTAATCACAGTTATTTCAAGCGTTTTCGCTAAATACTGGGTTTGTGTTTTGCCAGTAAAGGTCACTCTGAGGTCTTTTTATATCTGAACGCCAGACAGCTGCTTCACATCAAATCATTTCACTCTGCAATTAAGAAAATTAGATTTTAATGAACAGTGCGGTCTGTGCGAGAAGAATGTTGCAGGTTTTTTTTTTTTTATTAGAAAGCGGTCGAGAGGGCAGCAGAGAAATGCTTCATGAAATGAGTTTGTGCTGAAACAATATTACGTAAACTCAAAGATCAGTTGGAGAAAAGGGACAGTTTCTTTCTTTCTTTCTCTGAGCAATTACAGAGGAACTTACATTATCACAGCGGGTGCAGATTTAGCATTTATTTGCTGGGGTTCGGTGTAATAGTGTGATGAAATGAACCCTGACAAGAACCAACATGCTGCGTAGACATCAGATCAAGATAATTTAAGCTGGTGTGATGTTGTTTTTACTGATTTCTGTCAGTTTTACTGTTGCTAATGACTTTTAGTGGTCGGCTTTTGTAATCAGTTGAAGAGATCCACCTCTTCCATAACCAGAGACCTGTAAGCTTTCACACCAGACAGTGAAACCCGCATCTAACATCTGGCTTTGCTTTCGGTGGGAAAAGGTACATCGGGCTTTCACTCACAGGTCAAATGACTCCTCAGCAGTCAGAGGTTTTTTTATCGGCTTCAGCTTCAATCATGAGTGATGGAAACACAAGATCCAGGCGGAAACGCTAATTTTTGCCCCTTTTTTTGACATCGACCTGGAAATAGTTTTCTATTCAAGCAGCACTCAGACATCGTTCAGTAGGAGTTGAGTTTGAAGAGAGACTAATGTAAAAGCTATAAAAAACTGTTTTAAAAAAAAACCTTCATTAAGCTGCTAATTTTGTTCTATCAATGTTTCTGTTAATGAGAAGCTGGGTAACGGCCATGAAGGGAAGGAAACGCAGGGCTAATCCTCCAAAAAACAGGGGAGTGGATGTCAGGACGATTTGGTGGCTAAACTCCCGATGAGTACTAATGTGTTCATCAGCTGTCAAAGTGTGTGAGAGCATGAACACACTGAATGGTTCTTCTTCTGAGCGCCTTTAGAGGGCAGCGAAGAGCTGCTGTAGAAAACAAACAAACAACATATACAGTATTATCTTTTGACCAGGTTAAAGAAATTCCTCCTCTTGTCAATGTGACAAGAAAATTACGGGAGTGGACGACGGCAGGCGGCGAACTGAGACGTCCAATCAGCTGCTATGATGAGAGAGAGAGAGAGAGAGAGGGGGGAGAGACGCTGTTCCCATCAGGGGAGAGGTGACATAAGAGCATGCTGTGTTTATTTATCTGCCTCTCTCTCTCCACAGTGGAGGTCGCAGCAGGTTTCCCTCACATAACATGTTTATTATTTATTCCTGGAGAGGGAGGTGACGCAACTTTTTAATAGTTTGTTTACTGAATTAAGTCCGAATGGGAAATGTACGCACCCTCCAGGCCTAAAATCAGAGACATTATCTTCTCTTTAATGTGGATGTAGTAACCAGTAATGCCGACACTTTTTCAGACGTCACATTTTTTTTCCCAAGAGAAAAAAGAATTTCCTTGAAACTTCAGCTATTCATTTTCATGTTTCCTGTCTCTTGATGCTGCTGTCGCCACGTTTGACTGATGGCTGTGTTTGTTTGTTTTTTAAGTTTCAGGAAAAATAGGAGCTTAAAGTTGTGCCTTGGCCTCATCGGGCAATGAGACATTTTCCTCATGTGGTTTTTGTGAGACGGATGGTATAGAGAGTTATTTTTAGTCAGCGGTGGTTTCTGCTCTGCCACGACATCCTACACTCCTACGACATGTGGAAAACAAGGTTGTGTCAGTACATTCAGTCTGGAAGGGTTCGTGCTTTTTAAAGTTTTCAGAGTTATATTTGTAGCATTTGAAGCCTTTGTTTGTATGGAGGACTGAAAATGTCAAAATCAAAAATTATAAATAAGTAACGTACAAAAAGCAGAAAAAAGCACAATTACACTTAAGTTTCATAGCAGCCGGTGTTAAGGTGCATTACCGCCACCTACTAAGACAAAGTGGGGATGTATTATTTACATGATAAAAATGTTTTATTTTTAAATATCACAGTTATTGTCAATACCGGTGTATCGTGACAAAAACTGTACCTGTAGCCGTCAGATGTTACAGTGCTTAGTAGGAAGGAAACATGATGTGAAATGTAAAGAGACGACCCAGAAATAAATACGCAAAGATGAGGTAATACAGACATTCAGAAATAATAAATACATTGAGAAGTTTAGCAGAAAATTAAGTGGGAAAGTAATAAATGTACAAATTAAGTAATGCAACATTTAGTTTTTAATATTCTAGTTGCATTCAACGACATATTAATTAATGTTTTTCTCAATGAACAGTGAGTGTTTTCTTGGGTTCATTAAGTTAATCTCACATCATGAGCGTAAATTAGTTAAATGTAATATATTAAAAGCAAGTGATGTTTCTGTTTCCTCTCTGCAGGAGTTTGGCACAACTTTGTTCTGTGTGTGGCAGCGCTGGCCTTCCTCTTCCTGCTGCCCATCCTGCTGTTTCCTGTTTACTACACCGGTGCCGGCGCGCTGGTCACCGAGGTCGTCCAGGTGAGTGACGCAGGTGTATTAATATCATTAGAATCTTTGCTAACTGCTTTATTCAAATAACCTCAATGTGAGTTTGTTTTGCATCTTGTTCATCCGTACTGTGAGTGTGTGTTTGTGGAGGAACATTTTGTTTTCAGATTGACCTTCATGCAACAAAATGTAATAATCCATGATGGGTGTAAACACTTGTCAGTCATTATGGAAGTCACTGCAGCATTTTTTACAATGTCACAATGAATAATAACTTTATTTATCCGCGCTGGTTCGACGGGGCATGAAATGATTTCGTCATCATTGTAGTAAATCAGCTACGATCGGTCGCTGAAGTAGTTTGGTGTGAACTCGCTGGCTGTAGCTGGTGAGGGGAAGCGTATTTCTCAATCTACGTCTCCACCCGGATTTTCCCAACTAATGCAACACCAATTATCTTTAATATCTTTGTCTCTGGCTCAGGGCTCAGCGGCCGACGGCCAGCGGGGTCTGTCAGTCGGGGACATCGTGACGGGGCTGGAGGACTGTCCCGTCAGGGGGGTGGAGGACTGGACCAGCTGCCTGTCTCACCTCTCTCACACCCCACAGACGGGTTACTGCGTCCCCGTGTCCAGCCTGCAGCCCAGCTGGGCCCACGGACGAGGTGAGGGCGCTTTATTAACGAGACTTTAAGGATCGGTCAGACTGTAGCGGCTGATTATTCTCTAAGTTCAGTAAAGACTCGGCCGCGTGCATCTGGAGTCGGGCTGCATTATAATTGGCTCATAAATTGATACTTTTCATTGATTAATTCATTAAAATCTCACTGTCAAAATCAATTACCCTCCGTCCTGCTTCAACATTTAATTGGTTTTACCACCTTAAAATGAAATCAGGTCAAACCAACAGAGCTGCAACGGGGGCTGTGATTGGCCAGCTGTTAACTGAGTTAATGATGTGTGAGGTGAGAGCAACAGCTGGCCAATCAGAGCTCCTGTTGCTTCTATGTGCTCTGTGATTATTCCAATGGCACATCGGACTAATTATTATCATTATTATCAGGTTTGTTTTAAGCGTGGGAAGTCTGGAAAATGCTTCATTTGAACAGTTTTCAAGATTAAGAAAATACTTTTTTTTACATTTTCTTGTTATTAATCTACACTATCACTCATGTAAACCATGAGTTGTTGTCTCCTGGTGTCAAAATCTGTCAAAATGTAATAATCATGATTATTGATGATAATGATTATACTATCAAAGCCTTTGATCGTCAAGTTTTGGTCTTTTCCCCAACAATAATGCCAAACGTTTTCTGCCTTCAGCTTCTCAATCAATCAGTGGAATATATTAAGGTTTTAGTTGGTTGGTCTGTGAAAACAAGCAAATAAAAGACGACATTGTGGCAATTTTTTCATTGTTTTTACAAGATTTTTTAACATTTAATACACCAAACTTCATAAACTTCCATTTTGTTATGTCTTATATAAAGAGCTGCAGCCCTGATTTGATCTTAAAGGTATAATGTGTATAGTTTCTGCATTAAAATGTCTAAAACGAGCAGACCATTGTTTTATATATTGCTGATTTGTATGCCGGCACTATCCTGAATGTTTCCAAGACCCCGAGTGGTAGAAATTATATATTTTGCTGAACTAAATTAAAGACAGAATCTCTCATCTTCCCTCCATTTCCTCACCACGTAAAGCATTTTCTCCACAGCGAGTACAAAGTTAATATCATTTCATTAACTACTCAGGATTTGCTGCACACTAATTTATTGTGCACATTAATATATAAACAGCAGAGTTGTGTGAGTCCACAGCTGGAGGTCCTGGTGACGTACGAGGAGTCAGCAGGATCGCCTCCGTTATGTCATAAACCGTCTGATACGCTCCTCTTGTCTAATCTAGCGAGTAGATTCACCAGCTGAGAGTCAAACGATTAAACCTCAGCGTCATCCGTCTTCATGTGTCCGACGTGACACGAGTTGTCTTTTGTGATACTCCTTGTTCCAGCCTGACACACGCAAATCTAATCACACGGTGACTCTGTGTCCTTTTTTTTGTTTTATCTTTCAAAGCTTTCAAGCGTCTGGATGGAACGATGGACTGCTGCAGCAACAACAGCCTGACAGACCTCTGCTTCTCCTACATGAAACCACAGGGCAGGAACGGCAGAGAGAGAGAGGTCTCACACACACACACACACACACAGACACACACACTAACATAAACACACACACACCATTACAAACACAGGAACAGGCCGGCTGGGTCTTTTAATGACTGCTCCATCATGTGAGCAGTTTTTGCAACCCTTTCCAACCGTCGAGCATATTTATATATTTCTTCTTCCTTTATTTCGTTCACTTCCTCTTATTTTTTATACTTTGAGCTGCTTTGTTTTTGCAGCTTCATGAGTTTAATGTATACGGGACAGATGTGAACATTAGCACATCCAGATACAAGAAGGGAATTAAACGCTTTCTTTTTCTGTTTGATTTCTCCTGAATTTACTCATGTTTTGCTCATCATTGTCCATTTTATGGAGGCATAGAAGTGCCATAGAAAAATAATAAATGTGTTCAGAATAACAACACGAATGTGGAAATATACAGAAAAGATTAAAAGAAAAAAACAATTAAATTAGAAAATGTTGAAATATGAAGACAAATAACAAAATAATAATGATTTAATGCCTTTTCCTTTTTGTTTTTGCATTTATCAATTTATTTCTGTTCGAATATATTTTTAAAAACATGGTTATTTTTTATTGAAAGTACTTTTATATACTTATTTTTATGAAATGTTGTTTTTTCCTTTTTGTCTCCTTTTGTCTCTTGCTTTTCACATTTTATTTAATATTATTATATAATTCAATTCTCTTTATTTAATGATTTAATTTCTCTTTATATTTGCGCATTTATTATTTATTCCTCCTATGACTCCACGTCGAGTGCTTTGGGAGCAGGTCAGGGTCGTAGAAAAAGACAAGCCAGCAAGATAACAGACGTCACAAATGGACACAAGAATAAGAAGTGCGACATTAAAATTTATCATGAATAATGATGCATGAAAAAGAAAACAAGATAGCGCACATCATCAAGGAACGAAGAGATGGATGGACAAGAAAGCGAAAATAAAACAGTGAACGTCTGAAACTATAATCTCCTTCCTGTTTCTGACTTGTCCTTTCCCTCTGTGGCCGCAGTACGCCTGTATGCCGGTGCGTAAGATGGTGACGGGGACGCGAGTGTGTCGCAGCGAAGCCGACTGCGCCGCGCACTCCAACGCTCCCAGCGTTTGCGTCACGCCGTCTCTGGAGAACCAGAC
>CAEMYA010000069.1:2572004-2604737 GCA_903131615.1 Diplodus sargus | reverse complement strand
AAATTGGTAATAGATTCTTTTTTAATCGCAAGGCAAAAAGAAAACGGTACTGGTAAAGAAAAAAGTCACTAACGCAATGTAACACATAGTCATTAGACATCGCAATAATCTTGTTATCATGAATGAATCATGTTGAAACTGATGTCCTGACAGCCCTAATACCAACTAATGTATTACTGAAGTGGAATCCAGTAGAGTGCATACCTCCACCAAGGCCCAACAGTCCCCCTTTAATTCAATCAAACCCTAATCCAGTTAAGTGTGAAACCTGACAGACAAGAAATCAGATTGTACTCACTCATCGATACCAGTCGCCTAAATCTGCCTGATGTTTTTGTTTCAGCAGAAAATGTGTGTGAATGAGCTCTAACTCAATGGGTGATCAGTAAAGAGTGTGTGTGTGTGATGTGTGTAATCAATATTCTCTTTAACCTCCTGCCTCCCAGGTATGTGGTGTCCCTCTCCGGGGCGTTGGCAGTAGTAAACTCAGTGCCGTGCTTCGCTCTCGACGGTCAGTGGATGCTGAACGCCCTGCTGGAGGCCACGCTGGTCACTGTGGTAACGGACCGACAGAAGCGCGAGCTGATTGGTTTCTTCCTGCTGCTGGCGGGCAGCGCCCTGCTGGCAGCCAACGTGGCTCTGGGCCTGTGGATGGTCACGGCGCGGTAGCCTTTCACAAACACTGAATGAAATAAATCCTCGTGTGGACTGAGAGTCGCTCTCTCCGGGTGTGTCTGACACGCGTGGACCACTAAACTGTGAACATGCAGGAAAAAAAAAAAAAAGAACTACATTACCCAGAAGTGCTGCCCTGTTTCTGGAAACTGTGGAGCAGAATGTTTCTCTGCTTTTTAAGGCTTTACTGGACCGACAGGGAAAAAATAAATGACTGACTTCCACCTTGTTGCCACCACACACACAAAAGCACATATACGATATACAAAGAATGCACTTGCTGTAAAGCACTGTCCCACGTGACTGTTTACAAAGACTGCACAATCTTTACAAATCGTCATACCTGCAATGTACGGAGGACCGAGACGGCCAAAACCAAAAGTAGACACAACTGAACTAATGACTCAATAAATAAAAAATGTTATTAAATGCACAAAGAAATAATGTTGAAATAAATGTAGGTATTAGTGTAATGTGACAAAAGATAATAATAATAATGGTGGCAGGATATTTTACATATTAACAATAAACTGTATTGTCTTAAATGCCATCAGCGCACTGTAACAGTAAATTTTTGCCCAGAATTTAATAATTAATAATTACTCTGAGCAACTTTTTCTGCTTTACTGTCATAAAACAAAAGTGTTTGTCTTGATATATGTGTTGCTAGACCAAAATCGGCCAGTTATAGTATCGGTCAGGTTGTAATTATTTCTGGCTTAAACCTCTTTTATTTATTTATTTCCATAAGCTTATTTAATTCCTCACTTTTTCTTTACATTCCTGCTTCATTATGCGAATTATGGGGCTGTCACTCAAAGTCGCCTATTGGTTAATTGACATCAGAGTTCATAGATCAACTCTCAGGCTTGCCAGAAAATAATAAATCATCAATAAATTAATAAATAAAATTGAAAAGCAAATAATAAAAGAAATAATGCCAACATTTATTTTTAGTATTATTTTTGGTGCATTTTAATGTGTGTCTTGATAACTATTTATATTGATTCTTGATTTTGGCAGATTCGGTCCTCCGTACTTCTGTGTTTCTGAAGGGTTTTGATGGTTTGATGGAACGACAGTCAGGTTTCTGTGTCTGTTTTGGCTTTTGTTGTGCTGCAGAGAGAACAAAATGAATCCAAGCCATCTTTGGACTAAAAAAAAGCCTTCATTTTATCAGCGATTGCATGGCAATATTTTAATCTTGGGATCTATGTTGGCAAATAAACAAAACTACCTAACATTAATGTATTAAAGAGAACTGCCTCGGTCGGTGTGTCCTGCACATTATTCAGTCAAGTCAAGTGTCTTTTCTCCTCCCCGAGTATTGTAGTGAGAAAATGAACGTTTTCTCACCTTTTTTTCAGATTGTAAATTTAGTTTTTATGTCTCTTGGCCTGTCACTGTCTGTGGTTTTTTGTCAAACTGTGGAATAAAGGTCTAATTTAATTGAAGCGCTCTTAATAAAACAGTTTGTTCTTGTCTCATTAACTGAATTGTCATATTATAATATCGTCGAGGCGCTGGAGCAGAAAACAACCTCACCTACAGTAACGGGAGCGACTGAAAATGTTACTGTGGGGATTTTCTGGAGCAGCTTTGCTGCACATACCCATCTCAGATACATCCTGAGCAGAACAACAGTAACACATGTTGTTAGACAAACAGTCACACCTCAACTCAGCCCAATACAAAATACATTCTTTGCTCCTTAAAGGGCGTCTCGAGCAGGCGAGCATGCAAACAGATGATTCACACAGACGATCCAGTTTTCAGTGTATTTGCAAAAAAATATGGCATTACTGTTATAATGATGTAAAATATGTCTTTCAAAGAGATGATATAATCAAGGATAAATATCAAATGTTTCTAGATAGCCCAAGAAAAGTGACTTTAAGTGTTTTAAATGCATCTAATTCAATGTAAAAATGCAAATGTTCTCTGTCATCCTGAGTCGGTGTGAATAAATTAAATAACTGGATGTGTGATTTATCTCAGGAGACAGAATAACCTATTTGAAATGCATTACTTTCATGTATAATAACTGAATATTAAACAGTTTATGTTAATGTAGAAGTTCCCCATAATAATGGAAAGGGTTAGGTCATTCATTTTTCATTTAATCTCTGCATATATGTGAGTCTTTACATTGAATTTATGTAGTAAAATTACAACAACAAAGAAAGTTTAAAGGAACAGTTCACCCAAAAGTGAAAATTCAGTCATCATCCTCTGACCCTCATGCTGATGGAAAGTTGAGGGAAGTTTCGTAGCCCAAGAAACATTTCTGGAGCTTCACAGCAAAACACTGAAGAAAACATAAAATGGATCCATTCAGCTCGCCCAACAAAATCCAAGTCTCCATAAAACCAAAGACCCCAAATTTAATTGAAAAGATGTAGGCACTCACAGAGTTCTGGTTAAAAAAAGAGTGTTGATAACATGTTTTAAAATCTGTTTGGGATCTTGGGGCTTCTGGAAACTTATATTATGCACAATGAACTCCACATCTACTTGAGTTTTTCAGGAGAAGTCTGCAATGCTGTTATGCTGTGAATCTCCTGAAATGCTTCATGGACATATGTAACTTCACTTTCCATCAGCATGAGGGTGAGCAGATAAAGACTGAATTTTTCATTTTTGGGTGAACTGTTCCTTTAAAACTGTCTTCATATTTTTTTAGAACTATATTACAGTTTGTTATAAACCTTTTTAAGAAACACGATCGATTCTTTTTGCTCACTGTGCAGTTAAAGCTTGGTTTATATTATATATCTGCTCACATGAATCCAGAAACAGATGTAAAGCTGTATTGGACTCATGGCCTCCTATAGTTTCCTTGCAGACTAACATCCTTTATATTTAGTATCATCTGAAAAAGGCCTTGAAAGGCGTTGAAGGTGCCTCTCTGAAGCACACTGGTGGTCTGATGTTCCTCCTAGAAGCCTCCACTGTGGATCGTCTTTCTAATTCTATACCCGACTCACTCCCCAGCACATTGGCACATTGTCTTCCTCAGACACAGACAAAAGCCCACATGCTGCACTTATAGTAACAGCTCCAGACCGCAGTGTTAATTTAGTGTTTTCAAGGAGTTGTGCAGTGATTACATTTCCTGACTGTGTGAGCGTAAGACATTGACACGTGGTAATTTGGAAGGGTGTTTCCCGCAGACATGTAAATGCTGAACAACCTTCAGCGCAGCCACCGAGGTGTGTTTACCAAAGATGAGCAGACACTCCTGTCAGCAGGTTCAAAATCGTTGCCCTTTGGGAGGCTTTATCGCAGAATAATTAAGGAAGTATGTGGGGGATGGGACGCTGTTGCATGCAGCAGTTGGTGGCTTGCGTGTGTGTGTTTGTGTTCAGATAAGACATTTCGAAGGCTGGTTTTCTGTCCTTATCCATGTGAAATGATTGCGTGCATGTCCTTGCTTGTGTGTTTCTGTTGCTTATCTGGCGCTAATGACAGCCTGGAGGGTTGTTTGGGTAAACAGACATGGGGGAGCGATGAAGAGGAGGAGGTAGAGGGCATGAAGGAGGCATGTTCTAGCTGTCGGCTTCATATTGACTGATGGGCCCCTGATGTGACCTCATGTATGTTAACAGGACTCACCATGCTAACAGCCGCTGTAGCATGTTTATGTTCAGCAGGCAAATGTTTGTCATGTTCACCTTGATTTAGAATTTTTTAGCTGGCTTATATTTGCAGTACAGTATTTGGTCATAATCTAAAGTTTCGGACAAACCGGACCCCTGAATTTTTATCTCACGCCTTAAAGATTTCAAGGTAATCAATCATCCTCTGGGGATCATGACTGTTGGTTCAAAACTTCACGGCAATCCATCCAAGAGTTGTAGTGTTTCAATAAAAGCAAAAATGTCAAGCACACTAGCACTAAAAGAAACATCTGGGCTGTATTTATTCCTTGGAAAATATAAATGTCTGTATCCAATTGAATGGCAATCCCAAAGTTGTACGGACAGTTAACTGTGAACCAAAAACAACCTGAAAGTGGTGCAACAAGAGAAGTCAAGAAATCACCCAAGTGAGTGGAATGTATCCTCTGGGGAATGTTTGAACAAAATATCAGCAATCCATCCTACAGTTGTTAAGATATTTGAGTAACAAACACAAATTTCAACCTCATTGTAGCTCTTAAAGAAAAGTCAAAGTCAGTAGGGTTGATCCTCTGGATACCGTGAATGTCTGTATGAAATGTCACGGCAACCAATCTGAGAGTTGTTGAGACAATTTAGTAAAAAGTGTAAATGTCAACCTCATGGTGCCGAAATCATCAAAATTGGTCGGGTTCATCCTCTGGGTACCATGAATGTCTGTACTAAAATATCATGGCAAAAATCTATTGAACAGTTGTTGAGATATTTTGGTATAAAACATAAATGTCCACCTCATTTAGGTGTTAAAAGAAAAGTCAAGGTATCGCCAAAGTCAGCAGGATTTATCCTGTGGGAAACATGAACGTCTGTATTTAATTACAGACAATAGAATACAACATCTGGGAACCATGAACATTTTTACAAACATTTTGAGCCAATCCATGCAATAGATGTTAAGATATTTCACAGAATAAGTAATGAGTTTGACCTGCTGGTGACACTGGAGGAAAACTAATAAGATCACCAAAGTCACTTGGGTTCATCCTCAGGGGACTATGACATTTCATGGCAGTCCATCCAATATTTGTTTAGATAAATATGTCAGAACTAAAGTGATGGACCAAGCAGTGAGAGTACAAGATGACAAGCTCATGCAAGAATCCATGGAATTCACCAATCAGTGTCCACTGAGGAACTACCAGTGGCCAGTTTAGCATAGATGCTGCTGTGGTTAGTATTGGATTGTATTTGATTGAAAGATGAGCAAAGGTGATGATGGAAAATATGTTTCTGCTCTTCCCCCAGCTGACCTCAGCGAGAGCTCGATTTTTCCAATCGGCTGTGCTGTACGTGATCCAGAGGTGGTTCGTTCAATCACCTTTTTCCCCAAACATTTTCCAAGGACGACTTTTCAGCTCATGCCTCGGGTCGGAGTCACGCCACGAAGAAAAAATTAAAAAATTTGATGCTAAAACTGCAGCAGAGAAAATCACAAATGGAGCAAAGAGTCCCAGTTGAGATGTCAAACAATAAGAACAAAACAGGACACGAGTGAATGTGACTCACAATGGGGAACAATAGCGTTGTGGTCGATGTGTCCGCTTGATGAATGGGTGTTTTCGGCAGCACAGGAAGTCACGTCTATATAAGGACTTTGTGGCCGACGCCCCAAACCCTAATGAGCACGTGTGGATGAAGTTCTCGCCACAGCTTTTTGGTGGGGGGGGAAGAGGATGAGGACCAACCAGGAGCAGCAGTGTAGCTGTCACCACCACCTCTGTCTCTTCAAAGAAACCATCGACGCGTTCTGACAAAAACACTGATGTGTTTTTACAGGCGGCGGCGACGTCATCATCATCAGATTAATCAATTGTAATCAGTACTGCGTGTGTGTGTGCGCGCGAGTCTAATTTTGTTCTGGTCTACTGACTGTCTGATCTGATAAATGTTTCGAGCAGAGCACCCTGCTGTTTTGTGCATGAGATTAGCAGCACACACACACATACACACACACTCACACACTCATTTCACATGTACGGTACTCACGGGGCCCTGCAGCCTTTAATGGTCCCGCAGTAATACACAGATAATGTTCGGCTGATTTTATTAAACGATCTCTGTACATCACTGGGAGGCCCGTGGGGAAAAGGGGAGGGTAAGGGAGGAGAGGAGGAGTGATGAGAGGGAGGGAGGGAAGGAGGGACAGTTTGAAGAGCCGGGTTGAAGTTAGAGTAGCTACAGATAGACTGATACCAGCAGAGAGGCAGGAAAGTGAGTGAAGTCAGGAGGATGTCACTCTAACTTTTTTTTGGATTTAATTTTGCATGTAAATTTGATTTTTTGCGGTGAGATTTTGTTGCTTTCCGGTCAGTTTATCTGCAAAGTCAGATTGTTTTGGAGAGTGTGTGTGTGTGATATAGTGCAGTAAGCTATGGAACGGGAGTGTCTTGGCGGCAGCGGGGTTAAACCCGAGAGCAGCAACATACGTCTCTTTAAGGTCGCGCTGGCCATGTGTGTGTGTGTCTGCGCCGCTCTAGTGCTCGCACTCATATTGGGTAAGTCCAACACACATGACATTACACACATTTTTTTTCCCTCTTTCCACAACCTGCATTGTAATTTGCAAAGGAATCTGGTGGTGAATGTATCGTAAGGTCCTCGGATTATAGTACGCGCATAGACTGTAAATAACATTGGTGGGAGCAAAGGTCTTTCTGGAGGGCTGGCGGGTAACTTGTGTCAAACTATTTTTGGTTCATATAAGGTTTCAAACACACCCACATGCACATGAAGAAGAAAAAAAAAACAACCTCTGCGTGCACTGTGGGAGTCAAGTTGAACTCTGGGAAAAAAAAGAGGAAAGAATGTGTATGTTGACACTTTGTGGGTTTTTTATTTCCGGCAGAATGTAAAATTAATTAGCAGGAAACATTGTGGTAGAGTAATGAGAAGGGTGTGTGTGTTTTTTTTTTCTGTTTATTCACAGGGGGGCAGCGCACATTAATTAACAGTGACGTCTAAANTCTAAAAAAAAAAAAAGACTTAAAAATACAGTAGATGTGCCAGAAACAAGTGATTTGCTCCAGTAGTGCAGCCAAAAACTGGCAGAAATGATAGTTATTACACACTGTGAGCTTAAAAATAAGAGAAAATGTTACAGTGTGAGTGAAAACAAGGCAAGGCAAGCTTATTTTTACTACTTTACACAAGACACAAGAGAGTTCAAGGACAGACGAGAGCATGAACAGCGTATAATGAATCATATTTTATAAACTGTAGCTCAAGTTTTGCCCAGTTCAAGTTCCTCCAGTTCCTCTTTCAGTTCTTTATTTCCACAGGTGAAGTTTCCAGATGTTTACTTCTGTCAGTCAGACTGGAAAAATGCAGTAATTTCTGGCAACTTCCCTTATTTTATTCATACCCACACATTTTTAAGTCCACATATACATGTCTAAAATATGTAAAGAAGTCAACTTGTCAAGTGCTAGCTATATTAATGACAGAAAAATGAAGTGCATGTATTATTTTGCCCAATAATTCAAACGTTTTTAACTTACAGAAAATCTGAGTCCTCCATTTGCTTAGACAGGGACAGGGTTAGCTTAGCTTAGCATGAAAAACGTAAGTAGGGGAAAATAGCTAAATTGTCCTGCTGTTGACTGCGAATGTATAATGACAGCTGGATCCACATTCATTCGTCTGAGAGCTGCTCAGTGGTACATGAAGCTCCACAGTCCGACTGGCAAAAGATACAGAAGTAACCGCTGCGATACCACCGGACTACAGATCAGCTTCTTTCCCACTAAATCTTGAACTGCTCCTTTAAGAGTATTCGTGTTGACTGTTTCTGCAGTTCAGTAGTTTCAGTAGTTGTGATGATGGTTGTGGTCGGGAGGGGGGGGTGTGGGTGTCTGGGGTGGGGTCAGCGTTGATTGTTTTCTCTTGCTATTGAGGGAAGCCCGAATTCTTGTGGTGGTATTGAAGTGTCGTTATGTTATGTGCCCATGTATGCACCACCAACCATCCTCTGCTCTCCAGCCATGCGAATGACCAGACACAGGAATTTTAAGTAGTTTGTTTGAGTTTTCTTTTTTCCATCTTTCTTCATTTTTAATGAGTTTAGAGAGGGGTGGCTTTTACATTTGTACTTGTTTGTTTTGGTGGCCTGTTTGGTATCCGAGTAATGAACCTGAGGTCCGCAGTGACACTGGAGCCTCAGACATCTGTGCATGTGTGAGTGTGTTTTGGTCAGAGCTGTCGGGGGTGTTGGTGGGGTTACTGAGGTCGTTCCAGGCCAAGCGTGTCGTGCAGGGCTGAAGTTCCGAGCACTTCTTCTCGAAGTGGGCTCCGCATTAAGCAGCTCTAACTAGACAACAAGACCAGTCAACCTCCGAGGTCAGACATTGCGGCGCAGCTCCGTAACGCTCCACTCATTCGTTCACAATAGATTCAGTTGCTAAATATGCCCCGTGGTGCCTCTGTACGCCCTCAGATCCACATCACACAGCAGTGGTTTCTGCAGTGGTTAGAAAAAGCAGGAGCTCGTTCACCTTCTAGGAAAGGGAAGTGAACGGGTAAACCTGTGGTCACGCTGTGAGGAGCATAAACAACGGGAGGCTCTGTTCTGTCATCTTGTGGCGCTCTGATTAGAAGCGTGTGAAGCAATTTTTGACTTGACAGATGGTACAAATAAAGATTATGTGGTGCATCGAGTGATATCACACGGACAAAAGTTACGTGGCGATTCTAAGTGAAGGGTTTCGTCTGCGCAGGCAGGCATGAGGTTAAAAACTGAATCCACTAACTGTTTACTCTGTTCCTATCCAGCTGTATCAGCTGCACTTTGGTCTGTATTTGTCCTATTAGATAAAGAGTGGATTGTGGGAATCTCCCTCACAGACTTTCCTCTGATAAGCTGTATCATTTTGGGTCACATGAAAGTATGATTTGCAGAAACAGTTTGTCTGTTCTTGATTCACTGATAGCGTGTTATGATAATAATATATAGAAAATAACTATGTTAAGGTGCAGCCTTGAGGACAATGAAGAAACACTATTTTCCTTCAGGTAACAGGTAATGTTTTCCAACACTGTTCTGATCAACCACATGCAAAGGAGAAGTAAGCAATTCCTGGAAGGTTTCCATGAATGCAATTAATTGTTGATCTATACATTAAGTAACCTATTAATGCAAATACCACTGGTAATGTATTGATTATGTTTATGTTTTCACAAAACCTATAAATATCAACAATACCAACACTTCCTGACAGCCACCAAGCAGTAGAGGACTATTTGCGTATGAACGTGAAGTGCAATAGAAGATGTGTGCTCGACCAATTAATAAAAACTTTTCTTCTCCCTCAGTCGCTCAGAAATCCAGTCAGGAGGAGTTCTGTCTGAGCCCAGAATGCATCGAAGCAGGTGAGGAGTCTTCTTCTACCTGATGTTCAAAGCTTCTTATTCGACTCGCTGTGTTGTGGGTTTTACTTCTTGTCTTCTTCCACCTTACAGCGGGGTCCATTCTGAGTAAAATCGATCAGTCCGTTAACCCCTGCGACGACTTCTATACTTACTCCTGTGGCGGCTGGTTAAAGGAGAACCCGATCCCTGAAGATTCCTCCTCGTATGGCATCTACCCCTGGCTACGGCAGCATGTAGACATCAAACTCAAAGGTGTGCTTAACCATGAGTTTCCCATCAATGCCTGAGCTCATCCACCTTGATGAAAACAGGCCTTGAGTTGCTAACCTTCAAACGGTCTTCAGGACCATCCAACGCTGATTAACGTGACATCACTAGAGGAAATGTAGACACAAAAAGCTTTATACATATTTTGTCACATATGCAGAGGCTGTACACAGAATTTTAAAGTCAAATGTGTAGAAATTAGTGGCATCTAGTGGTGAGGTTTCACATTGTAACCAACTGAATACCCCTCGTTTTAACCTCCCCTGCGGTGGTGTTTGATTTGTCCATTCTGGGCTCCTGTAGCAGACAGACCCGCTCCCTCTGTGGATATAAAGTCTCATTCTAACACAAAGATTCTTAGTTTCAGGTGATAATACACCAATGAAACATAATTATAAAAATAATGTTACATTTTTACATCCTTCAGACTGAACCTTAAAAGTGTATAGTCAGTGGAGTGACTCTGTAATTGTAACGTTATTATTACTTACTCACAAGGTGGTTATTTCACAAAACCAACCAGGGATTATGTTTCCTCTGAAAAACAAATATCACATGTGTAAAGGTTTGTTTGCTTACACTGTTTTCTTTTCTCTGTCAGAGTTATTAGAAGCTCCTCTGGACCCTAAAGAACTGGAGGCAGTGACGAAGGCCAAGATTCTCTACCGCTCCTGTATGAACGAAAGTGAGTCTTGCACACATACTATCATATTTTTGTTGTTAAAGTGGACATAGCATTGACATACACCATAATTCCCTGGAGACAGGAGCTTACATTATTCTAACCCAACCCTAACATGGAAGTTATTCGTTATTCGTAGTGAGTCCCCATAATGTGACACTTTTTGGACCTGATTCTGTACCTTCTTGTGGGGACCGTTATTTGCATAAGGCCTTCACCATCTCTTAACTCATCCTTAATCATCCAGACTACATGCCTGACACCAAAAGTCAACCTGACTTAAATCTAAACCTAAAGCTTTTTGGAAAAGTTAGAACAACCCAAAAGGTCCCCACAATTCAAAATGTCCCCACTTTGCATGTATACAAACAGGTCCAAACAAAGTTACTGCAAGTCGAAGATGGTCGAAAATAGGGAAATATTTTTATTGATTAGGTCATCAAACAATATGCTGTACATCATTTCACTTTCTTGTTTTCTGTGTGTGTGTTTACATAGCTATACTGGAGCAGATGGATGCCAAACCGATGCTGAAAACACTCAAACAGGGTGAGTTTCGGTGGCCCGTCGTGGGGGAAGGGCTCGGCGGGGACTATCAGTGGTCAGCGGAGCACTGGAGCCTCCTGAAGACTCTGGCTGAGATGAGGAACCAGCACAGTAAGAGCGTCCTGATACGACTGTACGTCTCCCCTGATGACAAAAACTCATCACACTACATCATCAAGGTCAGACATCCGAAGTTCACTGTTATTTCTGTTTATTCATGAATGTTTTACATATTTAGAGTTTTACATTTTGAGAAAGAAATGCCAGTGAAGTGTAATTTTTATATTTTGAGTAATGTGGAGATTAAATGAAAATTATATTTTATTAATAAGTAACCTTTAGAGGTGCTAGTAGGTGTGTTTTGTTACCGTTGGCTTGTACCATGACAGCTGTTCCTTCTGTGGTGTGGTGGTGTCACGTCTTACTCTGCAAAAAAGTGAATTACTATGTTTCCCCTAATGAAGAAGTATTATTCTCTTAAGGCAACATAGTTTTGTGAGATTTCAGCCAATTTAGTGCATGTTGTGAATACTCTATATTGCTACAGATAATTAGCGGAAACATATTGTCGTTTTTGCGGTCGCCGTTGGTTTCTCTGAAAGCAGTTAGGAAATGGACAAATAAACCAGACTTACAGTAATCCACCACCACTATGATTTTATCAGTGATTTTCACATTCTGTGATAATGCATTTGTTCGCAGGAACTCTATTGAAAATGTTTCGTGCTGCTGCTTTCAAGACAGCGTTAATGGAATCATAATAATCAATTTGAGAGGCAGTGTGATAGTGTGGTTATAATGTTTCCTGCCTTACAATGGTGTCTGAAACAATAATGTCTCTTTGACCAAAAATCTTGTTTTGCCATTTCATGCACCTCGTTGAAGCCATAGAACCAGTGTTAAACAAGAACTATCTAAAATAATTGGATGTGCAAACTCTTTTTTGTTCTTTGGTTTCAATCAGCTCCAGCTCTTTTTTGTTTTTGGCTGAGGTTGATTTTTTTTCTTGTATTCAGGTGACAACACTGTTAGTTGACAGTGATCAGATAAGATTTGTGGTAATGACGAACTGATGTTATAGATGCAATATTCTAAACAACAGATTTAGGTTAGCAGTCTGAATAACGCTGAGCTGTGCAAGTGTCTTAATACGGACTCACAAAATAAGTGATGGAGCACTTTCAGATTTTAAATACATGCTTTTTTCGAATGATAGAATTGAGTGCAGTGGGTTCCTGGAAGGTAACCAACAAAAAGTTACAAACAAACAAACAAACTCCAAAATATATAATAAAGAAACAGCATCCGAGGCTAACCTGTGCTCTCTGTCTTCATGTAGCTCGATCAGGCATCCTTGTCTCTGCCCTCGAGGGAAGACTACACCACCAACTCTTCCTCTGCCCTGGCGGTGAGTTTCTGCTTCATCTCTCAGCCCTTTAACTTGTCATCTGAAAGCTTCTCTTCCTGCAGCAGCAATTTCCTTCCTGTTTGAGTGATAAATTGCAGCAGAAGAGAACTTCAGCCCTTGAAATACCAGCTGCTAATGTTGTGTTTTTATATCAGACTGAACACACAGGTATTCACAAAAAACAGTCAGAGGAACTAATTGTAGAGGAGCAAGTTGATGCAGATTGTAACAGTCATAGGCCGGAATAACAAAGTGCTACGAGTATGCAGTCGCTAAATTTCTAATCTGTCGTATCCACAAATATACAAGCGACTACATGAAAAAGTGACAAGGAAAGAAAAAGCTCAACTTGGTTGAAAGGGGTGCTAAAGTAGTTTTAAGGGCTCCACATTCTTAATTATTAGCCAAAAAAAGCTATTTTTAACTATCTGTTAACTTGTTATATGTTATTGTTTATTTCTACTACTTTCTGTGTTGTTCTGAAGTTAATAATTACCTAAAGAGAAATGAAATAAGACTGCTACTCAAAATCCAAAGAGAAATTATTTCTCTCTCCGAGTATATTTTATTATTTTGTAGCGAACGCACCCACATCGTACATATAAGACAAAACTAAAATAGAACCTCCGGTCCAATATAAACCTCCGGTCCATCCCAATCCCATCAACCCAGACAATATTTACAACAAAACTACAGATAAATTAAAAAAGAATGACATTTTGAACCAATAAATCTTCTGGGACCCACACAAAATTTCAGTCACGTGTTTAAGACGTAGATTATGTATTTCCCCAAATTAAAAATGTTTATGTAGCTATTATAAATGACCACTGTCCACTCTTCTATGACGAAAACAAAAGCAAGTCGTATGTAAGACGAAAGGTCACCTTAATGTTAAAACTAAGCTGAAAAGCATAAAAGCTTTTAGGTTGTTACTTCTTTACATAGTGAACAATCAGTCAGTCAATCAATGTGATTTCCAAAGTAATTGTCTGTTCTACAAGATTTAAGGTAGGACTCCATATTTGATTAAATTTCCTTTCACTGCCCACTTGTAAGGAGAAGAATCCTAATCATTTCATTGTACCACATTTTAAATTGCAGCTCAGACTCAATCTATTTAAACAATATACATTTTCTGTCGAATAGTAAAAGTTTCCCTTAAAGTCATATTTAGTCGAAACATCCCCTTATTAAGATTAATAAGAAAAAAGGATGGATGAGCATTTACATTCCGACGGAAAATTAAGTTCTCACTGAAAAACTGTCCCAGAAAGATATTTAATTATCGGACAAGACCCAAAACAATGTAGATGAGAAGCAGTATATCACTTTAACATTTTATGCACAATAGAGAGACCTGCGAGTTTAATTTTCTTGACAATGACTCAATCCATTCGTTCAAATAAATTACTAGATGTCTTTTCCAGGCTTCTGCGGAGAGGGACGAGCATTTCACAGAACTCAGACAGAAAGTGTTCACTACTTCTTTTCTTTAACAGGAGCTTCTGCATATTTTGGATAAGATGGTTTATTGTCTAATACCTTTATTGATAAGCGCACGCATGAGTGACATTTTCTTTTTATTCTTTGTGTTTGAGTGGTTAATGGTATTCAAGAGATATTTTCTGCTTCTTTGTATCTGTCCATTAAACCAGTTGAAAAAAGCACAAGTATACCAGAATGCCTCTTGCTGATATGGCATTACAGTCATATCTGAGTGTGCATGTAAGTCTTGATTAATGTCTGGTGGCGTCTGTGTTTGGTAGCGGCAGTGACAGTAGCCTAAAGCAGTAAAAGAATACATGATGTTCATAATTTTCCCCTTTTTTCTGCCTCCCTCTCTCTCTCTCTCTCTCTCTGTCTCTCTCTCCAGTATCGTGCCGCCTTGCTGAGTTTGATGGTAGATGTAGCCGTCATGCTGGGCGCTCCAGAGAAAGCAGCGCTGACCCAGATGGAACAGGCTCTCGCCTTCGAGACCAAACTGGCTCATGTAAAGACGTCATGTCAGATAAATATAATGCCACTTAATGTATGAAGAGGATTTGATGGGCCCTCTGGGGGCTCGCATTGTTAACTTTAAAACATAGTATAAAGGTAAATCTTATTTTTTGATTTATGATCAATCATGTTAGTATAACGTCGCTCTTTGTGTCCGCAGATCCTGATTCCCTATGAGAACCGCACCAGTGAGAACATGTACAACAAGATGTCACTCTCTCGGCTGCAGCGCTCCATACCAGGGGTACTTTAAATACAAACAGATGCATAAACAACTGCAAAATATTTTCATAACCATTGATTGAAAAGGCAGAATTCTAAACAATGTCCTCAATTTCACACGTTTTTATACTCACTCAATGTGCATTTTGCGTTTTTTGTAATAGTTAATGCTCGTATGCGAGTTGGAAACACCTTCTCCAATTTCTATGTTATTTTGCACTGTGTTAGGTTTGACTGCCATTCTTTAATTACATTATCTTGTCCCGCCCACTGACTATTGACTGGTGAACCACCTTTTATAATTGCATTAAAAGGAAAGGATGGAAACAAGCATTCATACATAACACGTGAGATTCATCTGGATGATCACACAGCTAATAGAAATAAGGTTGCATGAGGGAAAACGGAAGGGGCGTGGCTATGGTTTGTCTTTCCACAATCACCTTGGGTTTGGTCTAATGAAATGTGAAATGTATGTGAAAATATTCGAGCTCTACACGCCCATTTCACCCACCGCTGATGCCCGACTCTTTGTCATTGTCTTGATCGAAGATGTTGTAAATCGCCTCCTTACCACCTCCATTTGAATTCTGTTTCTGAAGCTTTATGATAGTAAGAATGAAACACTGTAAAGATGATCACACTTAGTAGTTTAACAATGTAGTTCTTCTTCTTATACTTTATTTTTCTATTTTACTATATAAGTAATCTTTACTGTATATGTTTCCTCGTCTGACTGTCTGCAGTTTGATTGGATCAGTTTTGTAAAAACTGTGGTGGAGTCCAAAGTCGAGCCGGTTCGATCCATCCACTCCTCTGAGCCCGTCATCGTCAGAGCTCCGCACTACTTCAAGGAACTTGTCAAACTCATTCAAAACACAGATCCCAGGTACACACACACACACACACACACACACACACACACACACACACACGAACAGCTAGACAGAGAACACACGCAGACTGATGGGCACACACTGGGGCTGGAGGGCTCCTGCCTCTCATTATAAGTACATTATAGTGTATAATGAGATTACGTGTAGGTTTTTAATTAATTTCCCTCCTCTCTCTCTGTCTCTCTCTGTTCTCTCTCCAGGATTGTTGCTAACTACGTTCAGTGGAGGGCAGTTTTTTCCAGGATCACCACTCTGAGCCGTCGTTTCCTGTACAGATACCTGGACTATGCTCGGGTTGGTACAGAGAGAATCTTTAAAACCTGTGTCTGTGTTGGGTCATATAAAACATATTTTAGTTTCATTTGATAAGAATTGCCCTATAAGAATGCTTTAACATGGCTTTTTGTATTGTTGACATTTTGCAGATGGATGGTTTGTATACATACAGAAAGTATTTGGCTGTGAAGCTGTGGAATTTAGTTTAAATCACACAATGTGGCTCGAGTGTAAACAGGAAAAATTAGTCCTCAGGAATTCAGCTGCTGACATTTGTTGCTTACTTTAACTTGAATAGCAACTCTGACAACACAAGATTTTCCTTCAATTAACCCTGAATTACTGCTTTACTTAACAAACCATAAATCTGACGTAAACTCAAACTAATTCAGGGCTATTTTTAAAAACATTTTAAAAGTTTAAAAACGGAGGTGACTCTCTTGACCCGAGCCTCTAATGTACAACTAAAGCTCTGAACAGTAAACAGTCTTTTCAATTAATAGACTAATTAAGGTCCTTCAGGTCCTAAATCATTAAACTATTTAATGTTTTCTGAGTCGTGTCATTAATAAAAAAAACAACAATCAACATACTTATTACAGTGTTACTGTCCTCAGGCCTCATTTATAGACTGAGAGTCTGTTTCAGATAATTTCGATAGTGTACTTAAGTTCAATTCGTAAAAGACGCCAAGCAAATCCAAATCACATTTCTATCGTAAGGACTTGTGACAAATATCAAACCTCAACTTAATCAACTCAAATTGACAGCGCCTGCTTGGTGTTTTCCCCTTATGTAATGCCAGAGCAAATCAAGGTTTTGTCAGAAATAGCCACGGAGAAAATAAGAGAAAATCAAACTTTTTGGAAGATGAGTTCACCGTGATGTTAGAGGAGACTGAAGCCAGACAACATGTTATAATCAGTCACACAAGCTCCTTGGGAGAGTGTCACTGTTGCATATTTTCTTATAAAAGCTTCTATGTTTCCCAAACTGCAATACCTCGACATAACCAGCAGGAAAATCACTAAAGTCAAGTCTCGGCATGTATGTAAAAGAACAAGATTTGGCCAAACTGTGAATTTTGAATGAGTGAACATATATTTTTTTCCTCCTAAACTCCCTTCTTTTAGTACGAAAAGCCTGGAATTAAAAAAATATGTGAGGAGCAAACCCACACTCTGAGGTTGCTTAACTTTTCTCAGCATCTGTTTTTATGTCCTTAAACCTTCACAACAGCAATTAGAGAGCTGGGAGAGTCAGTCAAACTTGTAGCACCGCTCCAAAAAACACAGTAATGAATGTTTGAACAATTACAAATAAAAGACAAGTGAAACTGAGGAAAGAAAACAAATCAGGACATGCAAGGAATACAAAAAAAAAAAGCCTTCAGAGGAGATTTAAAGCATGCAAACTGTCCTTGTTAGGCCATTTAGTATGTAGTCAGTTTACATAATTATGTCACTTATCCATCTGAAATTAACTGCTTACATAAAACCCACTTTGAATTTTGTCTCATATCCTGTTACTCCTTCTTTCAGGGTGTCTAAGCTTTTCTCAATCTCTGTTTTTATGTCCTTAAATGTTCATGACAGTAATTAGAGAGCCGGGAAAGATATGTGATTTGAGTAGCACAGTCTCCATTTTTAGGATCTCAGACAGAACTCCAAATTAACTTTATAGCATGAAGTAAACACAGATTATGTCATATGTAAAAGAATGTTATACTTAAAATAAATATCCATGTATCAGTCTTGATTCCCGGGTTGTAAAACTGTGTAATTTTAGCTGAAGAGACAA
The DNA here is from genome assembly GCA_903131615.1 of Diplodus sargus. Taxonomy (NCBI): domain Eukaryota; kingdom Metazoa; phylum Chordata; class Actinopteri; order Spariformes; family Sparidae; genus Diplodus; species Diplodus sargus. The sequence goes on along the minus strand of CAEMYA010000069.1, from coordinate 2,586,920 downwards.
AGTCACCTTGCATCTCCGTCTCTCACGCCTCCACCAGGTAACCACAGGAACCACGTCTCTGACCCCGCGCTGGGACAAGTGTGTCAACTACGTGGAGAACTCGCTTGTTTATGCCACCGGGCGCCTCTTTGTCAACACACACTTCCAGGAGGACAAGAAACACATGGTGCGTGCGTTGTACACATCATGACATCATCTCCAAAACTGTGGCCAATTTTCAGATATGTTTAGTTGCGTTTGGAGCTGTATTTTGTCTGTGCGTTGACTGGAGATGATGTCAGATGTTAAATGCTGTGATTCGTGCGTCAGTGCGAGTGTGTGTGTTTGTTTATGTGGCTGTGACACATTCCATATGGAAGTCAAGTCACACATTGTATTGTGTGCGTTGGTCAGATGGAGGAGCTGATCGCGGGCGTTCGCTGGGCGTTCATCGACATGCTGGAGAAGGAGAACGACTGGATGGATCAACCAACGAAGAAGAGAGCAGTAGAGAAGGTAAGTACAGCTGTTAGATTCATCCTCCAAACTCCATTATTATATCTTTGCGATTAAAATATAAAGTTACGAGAGGGTAAAAATATCAATGTTATCTATTATTTTCTTTTTATTTAGATGTCTATAAATGTCCTGATTTGCCTTTATGTTCTGGTATTGACAGAAGTTGCAAAATCATGTGGAAAATACATTAAAAAAAATCGATCACAAAAAAAATCAAAGCTGCATTAATATTTAATGACCACTTGGAGGCAGTGCATGCACAAGGTCTGTCTCTTTAGCTGCTGAACACTTGATTTTTCTCTAACTAGTTGCACACATTCAGTAGCAGGTGCCACAACAAATAGTCATGTGATCCAATGAATCAGTCTCTCATCTAAACAGTTTTCTCTCGACCTAAAGCTAACGTTTTTGACCACTTGAGGAAAAATATCAGTCACTTTAGCTGCTACATGTGACATAAAACCGAAAAAAATGACAGAGGCTGAAATGTGTAGCAGAGCTGCGGAGTGCTCTCCTCAACAGGAAAACAACTATTTGTTTGACTGGTAAATAAGGTTTTTATGTTTCTTGTCAGTGGCGACCTCTAGTGGCCGTTGTAACTGTTACGGCAGCAAGGGAGGAAGTCGGAAGTAAAAGTATAAAGAGTGGTCAGGTTAAACAAGCACAGGACTTTTACCAACGAGTCGCTGTTCATGTCCAGTGTGAAACCAAAAGTGAGTTATTTTCAGACCTATTCAGTTGTTTAGGTATGAGAATGTGTTGTTATTCTCTGTGGGTTTCGATAAAAAGACATTTGAATAAGACATTTGATGCCTCGTCGCCATTCTGTCCTTTCTTTCACTAACTCTCATGAACAAAAATCGAGTCCTTTTCTCCTTGAACAGAGCTATTCTGCATTCACCACAACACACATATTGAAAACATTTAAGCAAACCACCTCTAGCTTTTATTACCACCACAAGTAATGTCAGACTTTCAGTGTTTTCAGTGTGTCAAACAAGAAAATAAAAATCCACATTATTCAATTTAAAGGGACCTCTTTATTGTTACCACTGGCTCTTCTTGTACCAAAACCATTTCAGGGATTCGGGGATATGTGTTGTCGGGACACCACCTCTCTCTTGCTTGTTACAGTGCTTAAACTCTTTCTATGTTTGCACATATTAAATAAGTTACTAACAAATCAATGTATAATTTAAAAAGCTGTTTTTCCTTTGTTGTCTCTCTCAAGGCTCATGCAGTCTTGGCTAAGGTTGGCTACCCCGAGTTTATTCTGAACGACACCTACCTCAATGAAGATTTAAAGCAGGTTTGTATACTGTAGCACTGCTGCAAGATAGTTCAGTAAGCAAAGCATGGGGTACAAAATGGGAGTAGAAAGGAATGATGACTTGGGAGAAATAACCATTTGAGTGATTCGTGGGCAAAACGAGCGCCCACCAGTTTGTCTAAAGCTGTATTCACACAGGACTAGCATTACCACTAGACCACATTCACAAAGGTCAAGAGAAGTCTGTATTTTTCTCTAACTCTTCATGAAATGGTTGGTTGTTAAGGTTCTGCGTAATATCAACGTTTCAGACGCATTGGCAGCCACATTAATAATACAGTTTAGAGCCATTTTGCCCACTTTCTGGATGTGTAATAGGCATAAATACATATTTAGATCAAGTAACAGATGCTTTGTGGCTCGACTTGAATATGAGATCCTTTTGTTTCTCCAAATCTTCTCTTTCACCACAAATTTTAATGTCAGTATGGCCAATCTCACAGCATATGTTCATGAGTTCTGAAGACAGAAAACAGATTGTAGCGCTCCCATTAGGCAGTGCCTGCTATCTTTTTTTGTTTTAGCTGAGTTTCAAGGTCCCTCTGGATTGATTGCAGTGGATTCAGATCACCTGTGTGCAGAGTGTGGAGACTGGCTCATAATTAATGAGTGGAAGCAGCTTGGGGTATTCCCCTCCTAGCCAATCAGGGTGTGACGACACCATGTCGTGAAGACTTGGCATTCTTACTAGTTAGAGTGACTGTCAAAAGTCACAATTCAATGAGGCTACCATGCTTCTGTGTGCAAGAGTGTTGCAAGGCCTGGGGGCTTGTTTGTCGCCATTTTCTGCCAGTACCGCTACAAACAAACAACACAAACACATAGACAATGCCAATTCACACAGAACAAATACATTGGAAAAACCAGCATAGACCAGCACCAAAACACAACATGTGCTGGTCTATGCTGGTGACCAGTCGCTAGCAAGATCAGCACATGTTGTGTTTTGGTGCTGGTCTATGCTGTGTTTTTCCAGCAGGGCAGGTAAAACTAGTCTTGTAGGTATGGGGCTGAAGTCAAATTATATTAATTTTGATGAGTTTAAGTGGCCAAAATCTGAGTTTAAAACACTCAAAACATGAGCTAACATTATCAACAGAATGTGAAGAAACCAGTGTGTTGACTTTTTTGTCAAAGACACGTGTATTATGTTCCCAAGATGTCTACTAATGTTAGCATTCTAACAACCTAGCCCTTCCAGTGTCATAATCCCATTTTGTGCCAGTGATAGTCCTTACAGATAGTTTAAGCAAGGATATGTATGCAAGCTGCTAAACAAAGTGAACTCACAAAATGTCAAGAAAGGATAAATTAGCCAACTGTCCTTACTAAATGGAAAAAATCAACTGTACTCCTTCAGAATTCAAGCTTCTATCTTGTACTGACCTCAGACAAGCTTAATTGCCATGTTAATTTAAAACGTAAAACACTACTTCGAACCTTGACATACATGAAATAAAACTCACCAAAGCACTTTTTGCCCACTGCTGATGCCCGACTCTCTTGGTCCTTTTGTTATTTAACGCATTTTCTCTTCCCCGGCTAATTGAAGCTTCTGTAAATCGCCTCCTTACCACCTCCGACTGTGAACAGACCCAGTCTGGTGTCCATGTTCACTGGGAAGCATCTGCGCCCTGTTACTAACTACAGCATCTTTTGGAGGCATCATTTGATATACGTACTAACAGTGGGTATTTGCCTTGGTGTGTGTTTTTAGCTTGCGTTCAACGAGAGGGACTACTACGGGAACGTGATGCAGACGTTGAAGTTCATCGCCCAGTCTGATATCAGCTGGCTCCGAAAGAGCGTCCCGCGTACAGAGTGAGGACTAATATATCAACCTGCTGTGTGATATCTGGTGTTTTACTTACCTCATGAACGTGCCTTTTATTATGTGTCCTTGTGTTGCAGGTGGTTTACTAACCCAACAACAGTGAACGCCTTCTACAGCTCGTCCACGAATCAAATCAGTAAGCTACAATATGTGATTGATTACTGAGATGCACATTTTTTCATTTAATTATTCTGAAATTCCAGACAGGACAACGGTACACTGCACCTCAGTGATTTCAATTAAGTAAAATGGCTGAGTGGGCATTTCAGTGTCAGAAATGATTAGAAAAGAACTAGAATAAACCAAATCTGACAGATAAGACAGGATTGCTTTCTAAAAAAGGTGAAATGTGATCTGTTTTATAAGAGTTTCTCCTGTAACAAATTACACTTTTTAATCACAAATAACTGAGCCTCACACGGGGTGACGTAGAAAAAAATGAGCCTTTGAAAATAATTGATATTTTTCATCTTCCCATTTAGGATTCCCTGCCGGGGAGCTTCAAAAGCCTTTCTTTTGGGGAAAAGAGTATCCAAGGTGAGATTAAAGCACTGTGACACGCTCGACTAACAGACCAAAGAAATGCTACCTCATGCTTTCCTCAGGAGCAATGTGGAGCTCTGAATAACTAACCTGACATGAACCTCAGACAACCACAGAGGGGATCTGTTGTGGTAAGGCCTGGGGATAAACAGCACAGGTTTATACCTCATGCTCTACTTATCATGACAATTACAACATCAGCAAAATGTTCTCTAAATATTCCACAACAATAAATAATTGAATCCTCAATACTATCATACATTAGGCTATAAAAGATCCAAGTAATTTCTAAAAGTGTTGATGAAGGTTCTCAGTCATTCAGGTCATTTTTAAATGCTGTATCATAGGCGACTGGACTTCTTCAGTTCTAACTAACTGGAGGAGAGTAACAGGGTTGTAAACTCTGTGTTGGTGTTCATACTTCTTACTTATTCCGATATGTATTTGTTCGAACACGGACAACCCTTTCATGCAGCGACTTTACTTCCTCCTCTCGTCTGTTTCCAGATCTTTAAGTTACGGGGCCATCGGGGTGATAGTAGGACACGAGTTAACGCACGGCTTCGACAATAACGGTAAATGCTGATCGCCAGTAACAACCTCGAACAATACATCCACAATAACGCAGCGATTTATACACATTTTTTTGTGGTTTGTGATTCTTCTCGTGAGCAGGTCGCAAATATGACAGCAACGGCAACCTCGACCAGTGGTGGAGCAACTCGTCCGTAACGGCCTTCAATGACAAAACCCAGTGTATGATTGACCAGTATAATGATTACCACTGGGAGGAGGCAGGCCTAAATGTAAGAAAAGAATGATGTGCACATTTAAAGAAGAATCCAGTCATGAATGTTTTTGGATAGTTTCCAGAATTAACCTTTTGTTAATTAATGTATTTGCTTTGTGGATGTTTGTTCCGTAGGTACGTGGGAAGAGGACCCTGGCAGAAAACATAGCAGACAATGGAGGAATAAGAGAGGCTTTTAGGGTATGATCTGTTTTCTTTAAAGAGACTCACAATCTGGGATTATCTCCCCGCATCTTCGTGCAAAAATTGTTAAATAGGCGCATACAGAAATGTTAATTATGATTGTACTGTATTTATAAGTCACCTGGATATCACAACTCAGGGTGTCCTTTTTGAGACAGGTCTATTTATAAGACCACCGAGCTGTCATGTTAAGAATTCCAGCGGAGGAAACTTTCTCTTTTTATTTGCGTGCAGGCGTACAGGCGGTGGGTAGATGAGAGCAGAGGTGGTGTGGAGGAGCCTCGGCTGCCTGGAGTCGGACTGAACAACAACCAACTCTTCTTCCTCAGCTATGCGCATGTAAGGACACACAAATACACAGATGCAAACTATTTTTGTCACTCTGCCAGTGTTTGAACCAGGAACAGCACTTCTGTTGTCATGCAAGGCTAATGCTGAGGTATACTGTGTCAGTCTTGATCAGATTTGGTCAAGCTTCTGTCTGGACTGCTTAAATCTGTTTCTGTTTATTATGAAACAATTGAAACAATGCAAATGTTTACTGACATGGAAACATTTATTTGACTGCTTTAGTTACTACCTACTTTTTTTTTCACAAGAAAGTATAATCAACATATTTATGTGTTGCATTATTATGTTATATATGTTGTGTTTATATGTTTACTTTTGCCAAATGCAACACTGAAGTGATGATAATAACATTTCAACATACAGTGTTATGAAATGGCCATTTTGCACAAGGTTAACTTTTACTTTTTAACTTGTATTGTATTTTTTTTTACTCCACTTTGACTTGTAACGAAGTATTTTTATACTCTTGTATTGCTACATTTACTTAATGGTTCCTTATGCTCATTTTCAGGTATCTATGAGAAAACGTTAAAAAAACACATTTTTCTAATTTTGTCTGTCACTGAAGCGCCTCTAGTCACCCTCTGAACACTCTGTTTTTAGTGCCTGTCTCTTTAAGACACCCCCCCCCAAAAAAAAGCCCAGTCTTCTCTGATTGGTCGGCTCTGACAAGCCTGAGCAGGCCACGCCCATCACTGCCGTACTGGGGGCGTGGCCGAGGGGGGGGTTGACTGTTTAGTTGACATCACAACCTTTAAAGCCGACTCGTTTAAAACCACAGTTTGGGAAACTCACTTACTACAATATGGGACCTTTAAGTAAAAGCTGTATATGAAGAAAAACACACGTACTTAATGCACACAAACATTCAAATCACCCATCTGATCTGCTTAAACTCTGTAGGTGAGATGTAACTCATACAGACCAGAAGCAGCCAGGGACCAGATCCAGAGTGGAGCCCACAGTCCACCAAAATACAGGTGAGCAGACACACTTGAAAACACACACGCACTGATTAATGCCCACAATCTTGTCAACCTGACCTTTTTTCATCGCTGTTGCCCTGCAGAGTTATCGGAGCGATGAGCAACTATGAGGAGTTTCGGAAAGTGTTCAGCTGTCCCGAGTCGTCGGTCATGAACCGAGGTGAACAGTCCTGCCGGGTGTGGTGACCCGTGACGTCAGCTTGACCCCCTCGAAACCCGTCCAGAGCTGCCAGCAGGACATCTGTTCAAAAAAGGCTGATATTCCTGGACTTTACCAACGTATTAACATGTTGTGGGAGTAATGAAGCACAGTGAAGCTGAGTTGTTCTCACAGAAAATGCAACCTGACATATAAGCCTGTCAGGGGTAACCGCCTCTGTCAGCGGGCTTTTGTATAGTGTTACTGCAACAGAGATGCATTCAGTTACGACTGAAGACGTTTTCTTACGGACCATAATTTATGGATTATAGGTATGCTGGGGGACATTTTCCACCAGGCCTACATGTGCTTTAAGTGTGACTTCATTAATCTAGAACCATTCGTATGGGAGCAAAACATTTCTATATTAATGTAAAGGTAGAGTATTTTTTACAGGAAACCGATATTTCAGATGTTACGGTAACTGTCAGGTCAATATCTGTATATTTTAATTAGCAGGTTTGATGAAGATTTATTAATGTTCAAGCATAAGAAGAAGCAGACTGAATAACTAGAGTATGTTTGTTATTTTACAGTGATTATATCTCATGTTAAGTCTTAAAACCTCATTTATCCTTTTCCTTTTTGAGGGGAAAATTATTGTGAACACTTTGTATCTTGCAAGAAAACTTATATCAACCTGCTGGTTTATTTTTAAGACATAATGTGTATTTTTTTGTATTGTGTGTGTGTGTGTGTGTGTGTGTGTGTGTGTGGGATGTGCTTTGATATTCTCACTTTGTTTTACGTCTTTCTGTTTCGTGTCAGTCATTTATATTCATTTCTCCTGCAGTTCTGCCTCGAGGCAAATGGAACTTGTGGAATTACAAGCACTCAAACTACAACATGCACTCGCTCCATTTGTCTTTCTGTCTCCTTCGCTGAGGCGCTCTGCCGAGGGTGCACTCACGCGTCAGCTTTGTTTGAAAAATACGCAATGTTGCTCTGAAATAAAGGAGCGTGTTTTACATGACAAGATTTCAGAAGTTACGGTCAGACGATGTGAAGGTTACGTCTTCTGAGGTGTTGTTTTATCAGGAATCATCGTGAAAACACAACTGTTAACCCCTGAAGACAGTGTTCAGGTGATGCTTTGTAGATTAAAACGATTGACAACAAATTTATTGTCATCTGTGTTTCTTTTTTCACTTTGAATTTGCTTCTCAAAGCACTCTCACTTTCGACACAAACTGATTCCTCTTGTTCCTAAATTGATCTTTAGCACTACTGAACGGTTGCCAGCTCTTCGTAGGTTCGAACTTCGCCTAGTTATAACATTAGCTGCCAACTGAGTGAACACTACGTTAAATTAAAATGAGTCCCGCTATACAAACCAGCTGTTAATATTTAAAACTAAACAAATTGAAACCAAACGTACAACTTACTGCCATACGTAGCTAATTGAACTGGCTATAGATTAACCAACAAAGGCAAGGTGGGGTACAAAATAACTACAGTAGTGTCTGTCAGTTGGGGAATTCTGTATTGATAAAAAGCTAATTTGTACGTAGGCCTACGTCTCCAAAGGATTAGCAGCTAGCTTTAGACTCAGTCCAAATCCATACTTGCTCTTACCGCTCTTCATATTCACATCTAGGGCTCGGGTGTCCCGATACTTGTTGGGGTAGAAGAGTGAACAAAGTGTTTCTTAAAACCAGGAGTTAAGAGGACTCACTGCTGTTCCACTATATTATGGTCCTTTATAACACGCAAAAAACGATCACAATTGTTATCCTGATGTTTCGGTGGCTAACTAGCTAGCAAGCTAATGTTACACTTTTATTGCTGTTTTCTGCATGACAGTCTCACGTGTTGATGTATTTCATAGCATTTTATTTGTAACATTTTGAAACAAGCTGGTTGTTACCGAGAATTCAGGAACTGTTGCACACACACTTTGTAACGGAGTTGCACCCATTAACATGATGGTAACAAGAGGATTTATGGGAAAAATAGGTTGTATACCAAACCTGTCAGATCTTCTTTTGAATAAGAAATCTGTTTCCACTAATATTAAGAGTTAAGTTCTGAAATAATATAAAATTAATATCAAATCTAGAAAACAAATGACATTCTATATTGATAATTTTATAAGTTCCTCGATATGTTTTGTGTGTTATTGACACAATAGTCCAGTTGCATCTCCCCACTGATCAGACAATTATTTGTATATTGATCTTTTATTCTGAGAATGTTTTGGGGTCGATGTGATGTCTTTAAATGTCTTGCTTTATCAACTATCTGTTTTAAACCCAAAGAAGTTCACGTTACCATGATATAAAAGCAAATTCGTGCATTTTTAGAAGCTGAAAATTGATACATTTTGTTTCAGCCCAACAAATAGCATCACTTTAAATTCAACTGAAACTGCAAATGTAAAAAATATAGGTACTTCATTTACATTTTATTATCAGCAAGTGTTTTCTCTATATATTTTTGTGATTTAATGGGATTCATTTGTGCTTTTCCATCGTTGAAGTAAATCTTTGTGTCTGTATTCTGTGATTTTGGTGCGCTGTGTTGCTGTTTTGGGTCATGCATCTTTTTTTTTGTCAGGTTTTAATAAAACTCAGAAACATTACGCTGTTGCTTCACCTACTTTCCTGTGATTGATAAGCAGCGAGAGAGAGAGAGAAGCGGCAGTCAGTGGATGGAGCGCGCTGACGGATGGACCAATGACAAAGAGATTGGGATTGCATCTGAAAGCGTGTCCATTTATTGATTTTCCTCCGCACACACACACACACACACACACACACACACACACACTCATATCATCATATCTCATTCATTTATGTCAGCAGTTCCCATGGCAACTTGTGTTGAGGCTCTTGAACCCGTCACTGTGTCTGTCCCTGTGTTTTACATCGCCAGGCAGGGGGTAACATTAATGACTTGTATCTGTGGCAACACCAGCGGCAGTGTCATCAATACACACCAATTAGAAAAAACAGTCCCTCAGTCTATAATGGCGTTGTGTGTTGTGTGTGTGTGTGTGTGTGTGTGTGTGTGTGTGTGTGTTGGGGGGTGATTAAGTGACAAAGAGAGAGGAAGTGATAATGAGCAGCGATGTCGTTTTTTTTGTATGTGTGAGCAACATCATGAATCAGGCAGCTGGCAGCCCGACTCACCATCTGACATTCATTATCAATGTCAGAATCGACCACTGACGTACATTAAAAAAAGAATAGATGAAACAACTGTTGTCTGCTTTTTGTTTGTTACTTTCTCTTACCGTCACGTAGCTACAGCATCCTGCCGCGTCTGACATCCACACTAAACATTTCTGAATTGTTATTTTTTTCTCTAGTTTCGAGAGTTAACAGCGTTTCACTTCTAACATTTTTAAGCTCAACTCTAATATTTCAACGCTGCATTTATAGAAAATAGCAAAAAAACATGCAGGAATAATCCAATTAGCGTTAGCATCTCAGAGCTACGTGAGGCTATCTCAAGAATTACACCTACTTCTTCTCTCCCATTGACAAATCCAGAGAAGCAGCGAAGAATCAAAGCTTCTGCAAACGAGTAGGAGTGGGCGTACATTTATGTTTTGATTCCGTCTCACGTTTGGTTTCAACTGAATCCATACAGCCACTGTTAATCACAGACTAACAAGAGGATCAGTCCCTGAAGCCAACTTGATGCACTGTTAGTAGAGCATTTAATAATGAGTCTGCCGCCTGCCTTCGTGCCATTACTTCATTGAATTGCGATAAATCTTCTTTAATGGCCGGTGTAAAGATGACAGCTATGGTGATTAAACCCCCTGATTTGTCACCTGGACCTGGTCCCTGTTAAACAACGCCACACCAATCTGCACACATTAGTAAATCACGTCACAGGGGGGGCAAAGATAGACCTCAACAATCTGTAAATAAATAGAGATTAGACGCAGACGGTGGCGAGCGGGTCAACGAGGAGGAGTTTTTATTCCTCGAGTGTTTGACTTTTAATCCCGCTGCTTCTGAAGGAAGATAAAGAGTTGTTAGGAGAGTTTTGTTGCACTTTATTGTTCTCTTTAAGTATGTTTGGTTGTATTTCAATATTGCAGGCAATGTTGCAAATCGATTTACAAAATATTGTTTCAGCCAATATTGGATGAGCCCAAAACTACGGTGGCCCTGAAGTGCAAATCACAGCAGCAAAAAGAAAAACACAACGACATTAACTTTTGTGTGTGTGTGTGTTTTGTGAGTTGTAGTCGTAATTTTTGTTATTTGCTGTTGTGTTTTCCTATTTGTTGTTTTTGTGAGTTGCTGTCTTTTATATTTGTTGTGTTTTCCGATTTGTTTTTTTTTGTGAGTTTTCTTATTCTCGCATTTTCCCGTTTGCCTGCTTCCTGTTTCTGATTGGCTGTTGTGCTTCCTCTTCAGTTCATTTGATTTTTAAGGGTGATGGTTCTGTTTTTTCCTGTCTGCTGTTGTTTTTTGTGAGTATGTGTTGTGTATTATGTGTCATTTTGTCATCATACTTGTGATTTCAAATCCGTTGTCTTGTTTTCTCTTCATTTAACTTGATTTACAATTTGTGTTCCCTGTTTGTTATTGTGTATTTGTATACGTTGTGTTTTCCTATTTGCTGTTGATTTGCACTTCAGGTCCACCATAAAAAATCAGACACACAAATCTGATTAATTATCTATAAGCTGTTTTTAAATACAAATTTCTGTTTATATAAATTATCACACTATACAGTCTTATTATTTATCGATTATACATCAGTAGTTCGATATATGACTATTTATATTTGAAATAAGATTTTTATCCATAGCTCCCAGCCCCCCCTCCGGTTATATAAAGCCTGCAGTTTTGTCAGGCCGAGCAATAAATGGCTCGCGAGTGGATGTCAGTTTGCAACAACATCAAAGTGCTGCAGCTATTTCTGCCGTCAGAGGCTCAAACTTGGTCGGCTGCCCAGACCGCAACACACCGCGTCTTTTATGTCCTTCAAGTTCTCCTCACGTGGAGGCGGTGACGAAAGGTGAATGATCCCGAGACACACGTCCAATCACTTCAACATTAAAACTTGCTGTCAAGGAAATCCACTGAGCACACACTGACATTCAGTCCAGTCGTGCAGTTCTTGTTTCTAACCAATAGAGGGCAGGAAATCATGCCTTCAGGGCCTTTTTGATGTTGATGTACTTGTTACAGATGGGCCCAGTAATCACACGGATTAAATTTAGCTTTTCTTAGATGTGAAAATGCCTCTTCTCAGTTATCACGCGCTGACCTTTCAGAGAATCTGCGTTTCCTCGGGCGCTGTCGAAGTCATCGGGCTTCTCCCAGGTTTTCTTTACAAAGCTTGTGGCTCTCAGCTGCTTCGCTCTTCGTCTATTTTTTTTCCCTCCCCGCCTGTCGATTGTGAAGAGAAGCAAGAGAGCGAGCATGTGCTGTGCATCTGCATCCATCTTCTCTGTTTCTGGCCTGTAAACTGTAATCGAATCTCGAGTCTCCACGCAGCCACGGAGATGACTTTACTGCGTTTCTCATCTCGTGCCCCTCCTTGTGACCTCCCTCTTCCATCACTCCTACATTTACAGCGCGCTTCCTGGCCTCATGAGCTAATGTCTAAATGACATTTAGAAATTATGAATGTTGCTGACCACCGCGAGGATGCAGAGAATGGACAGAAATAGCAGAGGGAAAAATAAAGACGGATAAATTGATAGATGGGAGATGAAGAGGATGGAAAGTGTGGAATAAAGCACACTCAAACTCTCTTTTATAGACTTTTAAATCTGACTTTTAAACATTGTGCTGATATGAAGATGCATGGTGTGAATGAATTCAGTCTCCTTTAATTAAAACGTAACTGAAATTGTCATGTTAAGTTTCTGTTTCTGAATCCTCATACCGATAGGAAAAATGTCTGGTGGGGATGCCAAGTTGCACAAAATGCAAATTTGATATAATGTTTCTTTGTAGATGCTCCAATCGATATTTGATGTGTTTTGACAATGAATGAAATTAATCCACAGGAAACGAAAACCATCAACTCTACGAAATATTTTAGCGTCTTTCAGCTCTTTGTTTTGGTCTTTGGTTCCCTCTCACCACATTCATCAACCCAGTTTTCAGATGCAAACATTTTTCATTAAAGAAGCATAAAGATCCCACTCTATGTTACTGTGAGGGAGTTGAGCAACTAGCTGGTGAACATGTTGTGTCACAACCAGATATTCTTCTGAGGAGAAGGTGGAGACCAAAAACAGAGCTATAAGAAGAGCGACTATTGGATCTGCTTACTTATTCACCTTCTCAGCTCGATATGGTGACAATCCCTCTTGTCTCATTTCTTGGATGTTCATCCCTGACTCCATTCCCTGCATACCCTCCTTCTGTCTTAATCCCTTCCCACTGAGATGTGAGCAGAATAGGCAAAGGAACAGACAAGAGGAGGGAGGGTTTCAGGCAACAGGCGCCGGACAAAATGAGACATCTGTGCTTGTGAGCGGAGCCATATTTTCAAGCAGCATCAATTAAATATGGCGTTTGGCACAGCGGCATCACCTCTCCATTGTTTTGCTGTGGTTTACTGCTGTATTTTATGTTCTCTGTCAGATGAGCAGAACAGTGTTCACGACAACAGAACAGTGTTTACGACATCTTTAATTAATGTCCACATTGATTTTTATTAATGTGCATCTTGTGTGTAAAGCTCCTTCCCTGTTCCTCGTGTTCTTCCAGCCTATCAGCTCCTTACTTCTTGTGTTCTTCCAGCCTATCAGCTCCTTCCCTGTTCCTCGTGTTCCTCCAGCCTATCAGCTTCTTCCCTGTTCCTCGTGTTCTTCCAGCCTATCAGCTCCTTCCCTGTTCCTCGTGTTTTTCACCCTCACCTGTGTTTGTCCACCTTTTTCCACCTGCACCTCATCCCACTCTTAACTTTGTATTTCAGTCCAGTCTTCATTGAGTCATCTGTTGCTTTTCCCTGATCCTGGTGTTCCTTGCGTTGCCAGTATCCTCAACAAAACTTCATCCATTGCATTTTGTCCCTTTTGTCTCCTGCTTTTCCGTCTAATCATGACAAAAACGTGCTTTGTTATCTGGAGATATCAACATTAATTAAACCTATAGCAAGAAAAAACAAACGGTCATGTGTTTTACATATTTAATGGTCTAATCTTTAATCTTATGAAGTAATTTGCTTACAATAACTTATCTCATTATCTCTTCAACAACATTTCCTGTAGGAATTCTTTTAAAAGTACATTTTTGGAACAGGGTTCCAAACAACCTATATGCTTAATCATCAAAAACCACCGTAGAACCAATGAGGTTATTTCACATAAACCAAACTAAGACTGGAACTACTGATGATGTAGAAAACACAACTATCATCTTTATTGAGACCATTACAGGGACAATAATTGGGGTTAAATGTTTCTGTCTGAAAAGTGAAAATTTGCAACTGAAATGGGCTCCATTATTCAAATATGTTCACAGATGTGTCAGGAAGACAAAAGTTTTAAAGTGAGGCGTTAATAACAGTAATTTCCATTTAAATTAATGACTTCAGCCATCACAATTTGAGTCCTCTGGGCTGAAGTCCCTCTAATTGTGTAGATTTGCTGTGCTCGATATCACACCTACACTCTGAGATTCTATTTAAATAAGACAAGTGTTCAAGAAGGTTTACAGTATTTTGATTTAAGACATTTTCGGTTACAAACTTTACTGGATCATACGTGCGTAAGAGATCTGTTGGAGTTCTTTTACACTCGAGGATGGTCAATCTGCTGCATCCTACACGGGTGACCATATCTGCTCGCCATCACGGCGGATAGATGGGTAAATAAATAATACAGAAGGAGGGGAAATAGAAATGAAAGGACAGACTCTTTATTAATGGATGGCCTCCACCAAAACAGATGGACTTGGGGGGATGGGAGGGGTGGAAGACAAGGAGGGTTGGGCATGTTCCTTCAGGGGACTATGAGCTCATAAAGAAAAAGAGAAGAGAGGCTTTATTCGAGAATATCCACATCGTCCATATCGCTCTCGTTAATTATGGAGGGAGAGACGTCAAGCAGACGGATGACAGCTTGTCCGAAGTTGGAATCAGAGGAGCTCTCCACTTTGCTTTGCTTTACTGTCCCCCTCATCCGTCCGTCTCATGCGCCTGAGTGTGTAAAAGTGTAAGTGAATTTGTTGACTGCGGTTGTTTTGTCCCCCCGGA
>CAEMYA010000069.1:2549530-2567741 GCA_903131615.1 Diplodus sargus | reverse complement strand
TTCTCCCCTCCTCTGTTGCGCACAGAGCCATGCAGCCGGAGCGCAGCAGGGTTGTGGCTGTTAAATGTAAAGTAGGCTCTCATTGTGCTCTGAGCAGAGAAGTGCTGCCTCATTAACAGCTTTCTGTCTCTGCG
The DNA here is from genome assembly GCA_903131615.1 of Diplodus sargus. Classification (NCBI taxonomy): domain Eukaryota; kingdom Metazoa; phylum Chordata; class Actinopteri; order Spariformes; family Sparidae; genus Diplodus; species Diplodus sargus. Next base: position 2,567,607 of record CAEMYA010000069.1, on the reverse strand, counting down.
CTCCTCCAGCGGATGAGAGAACCCAGGGCGAAGCGGCGCACCTGTGACCGGAGGAGGCTCGGATTCCTCCCCGGCTGGTGACCTCCTGCTCCGGGGGATAAATCCTCCCCACGCCTCCAGCAGCCCGACACAGACGGCGCCCACCGATGCGTCCGGCGGCTCCTGATGCTCGGCAGTGCTCCGGGGCTTTCCGGTCGGTGGGAGAGGCTCGAGCCGCGGCCGCGCGCTAGGATGCTGCGCCAGGTGTTGCACGCGGGCCTGAGGACCTCCTTCCACGCGCTGGGCAGGTTCGTGGCGGGCCACCCGGTGTTCTTCGCCTCGGCGCCCGTGCTCCTCTCCATCCTGCTGGGGGCCAGCTTCAGCCGGTACCGCGTGGAGGAGGACGTGGAGAGCCTGCTGGCGCCCAAACACAGCCTGGCCAAGATCGAGGGCAACCTGGTGGACAGCCTGTTCCCCGTGAACCGCTCCAAACACGCGCTCTACTCAGACCTGCAGACACCGGGCCGCTACGGGCGCGTGATCGTCACCACGCGGAAGGGGAGCGTGCTGGACCCGGTTCACCTGGACACCATACTGAAGGTAGCACACGCGCATGAACACGTCTGAAAAGACAATGATTAATGAAGAGGGATCAATAATTTTATATTTGTTAAATAATATTTTGGCTGTGATAAAGGGGCGTTATGTAGTTTTTGAGGAGAAACTCAAACTCGAAATTTTACTATTTACAACATGTACAAACTCAAGTGCATTTATATATTCCACAAACAAGATGTTCTCAGAGGAAAATAAGGTCCGAGAACACTTGTTTGGAGCTAGAAAGGTGGCAGGGTCCGCCACAAAATAAAACGAATTGTGTTTTCCTTTATGCTCAGTTTGTTTATTCCATTTATTCACTCATGAAAATTAAGAGAGTTTGATTATTATTACTTTTTCTGTAATACACAGCATGCTAGAATATTTGACCATGGATAGAACGATCAACCAACCACCAGGGCCAGAATGGTCATTTGTCTGATTATTGGTAGCTACATAGCAAAAAAAAGTAAGAAAACACTTCCTGTGTCTGTTCCTTTAGAGCTTGACCGATATAGTTGTATTATCGGCTGATATTAGTCTCTCCATGTCTAACAAGTCTATGAACTTGAACTTGCTCTGACAAAGAAAGTGGGATCAATAAAAAGTTCTTTAACCCTCATGCAACTGTTGATGCATTTGATGTTTTTCTAACTTTCATTGTTGGATGCTTTTGGCATGTGTTTGTACTTTAGAGTTACCAAAATAAAAGCACCATCAGTATCTTTCTCCCCCTCAGTCGGCCTCACCACCAGTGAGCCGTGTTCATATCCTGCAGATGCTCCTTCACATGTGTTGCATTGATTTTTGTGCACCAAAACACAAAATAAAAATTCAGATATGTAACAGTCAAGTGAAACACTAAAATATCCACAAGTAATTTTGAGTAGTCTACATGCAGGAAGCCCAGTGAAAAAATAGCCTTCAACTAGGACAAATGCTCATAATAAGTGGCATAATTTATGGCTGTCTTGCAACCTCGGAGACTCACTTGGCACACATTTGTACACAGTACTAGAATATTTGACGGGGCATACACTGATCACCATGGCTGGTATTGGCAGTTTTCCGTATAAAGAAAGTGAGAAAACATTTCCTGGATCTGTCCCTTTTAGAGCCCGACTGATATACACTGGCTCATATTATTTTTTTGATTCTGCAGAAAAATATGTGTGTTTATTTGGAATGATTGAATTCCCAGTGAAAATATTCTGCCTCTGTTGCATATCGTCGATAAAAAGTGTTTCATAACCACTCTTGAGGGATCGATATCAGCCCCAAAAACCAAGTATCGGTCGGGCTCTCGTCATCCAGACCAGAAGTTAATGCGGTTTATTCTGGGCCAAGTTTCGTGGAAATTATTTAAGGAGTTTTTGTGTAATCCTGCTGACAAACAAACACCACACAACCTCCTTGGCGAAGGTAAAAAATGAGGCTGTTTTGGCTTAAATGTAGCATTTATTATGTTTGCATTCACCACTGTGTTATCTCACACAATGTCCCACAACACTATCTGATTAAATTGTAAATTGAGTAAATTGTAGTTACATTCACTTTACAACCATTGATTTATTATTTTCAGATACAGTTGGTCCATTTTAAAAGTTTTGATATGAGCATTAGACCTTAATGGACCCGTAATATGAGAGGCCATTAATGGGAGTGCAGCAGCAATACAGTCCATCAGGGCAACTGTGACATGTCGTGTTTTAATTTCCCGCAACGACAAGGTAACTTAACTTGTCTTCTTCTAAAGTTTAGCATCAAATGACATTTCAAGTTATCACATGTCACATTGGAAGTCAACAAGTTTTTCATAACAAAAGCCTTGTGTAGAAATAAAGGGTTTCCGTCCACTTAAACACTAGAGGGCTTTTAATTTGGAGCTGATACAGGAAGTGTAATTTGGTAACTTTAATAGGGGAAACAGGAGCAGGGAATCAAAACAAGCCTTCATACTGCCGACTACAAAAACTGTGTTTAATAATGATAAGCTGCATCATAACCTGCAACAACTCGTCACCTCACCACTCACCACATAAGGAGCTGAGCTAACGGCTACCTGCTATGTAGCCACATGCTGCTAGTTCAGTCAGTTGGCACAAAACCAGAAACCTACCGGACCCTCGTTCCAAGAGGTCGACACACCGGTCGATCCGTGTTTTTGACAATTTAGCTTCTGTGCCTTTTAAAATCACAGCAAATACACCATAAATTGAGCTGCAATGCATCTGCAGAGTCGACTTAGAAAACAAATCAATTGAAACACACACACACACACACACACACACACACACACACACACGGAGGTAAAGGTCAGTGTCTGCAGGCCAGAGCACATATGCAAACTGTCTTCCTCCTCCTTCTCAGTGATTGATAGTCATTGAGCAGAGCAACACTGCCGCATCTTAAATAACCCCGGCCACCTCTTTAGTTATGAGGCAGAGCAGTTTAATTACAAAGTGGAGTTAGCTGCTGGAGCTCTGAGGCCTACGTCTCTGTGTTGGTATTCCTAAACGGATTTATGAGTATTAGCTCGACACCCCTGGAGCAATCGGCCAAATGATTTCATGAAGTTCTGCGGTTGTAATCAGAGCTTGCTGACTAATACGCTAGAAACACGGCTCTATAGTGTAGGCTGTGTGTGTATGTTCATATACTGCGTCCATGCATGTGTGTGTTTGTTAAATATGGTTATTGTGACCCACTTAACATGTGTCCTCAGAGGACTGCCACCGTTAGAGAAAGGCTGCTTCAGAGCTGTGCATCATTTACTGCGAAGAAGCTGCGAGACACGCGGTGGTGCATAAAGAGAGCTGTGAGAGGAAAAAAAAAGAAAAAATCCCTGTTACATAATCTTACACTCCCAGCCTGCCTTGTCGACTTGTGCATCAGTCTGTGAGTTTCCTACGCTTCCCCAAATGTCATCGGACAACCCTGTGAGAATAGCTCTGAACCTGTTGCACAGGAGGACAATAGAAGCGATAGCCGGTATGAGACAGGAGTATCACCGCCACAGAGTTGTGAGTCACGCCCAATGATTTCATCCAATTTCAGTTAAGCAGGAAGCAGTAACTCTGCCTCTTCTATTATGGATATGATCCTTTTAGATGATTCATTGGTGTCTGTGCAGCTTTGTGAGTCAAAGGATGCTCTTTGATTCTGAAAGAAAAATCAACCTTACGACTCTGTTGTTCAGGGAGATGAGTTTTCTTGTTTGTCCCATCTTTGCTGGAAATACCTTGGTGTAATGTCACTTAGTATCCAATCATTCAGAACAGAACACAACCGAGAACAACAGGGGCTCAGAAGTACAAGATGAATCTTTACCTGCTCAGTTAAGTCGTGACTCCACGACTGCCGGTCTGTCAGTTGGTCCAGACCGGAATATCTTATCGACTGTAGGGTGTGTTGTCAAAACAGTTTGTATATATGTGCCGGATCCCCAGAGGGTGAAGCGTCCTGACTTTGGTGAGCCAATGATTTTTTCATCCAACAGGAGGTTGCATTTTGCACAACTTCTCTCAGATGGATATACCCCAAATTTCCAATGTTCATGATCCCTGGATGTTGATTGCTAATAAATTAATCCAGCACCACTGTCAGGTTCAATTATTCCCACAGAATGGACTTGAATGGCTTGTTTCTCTCTCCGTGTATCTGTCTGCTCTCTCTCGGTAAATGGGCAGATTGTCCAGCAGAACACAACAAAAGTAACAAAATGTTAAAACTGGACACCAGATATACCTCTGTGGTCCGCCCAAGTGAAGTATATGTGTGGGAAACACCAATGTCTAAATTTGAATGTCCAGTTCTTAGCTTCATGAAAAAAAAAAACTGTGAAACTAATGATATATTCCCATCAGCCTCTGCTCTACATACCTCTACTGTTATTAGCAAATGTGAAATTTAAAATATTTAACCTGCAAAACATACACGTTTAAATACCTAGCATGGATTTAGATGCTCAGTTTGGATTAAAGATGTTCACTTGACTTTCACCCCGTCATCACCACAACCACCACCGTGGGGTTAAAGTTAAAATAATCTATCCAAATATTAATAATAGAGTAATAATTGACACGTATAACTCCCATATTCAAGTCTTATAAAACAGGAATTATCACTGGACAAGAACTGAATCTGATCAGTTAACGATCAGGAAGTGTTTATAGATGTAGTAATTAATCTAAACTCATAATGGGATTCGGATTGCAAGGGTGAGGATAGCTGCAGTTAATATAAAAGATCTTGACTTTAAAGTTAATTAAGTGATCTGAGGCACCTCGATAGGATATTTTAGTGTCTCATCAGGTAGTTGCAATAAATAATAATGACAGATTGGGATTTATTGGCAGTAAAAAGTGAGGAATTTGGGTAAACCTCATTACAGGATGGTGGAAGGAACGAACTTTGAAAACTCATTAATTTTCAGGTGACATTCCCACACACACACACACACACACACACACACCCTCCCTCTCCGAAGTCAATGCAGTATTCCGAGGCAGGAGAAAGCTCTGTCCATGATCACTGTGGCACAGACTGGCATCAGGCCTGTTGCTTAGTAACCAGCGCTGTGGATGCTGGCACTGTTGTCCTCTCTATCTCACACACACACACAGACACACACACACACACACTCGCCCACATCTCCCTCTCTCTTATTCACGAGTACAGCTAGAAATTTGTAGCACACAAAGACAAATGAGCCATGTACGCTGTCCTGCAGTGAAAAACTTTGATGGAACTTTTTTTTTCTGCTCTTGCCGCAGTTTGTTCATGCTTTCATCACTTTGTTATTAAAGTTTTTTTGATGAATAAATCATGACTATATTTCAACTATCATCTGTGGCTAACTGTCTTCCGTGTTTGTGCGTGTTTTCTCGTCACGCAGCTCCACAGGCGGATCTACCAGATGCAGGTGACGGTCCCGGCCACGGGCCTCAACAGTTACAACTACTCCTTCTCCTACCTCTGTCTCCCCGATGACAAGAATGTCTGCATCATCGATGACATCATCCGTGCCATGGAGGAGATCCAGTCAGCTCGCACCTCCAACCGCTCCATCCCAATCCTGCGGTACCCAATCACGCAGCTGGCCGACGGACGGCAGGCGTACATCGGCCACCAGCTGGGCGGCGTGCAGGGTTGGGGTCCCAGCGGGACAGTGCGAGGCCCTGGGACAGGAGCCAGGGGGGAAGGTGTACGTTCAGCCCGGGCGTTGCAGCTCACCTACTACCTCCAAGCCCGTGGCGGCCTGATGGACCGGGTTGCCAGCCAATGGGAAAACGCCTTCTGCACTGAGTTGCAGCACTTTGCAGCGTTGCATCCTAAACTGGGGCTCTACCCGTCCACTTCCTCTTCTCTGAGGACAGACTTCCAGTTCTCCTCGGTGCTGGCGCGTCGCCCCTTGTTGGCCAGCCTGGGGGTATGTGGGGTGCTGGCCATCCTCTGCTGCTCTATGAGGGACTGTGTGAGGTCTAAACCCTGGTTGGGACTGCTGGCTCTGCTGTCGATCACACTGTCAGGCCTCACTGCTGCTGGGATACTCAACCTGACCGGGACCACCTACAACTCCACATACCTGGGCATCCCTTTCGTCATGCTAGGTAGGTTTAACAAGAAAATACACAATATATACTCCTAATTCTATATATTCATGTGTTCACCTTACATTTGTCGGGTACTGGCCTCTCAGTTCAGAACATTTTTGGATCTGCACTTAAACTTGTTGAGCGCAGTGAGAAAAAAAATCCAAAACATCGGATCAAAGCTCAGACAAATCAAAGGAAAGTGCAGCTAGCACATGCCAGGTTGGTGCAACGGTGAACATTGCCATTTCTTTCATATCACAGTGTTCACCGTCTGCTTTTTCAGTACCTGTGATGGGTTTTGCAGATGCCAGCCTCAGGCTGGAAGCCATTTCATAGTAGACAGATCATCAAAATGAGTGACAAGTGGCATGGCATGAACCTGGTGTACTGAGAGAGAGAGGGGGTGATGGTACGAACAATACATTGTGTGACTCATGGCAGAAAGTTGATAAAAAAATAAGACATTTTTGGGTTCTTGAACTGGAGTCTGGAACAAATTCAGAGCTGGAACCAGAAATGTTCACAGTAGAAGTAATTCAATCACTTTGGTTATGAATGAGCGCAACATGATGAACGTCTCTGGGAAGAGACAGTTAAAATGTGCGCCTGTATGCTCAGTTCGTATCGTGGTCGGAATACACATCCTATGAATCATTAAAGTTGAAACAGAGAATTTTTACGCCCCTAGCATATCGAGATGTTGTTTAAAAATTCTAGGAGGCAGCCGGAGACAAACACAGATATTTGTTTCTTTTGTTACTGGCCTCCTTACAGCTCCTGGTTTGTTTTCTGGCTGCTAGCTGTAACTTTAACAAGATGGCTACCACTCGACTAGAAACAACCATAAGAAACCCGGTTTAACCTAGAAACCCTGATCTCAGTGCTATGATGAAGGCAGAGTAAAACAGCTGTTTGTATTATTAAGTAGAGAGGTTTTGTGACTCACTCCTCTAGTGGAGAGAAGGTCAGTTTTCGAGCGCTCTCCATTGAGTGAATGGCTTTTGTTTTACCCAAGTGTCTATCACTTTCCCTCTTCCCTGTCATTGTATCCTCCATCAGTGGGTTTTTTTTTCTTTTGCAGTGTTGAGTTTCTACAGTTATTCCAGCTGTTCAATGGTTACCTGGGGATAGCGCCCGGGGAAAACAATGCCTCTTCTTGTTTTGGTTGCTTCCGTTCCTTCTCCGGGAATAATCCCACTTGGTTGCAGACAGAAAAACACATTGAAAATGAGGCATAAAAGAAACCAAGCTAAACGTGAATGGTGTCATTTTTATACAACCATTACACTATATTTTCTTCATTATAATGAGCTTAAGCAAACAAAAGCTGAGTATTTTGACTTTAACAGTACCTCATAGAAGTTTTGCACCAATCAGATTTTCTTTCAATGTCAAATCAAATTCAGTGCTGATCCACCACCATTGCTCTCTTTTTCCTGAATCTAAAATAGTCACTGTCTACGCCACTGTGTGAAACCGTCTTCATTTTTTATGGAAGGCAACATTAGGCCAGGGATCACTGTGGCACCAGAATCTGAGTCAGCGGCCAACTGTGACTCAGTTGATGTAAATCACAGCAGAAACTCAGAATTTTATAAAGCAGTGAAGAAACTGTATTTACTGCGGATCGATCAGATCATGGCCTTAATAAGGTGAGTATTCTCCATCTATACGGGATTCAGACTTTGTTTAAAAGATTAAACATAACTCATGGAAATATTGCAGAGTTGACGTCACCCTACTTAACGACCAAAGTCCTCAAAGGGCCGGGCTGCAAATCTGCAGGGTCGACACTTTCAGTTAATTATTGGAGATAAAATACTTTAATAAGATTGTAAGTCTTACACAGGCTGCAGCGGTGATAAACTTGAGGTAAATATTGCTATTTTTTAACGATCGTGGTTTGGGTATAAACTTCTAAATCAAACCGACTTTGCTCTCGAAGTCACACAAGTTATTTAAGCAAATCACTGTGTTGGCTCCTGCAATCCTGATTATTCAGTAGCTTGAATCTGGAATTGAGATCATAAAATATGTATCTACCTTTTATTATTTAATAAGTTAAGTTGGTAATTTAATTTGTTTGCACAATGATGAAATGAAGGGTTTAAGAGCAGAAAGAAATAAACCAGAAATGCACAAAATAAGAATGAAATGAGAGAATGAAATGAAATGCACGCCACATGTGTGAAGACGCTGCAGATTATCTTGAGTAAATACTGTAGGATGCGCTGTACATGACCCCTCATGCACATGAAGAGTATACCATAATTACTCTGTGACGTGGAGAAGGAAAGGCTGCTGTTAGTCTTAAAATAACTGTAGAGAGAGAGCAGAAGAGACGGGGGAATAGAGACAGAGAGGGGGCTCGATGAAATATCACTCCAAATGGGGATGGAGGGAAGGATTCTCTCAGCAGAAAACAAAGTTAAAGCATAGTTAGAGGGAAGGAAGGGAAGCTGGCGGGGAGGATTTTTCAGAATCAAGTGGGCAGACAGAAGAAGGTGGGAGGATGTGTGAGGAGAGAAGGGAGGATGTGGTTACACAGCAGAGAAAGAAGGAATATAGCGTACATATTCGGCTCGAAAATGTGGCAACATTTCTACCAACATTTTGCATCTTTTCTCTTTCGGAATCAAATTGAAGAAGTGTTTTTACATACCGCTTATCAAACTGCAATGAGAAAGTGATGTGCTAATGGGAACCAAAAACAAAAAATTGCCTCAAATTGTCCTGATGTAAATCGCCTCCATACCTCCATACCTTATCCCCGGAACTGGTGTCTGTTCATTTTGGAGGATGTGTTTGGTCCTGTTGCCCGCAGTGAAAACACCAACACAAGTTGCTACAAGCCAGTCAGGGATAGGGTCACTAGCTGCATTGCTAACAGAGATAACAAGCTAACAGCAGATAGGTGCTAGCAGATACAGATCAAGATAGCTACCGGCTGTTAGCGGTTAATGTGGTGAAATGATGCCCTCTAAATATTAAAGAGGGACCTTCGACAGGTGTTCCTACTTAATTCACTTAATAACTGTACTGTAACATGTATCCGAGTTATACCTATATTGTAAATAAAGAACTATACCCACCCTACTGTTTGTATTACAGTTTAAAGTGTCTGAAATCCATTTTGTGACACATCAGAATTACAGAGGGACTAAAAGCATTCTGGCAAAAAGACTCATCTTTTATATATGGGTCTGTCCCACATGTGTTTGAACCTGGATGTGTGTGTGTCTATCTGTGTGTGTGTGTGTGTGTGTGTGTGTTTGTCTGTGAGTGCACATTAGCCTGTCTCAAGCTCTGGTAAATATCAAAATCCTTGGGCAAGTGCTCTTTCTGCTCTCGTCTTCTCTCTCCTCCACATTAACCTCTTTGCCTCTTTCACTGTCTAATTCCCTCTCTTACACACAAATACACACACACACACACACACACACACACGCAGAGCAGAATCACAGAGCAGCAGACTTTCTCAGTTGCACCCACGCCTGAAGTGTCGGTACGTTGTGCCTCAGCTAAGGTGTTAAGCGTTACACCATGGTGAGGTCACTGGAGAGAGAGGATGGGGGGAAAATTTGTGCCACCGGTGACTCACGGGTGCCATGGCAACCACGGGAGAGGAAACCATTAAAAACCATCTGCTGCACATGTACAGTATAAACATGTATGTGCAGGCACATGAGGCTAGACTGGCAGGGCTCTCAGAGGACATCGATGTGAATTATTGAATCAAAAACGTATTAAAAGATTTATGTGATTACTGATGTTTCCAAGCTATAAATCTATTCAGGAAGGAGGCTTTGTTTGTATGTATGTATCTGTCGGATTTTAACTTGCTCTATTCCTCAAATATTTAATATTTGTTTCAAGCGATATCTGTATGAGAACTGGGTATAAGTTAAACTCTCTTTTTGATAGTTGATTAATCAACAAAAAAGGACAAAAAAAGCCATCTCAAGACGTCACGTTATCCTCTGGGAAATTGTGTTGAGCATTTTTCACTGTTTTTTTGTGACATTCTGATGTCCTGCTGCTGCAACGTTTCAGTATCTCAACTCTGATTGTTAAAGTCACAAGAAAACTGCATTTCCATGATGTGCTACATCCGTCATTTCACATAATCCCGAACAGGATTGAGGTGTGAAGATATGCAGAGAGACCAGTTCAAAAGCAGGCAGGAGGAGTTATTACACTTCTTGTGCAACGTTGTGTTTCTCCAAAATGAGTAAATCAAAGCCAAGCGGGGAGCAGTCAAAGTGTTCTAGAGAAGTGTTGGTTAGAAATTAAGAAGCATTTATGTCACTTCTTTAGAGGCTGCTGGAAACAGGCTGTTCAGTATAGATTATCTGGTAGTGTGAGAGGTTTAAAGATCCAGTCTTAAGCCTCCTGAATTGCTCACAGACTCATTGAGGCCGCCCAGATAATAGCAAACATCAGATCTGGATAATTACAGCGGTACTTTACAAACCCCAGACCACAACACCCAATGAGTGAGGCACCCTGGAGTGTAAACTGTAAACATTCTTGCCCTTGAAGCTAACGTTAGCAAGCATACTACTGTTGACGGTGTCTCCCCTCTCATCCCGACTTGTTTAACCTCTATTTTTTATTACTAAAACACGTAACTGCAGCAAGTTGTTGCACCATGCTGATTGCCATTTTGTTTACGTCTGCTTCCCCACGAGAGGGATCACATGTGCAGCTTCAGTCTCAAAGCCAGGAGGACACGCCCCTACTTCTGCACAGAGCTCTTTTAATTAAAAAATGCATTAATATTAAACATGTAGCTTGTCCACATTACACCCAATCAGACACTGCACTTCCTTTGGTCCTCAGCAAGAAACCTGCCGGGTGTGAAGTAAATCTGATGAACGGTTCTTGAGATATTCGAATAACAGACAGACAGACAGAGAATCCTTTTAGTTGGATTGTTAAGTCAAAGAGATAACTGTTTTTGAGAAAATCTACATGTCACCATGCCTGATCTTTGTGACAGTACAGTTGAAGCATATGCTATTATGTAGTGAGGTTAGTGAAGCGTAGCTAAAGTTCAGTGTAGTTCAGTTCAGTGGCAGCTTCTCCCTAAAGAATAGAAATACATTGTTAGACTTCTTCAAACATGGAAGGCTGCCCCAACAAACCAAAAGTTCTCTTTGTTGAATTTTAATGATTGACGTATTATCCTCTGAACTAATTATGGTGAATTAGTTGTGTCTGTGAAGACTAATATTAACATTCGTTAGCAGTCATGTCCCTGCTGTGTGGAGGGCTGGTTCATGTAGCATTCAGTGGGTTTAGTGGAGTTTTTTTGTGTGTTGGAAAAAGCTGCCTGCTGCTGTTGGAAATGAGGTTGACGAGAGCCACCAGGGTGTAATCAAGTCATCCAAGAAAAAAGGAAACAGTTGTTTGGAAATTAGCTAGCTTCTATGTTTGGAGACTGAGCAAAATGCTAAATTTGTGGGCTGTAAAACCAAATCAGTGAGTTTAAGCAACATCATTTACATGTAGTCATTTGGCCATTCTTGATGTAATATCATTAAAATAGCACAATCCCCTTTAACCAAACTATACTTGTAAGGTTTCATTCCTGTTCCTGTTTCCCATCAGGTCACGGGCTCTTTGGCTCCTTCGAGATGCTGTCATCGTGGAGGCGAACGCGGGAGGACCAGCACGTGAAGGAGCGCGTGGCGAGCGTCTTCGAGGACGTCATGCTGCGTTTCTCTGGCTCCACCATGCTCCACCTGATGACCCTCGGCCTGGCCGCCTCGCCGCTCACCAACATGGAGGCTGTCCGTCTCTTCTGCCGCACTGCCGCCCTGGCTGTCACCATCAGCTACGTTTACATGCTGTCCTTCTACAGCTCCTGTCTGGTGTTTACTGGATACTTAGAGACCGGGTACAGGCACGGCTGCTTCTGCCGGAGAGTCCCAAAACCGGACCGGCTGGACTCTAAACCGGCCTGGTACAGGTGTCTGATGCACACTCGCTACCAGGATGAGACTCAGGTGACCAACCCGCCGCACGGGGTCGGGCACAGTCACGCTCACACACCGAATCCTAATTTAACTCACACACATGCGCACACGCACCCGCACACGGTGAACAACCCTGCTGTGCATGGACACAGCCATGTGGCCAACTCCACACACACACATCCACACCCACACCCGCACACACATTCCCCGGCCAACATGGACCCTCATCCTCAGGACTCTCACCTTCTGCTGGGGTGTGTGAGGCGCTGCTACGGAGACTGGATCACTAACACCTACGTCAAACCCTTCGTGGTTCTGCTGTATCTGGTTTACATCTCGTTTGGACTGATGGGCTTCCTGCAGGTGAGGCAACCTATTTTTTGTTTTATGTTTAGCATCTTCTATCAAGCATTCAGATGAAGAAAATACAAGTGAAACTGCTAAAATGGTAAAGAGTTTTACTGTTAAACAGTTGGAGGAGGTATGCACTCTACTGGGTGCCATTCAAGTTGAGATATTTGTCAACTTTCCTTGTTCGCTTGTTTGGTCTCTTCATGGTGTCTGAGCAGGTAGAACAGTGTGAAAAAGGGATGCAGACTGATACAGAATGTAGTGTTTAGTTCAACCTCTGACTGATATGTTTCTGTTGTCGACAGGTGGCCCAGGGTTCAGACCCCAGCGCACTGGTTGCCATGGATACAGCGACAGTACTGTACACCCGTGCCCAGCAGCGTTACTTCAGCTCGTACTCCCCCGTCATTGGATTTTACATCTATGAGAGCGCCCCCTACTGGAATTCCTCGGTGCAGCGGGACTTGCTGGAATACGCCAAAGGCTTCCAGCGAATCAGCTGGCTGGAAGCTTACCTGAACTACCTGTCAGACCGCAACCAGTCCACCAGCCAGCCGCGGGAAAACTTCACCCACACGCTTCGTCACTCCTTCCTCCGCGAGCCGCAGTTCGCTCACTTCGCCGATGACATCATATTCGCGGAGCGCGGTCAGGGCGAAGAGCCCGACGTGGCGGCGTCCCGAATCTTCCTGGTGGCCAAGACGACGGAGAACAAGCGCGAGGAGATGTCAGTGCTGCTGGACACGCTGCGACGCCTGTCACTGACCTCACGTGTCCGCTTCCTGATCTTCAACCCCTCCTTCGTCTACCTTGACCGCTACGCTGCAGCGGTCAGCTCCCCCCTCAGACACTCACTGCTGGCGGTGCTCTTCCTCTTAGGTCTGTCCTCGCTGGCCGTCGTGGAGCCGCTGGTCTCCGTGTGGCTGGGCCTCACCCTGCTCTCCGTCCAGTTCGGCGTGCTGGGCTTCATGACCTTGTGGGGTGTGGAGCTGGACTGCATGTCTGTGTTGTGTCTGATCTCAGCCTTGGGGCACTCGGCAGACTGCAGCGGCCCCCTCCTCTGCGGTTTCGCCTCGGGTCGGGGCGACAGCAGGACTCGCTGGGTGAGGGTGGCGCTGGAGAGACACGGGGTCCCCTCTCTACAGACGCTCATCTGCTACAGCGCCGCTCTGGTGCCTGTCGGCTCTGTGCGCTCCAACCTCACACGCACACTGTTTCGCTGCCTCACCCTCACGGCCGGATGCTCGGCCCTGCACACTCTCGCGTTTCTGCCCACCCTCCTCACCTTCCTGCCCCCCTCCAAGAGCCGGGGAAACCGGCCGGATGGAGAGGGGCAGAGGCAGGAGGTGGAGTGTGTTGAAATGAACGACAGCACTCGAGTGGTCGACCAGATAACTACCGTCTGAGCGTTTGTGATGGGATGTTGTCTGAGCAGCCGCTATGCGTCCTGCAGGCGAGAGCGCAGATACTTGAGAGAGAAGATGGGGAGGAATATAGAGATCGAAGGTCAAGAGGAAACAGATTCAGCCAAGTACAGGAGAGTGGGAGGATACTGAAGACGAGAACAGAGAAAGATCAGCAGAGGTCAAGCCTGTATGTGACGTCACCACAGAGGACAAAAGTGCCACATTTTTCACCAAAACTTGCTTTAGATCTGATCACATTGTTTGGCTACTGCTATTTGTTCGCCATACCAAGTTGCACAAATACAGCTACAATGACATGAGGCAATCATCTGTATGACCTGAAGTATTTCTACTTTAATGCTGGACAAATAAAGTCAATTAAAGAAAACATGCTCAGAAGTGGCTCTGGCTTTGATGCAGGTTATGCAATAATAATAATTTTTGAAACATCGGAGGAAAAAAAAAGAGGTTTAGGATAATAATAATAGCTCCAACCTGTTCAGAGCGCTCTGTCTTTGAAGTAAAAGCTATGCATTTAAGGTAATGTCACATCAAACACTGACATTAAGTGGCCGTGTAATACTTTGACATTTGGGGTCGTGGATCAAACACTGGAAACAAAACATTTCGTTCATTTAGAAAATGTTAAACTGTTGCTAATAAGCCACAGTTGTTGCTGTATACAATGGTCGGCTCATTTAAATTTGAAACATGTCTCTCTTGCCTCTGGTGGTACCAAGCCATGCAAATGGCTGTGGTGTTTTCAGCCCAGATCAGTGGAAGTGAATGGGTTTTTGTTTGTGTCAAAAACATGGTTTTCATGCAACACCGTCCTACTTTGGGACTCCTTTTACTGATTACCCATAATGACTTCTCTCTTGTGTCCCAGTGCGAATGATGCTGACTGTATGGGCTGAATTAACTGACTGGCATCATTTCTCACGCCTCATACTTTTTCTAATATGTCCAAGTTTAATTCAATCCGGCCATTCCAGACACAGTAGAAAGTAAAAACTTGACCTTAAGCAATGTGGGCAATGTACGTTTCTGAAAACCATGGATATGTTGAAGCTTTACATTTTCTTTATGTTGCAACTTCCAGTTTCGCATCACTGTGTTTATGTTCTGGTTAGGTTTAGGCACAAAAACCACATGGTTATTAGAAAAAGATCATGTTGTGGCTTACCTGGCTCTGTCGGCACAAACATGGCTGGAAATATACCCAATTTTCAGTGCCAACATCAACTCAGAAGTACCTGGTTTAGTCGCCACTAAGACAGATGCAAAGTGGAATTGGATGGAAAGTGGCTGTCTTGAACAGTGGTCTCTCGCTACGCAGATGTCTTCCCTTGTTGTTAACTATCGGAAACATTAGCACAGATGCTTGAACGCGTCTCAAACATCGGTCTTTGCTTGGCAGCCATTTCACCTGGCACACCTGGCAGCCGTCTTGCCTGGCACTACTATTTAAACAACGTCTCAAACAGCGGTCTCTCACTTGGCAGCCATCTTGTCGAGCATTACTATTTAAACGGCAATCTTGTACAGCGGTCTCTCGCTTGGCAGCTGTCTCGGGTAGTACAAAGGTGGAAGCACCATCTCAAACAGCGTTGGGCAGCTGCCTCGCCTCCCGCTAATGTTAAACGCCGTCTCAAGCAGCGGTCTCTTGCTTGACATCCGCCTTGTCTTGCTGTCATAACACCACAATCCTCTCCACTTCCTGTCAATGATAGTCAGCTTATATACATTTAATTTGACAGTGATATGATACGTATGACACCTACCCGTGATTTGCAGAGACGTAAAATGTCAGCATTTTATTCGAGCAACTGGGCTTTCTAACACGGTGCTATTCACAGTCGACCTTACCATCGTAGATTGTCAACATTTAGACAAAAATTGTTGTAACTGTCAACAAGTGTTAGTCAGCCAGCAACAATATGTGCATGGCAAAGAATATCCTCTCCTGAGAGCACATCAATATAAAACACATCACTGTAAAAATGCCCCCTAACTGCCAGAAAATGTATTCTTTATGTTTTTAAAACCTGGTTACAGTTTTATTCACTATAAATGTCAGAACGATCGGAGCTTTAAAAGTGTTCAAAGTATTACCATGAGAGCTATAATCAGGAAATGTCAGCAGGCAAACGAGTGTTTCTCCTCCCGTCTTTCCGACCCGTGAATCAGTTTGAATGAAAGTATTCTTCTCTTTCAGCCTCCTACGATTCTTCACCCTGAAGGGCAAAATACAGGTCGCCTTTTTTTTTTTATTCTTTCATTCCTGGATTCATCTCCGAGGGTCTGTGTGTGTGTGTGGGAGTGCTTTCTTTTGTTACTCCAATGCTTCTCTCTGACACTTGAATGAAAGTATTGTTCAGGCTCCGTGCAGCCGCTACAACCATTAGTGAGACGAGGGCGCGATCCCTCACCGGCTTCCCATCCAACGAGTACCACCAGTTGTTTTTTTTTTCTCGAGGAGCACAAGCACGACCTTTAAAGCCGGAGGGGGACTGTGGGCTGCGTCGGCTTTTGTAAAACATGGTACTTACACGATTACGTTGGTTGAAGACAATCCTTTCTAAATATACTCCGCATACAAAGGGATGGGGGCTGCTTTTGTCGAATTACATAATGGGGGATTTACTAAACTCGAACATCCTGGAAAACAGTGAATCTTAGGCCAAAAAGTCCAACTGGTAAATCGAAATCAGCCCTTTCTTTCCACAACCAATAGCCTATTGGTTTACACTAAACATCGAGCTCTCGGGGTGCAGCGGGACCGCCAGCAGCCACTAGCAGACCAATCAATTGTGCTGTCAATCCAAACACAGTTTACGGCTGCTTCCGCTGCATCGCTGTTTAGGTTCACAAGTAGAGTAGATCAATAAAGAGGGGGTGGAGTTTGATGTGAGATGTAAAACAATGGGCTGCCATTTACTTTTGTGTGGTGTGAAATTATGGAGAAAAACTGAGAAAATCAATTTAAAAAAAAGGTAGTTGATTGAAGGGCTGAGGCGAACATGTTGCTCATCATATGAATTTGGAATATTTGTGGAGGTATTTCTTCATCAAGTCACACAACGGAGATTTGTTTTGTTTTAGTGTCTCCTGTAGACTTCAGTACAGCTGTCAGCGTCCTCTGGCCCCAAAGAAAGTTTCAGTGACGTAATGCTTCTTGTTTTTTAAGTTTCTTGCCCAACAGCAGAAACTTGTGGGTTTATTGTGTCTCACTTTCTGAATAATTCTGGATCTCCTTGGAAAGCTGACGTGTTTACGGCCATGTGTGGGGTGGTTAAGGCGAGGCTGTAAAATATGCTGAATTTACAAGAAGGCCTAAGTAATTAAAAATGTGTGAGAAACAGCACTTCATAAAGCGTATAAAGTGTCTCCTACGTCAGCAACTCACAATATTGAGCGATTTCATAAGGAAGTCTGGGGAATTCCCCTCCCTCTTCATCTCCTTGCTGTTGTTGACTGTACTTGATGTGGCCTGTAGTACGTTGGTGTTCAAGTTTGTCATCCACGCTCTCAAATTGTTATGAATTATTATTGATAATGATGACATGTTATCCTGGCCATTCAATTTAATACAATACAGTACATTTTGTGAGCAGAAAGGATGAACGAACAGCGGCAGGATGTTCCCCAGATGTGACCTCCCCTCCCTGCCTTCTCTTGGAGACAGTCAAGGGCCGAATATTGTCTTGATGTCACATTTACACCTTCAAAACTCAATAACAGAGTCACACAGCACAGCCAAGACGCCTCGCTCTGCAGGAGAAAAGGACATTTTTTTGTGAAGATGTAATGAGTTTTCAGTTTGAATAATTTGTCGTATCTGGCTGTGCCCCTGCAGAGACGAGAGGGAAGATGTTGCCGGTGGGATTTTGATTCGCTTGAGCTTGAACTGTGCTCACACACGCGCACACACACACACACACGCGCACACACACACACACACACACACACACACACACACACACACACACACACACAGTGACAACTAACTCACCCAAAAGTGCTGAGTCACTGAAGACGAGCAATAACGTGCCGCAGTCCCGCTCTGCTCCACTGATCTGATATCGTTCTGTTATCCCTCAGTAAAAATGAACAAAAGGCTGACACTTGATCTCCAGTGGAAAGCTCGCCGCAGTCTTTATTGC
>CAEMYA010000069.1:2530074-2549437 GCA_903131615.1 Diplodus sargus | reverse complement strand
AGACAAGTAAAGACACACTGAGATTGGAAGCACCGTGTCGCCCCGAGGCTCCTCTTGTCTTGTTTGGATTCATTTTACATCTGACGTCAGATGCCGTTCCTCATGTTCACAGCCACCGGTATGTGTTTGTGTGTGTGTGTGCGTGTGTGAGGGAGAGAGAGAGAGAGAGGGAAGATGTGTGACCGGTTTGTCAACCTCAATCCAACATTTCATACTCAAGCCTACCGTGTAATTTCTGCCTGTTTCTGCAATTTGCTGCAACCCACATACTTCTCTGCACACACACATAAACACTCAGGTATGTGCACACACATACACACACACACGCAGCAGATAAAGGCTAATACACTGTCCAGGAACTGTCTGGTCCTGCATCCTGTAATACCAGCTGCTGCCCTCCAGTCACACTGAGACAGAATAACACAGATATACAACATATAGATAGATAGATAGATAGATAGATAGATAGATAGATAGATAGATAGATAGATTAGTTTATTATCTGTATTGTCTAGCATGTGTCCTCCCTCCTCCCTCCTCCCTCTCCTCTGTGTGGGGGTGTGTCATTTTAAGGTCGAGTGTCTCCCTCGGGCATGCCACATTTCAGAATTTCTGATTTCCTGAACGCACCACCCCGACACGCTCACGCACCAAACTCTGGCAGCGGACCACGCAGACGATGCTCTTGTGTAACAGACAGGTGGATTCTGGAGGAGCGAGGAGGAGCAACTGAGGGCAGAGAAGAGGAGACAACGTCGGTCATTTCACTGGTCGATGGATAAAGAGGTAGCACAGGAACGATGGAGAGACAGGTGAACTTTGTCAACGGGAACACAGATCCACAAACTTAAACCTGTTCCGCAGATGCTTTTGAAAAGCATCAGGTAAGAAACTTAAAATATTCCCTTAAAATGTTTGTCAAATTGTTTAAGTTTTGGACGCCAAGCGTAAGAAAAGAACTTGATGAAAATGTGAAGACTCTCTGTAAGGTGCACTGTGTGAAAACTTGAAACCAAAGACAAGAGTGAAGCACAAAGCAATTCTTGAAACGTCTCGACACTGTTGCAAGTTCAAAGTCAGACTGTGGGAACCTGACGTGAAGAATGACAATAACCGTGAGCGCCTGTGTAGCCTCGAGGCTTCAGCATCTCCTGTTTCTTTTCATCAGGCAACACACAATACAGATCATAATCACATCCTAAAGAAAGAATATAGTTTCACATATATGATCTGAGGTCATATGAGAAAAGTCTTAATAATGTCTGTCTTTCATGGGTCAAAGTCAGTGGTGGACTCAATGTGTTTGAGGGGCAAGAGCAGAAAGAATTTAAAGGCCACCAGCTGAAGATGGTGTCACGCACAGAGATTTCTCCAATGGAAGGGCACCCTAGAGGGCACTTTATCATGTTTTCTCCAATGGAAAGGGACTCTAGATGACACTTTATAATGTTTTATCTACCATAGGGGCATCAAAAAGGGCATTTTTTCAAACCTGGTGCACTAGTTGGGGGCAATTGGACCTTATTCAAGTCCAACGGTGGTCTGAGTAAACAATTTATACCCACTTCAAGCGTTAATATCCAGCTCTGATATACGATCTTGAAGGAAAAAGTTCCAGATAAGTGTAGATTAGATAAGGGTGGAAACAAAGTGACACTGTGATTGGTCAGGTGAAGAGGGAATCAGATCATAGCTAACCGCAAGGAACGATTACATTGTATTTGATTTCTCGTCTGTCATCTGTCGCCTTGTGAACCCTGACGATCAACATTTTTTCATCAGGTTCTGACAGCAAACACTCCCTTTATTATTGAATAATGCAGACACACAACAATTGATTGTTATAAATAGGATTCCAAAGAACAAACAGTATGGCTGAATAATAAAAATAACTTTAAAAAGGTACATCTGATCCAACTTGTGTTATATGTGATGTGCTTGTAGAGGGTAAGAGACTACAGGGTTGTTTCGTGATATATGGAAGTATTTGAAAATGTCAGAAAAAGTTCAGAAACCTAATTTGTTATTTGGACAAAATCAGTTCTCCATATCAAACTAATAAAGTGGTAACACTGCTTTATAAATGAATGTTGGAACAAAGATCACAACAGTCAAGAGTAAATTGTGGTGTATGAACTAACCGTGGCAGAAAAAGTTAAAATACAAGCGTGACACACGCAACAATAACCTGTAATTTCTGAAGGTGTGAACGCAGTGAGGTGTAACCCAATCTGCTGTGCCCACCCCTGCCCTGCAGTCAATCCGTCAGCGCGGACAAAGCCTCAGATAATATTAGATTCGTTTCATTTTACCTGCTGAAAAGGAGAATTAACGCATAATTCCGCAACTGAAACAATGATACACTGTGATCGCACACACACCTGCAAAACACCGACCGCACGGACGGTAAAGGGGATGGTGGAAATATGGGAAGAGGAAGCTGGCAAAGAAACACATTGTGTTTTTTGCTCACTCTAACAAAGCTGAAATGTAAATGTGAGATCCATAAAAGGTGAGAGAGAAGTAGCTGAAATGAGCCTTGGTGCATAAAAGTAAATATAGAGAAGGATGTCTCATATGTTGTGAATTTAAGTCACCTTTTGTTTCCAGGAGGATGAATGGCATCGGCTTTGATCGACAGCGGAGATGGACACATTCTTTGCCTCTACTCATCTGGCTGTGGCTCCTGGCAGCTACTCCACCCAGAGGTAATTACTGATTCACACATGAAAGCAAAAGGAGACAGAGTTTCACAAATATAATAGTTACAGAGGGTTACAGAGTTTAAAGTTTTGATGTTGAATTGACAGGCTTTTAATTTGAAATAACACCAGATGTTTCCCAAAGCTCTTGTCTTTTTTGCTGTCAGTTAGCATGTGTAGTTGACAAAATGTAAGACCCACAAAAAAGTAATTGTAGTATTAATATAAAAAACTAAGAGTCTAAATCTACAGCTAGTAGCTCTGTGAGGCTGTGGGCTTCTTAGGCATAGCTGCTTTGAGCTAAATGCTAATGTCAGCATGCTAACATGCCCACAGGAACACATGCTAAGCAGCAATGTTTACCAAGGTTTTGGCTAGAAAATGGACAATAAAACAAAACTAAAACATTTTCTTTAAGCTTTTGGAGAAAACAGTTTGGTCAGAAGTGCTAAATGTGATTCATTTTTTGTTGTTAAGTCATCTAGTCTTTTAGTAGTTTGTAAAAAAAAAAAAAAAAATCTGTAAATTTAGAGCCAGTTAGTTTATTTAGTGAACTAATTAATCAGTCTGTAAGAAATGGGTTGGTTGTGCTGTTAGCTTAGCACTATGCATTAGCTGTTTACTATGGCTGGGTCTTATTAGGCTAATCACTGTTTAGTCAGAAGTGAAAATGGGTTGGTTGTGCTGTTAACTTAGCATTATGCATTAGCTATTTAGTATAGCTAGGTCAAAGTTACTGTTTGACAGTCTTAGATGTTATGAAAGCCGTAAATAAACTGTCCGTTGTTTTTCATCCATTCCAGCCGCTGGCTATTTCCTGGCCGACACCAAAGCAGTATTAAATGGCTGTGAGAACCACTGGACCCTGCAGGACAGGGCCGCCATGCCGCTCCTCTTTCAGATGACCGTGTGCGTCGACATCCGCGTGGTCGTCCCCGGAGCCTGGGTGGCCTTCTCCTACAGCTCGGTCCACGCGCCCAGACCTGAGCTGGGTCTGGAGGGAGATGACCATGCGTTGTATGGGTGGCTGCTGAGGGTTCGACACCGATTTCCTCTCCGGCTGTCCCCACAACACTGGCACAGGGTTTGTCTGAAGCGCGACATACGGCGCAACACCTTTAGCCTGGAGGTAACACCTTTCTTTAGGGATTAATAATCCATGTTTTAATGCTAACATTGTCATTTGGAAAACAATAACCTATATAACAGTGAAAGAGAAGGGGATACAGAGTTTTAAATATTGAATTCAATTACATGAAACGGTTTTATTTTTTTCTTCTTGTATATGAAGATGATCTTAAATACAACACTTTGGTAGCCAAAGCTCCACAGTTCTGATAGTGGTGTTGTCTTGTTTGTTATCAGTTAGCATGTTTAGCCGGTCCAAAACTACTTAATGAACTACTTAATTACAAAAAAGTAGTCAAAGTAATGATATAAAAGCTAAAATTTCTAAAGCTACTTGCAAGCCGTGCTGTTGCTGTGCTAGGTACGAGCTGCTGGGAGCTAAATGCTAATGCCAGCATGCTAAAATCCAACACAACAAAACTAAGATGTTTTAAGTATTTTCTAGCTAGCTGTTAGCTTTACATGCTTGTGTAAAAGCACGAAGAGTCGTTGCTCTTGTTAAAAAGGTATGTTAATTAAAGGTACCTTAAGTATATGAGTACTTATGTCGTGCATATTCACCTCTGAGGGTGCCATGAGGTCTACACAAGGTAATAATGTTTGCAGAAACAGATTGTTTACACAGCTCAGCATGTTGTTCTTGTTACATACCTCTGACTGTAGGAGGGGTTTGGAATGAAAGGCAAAACAGTTCACTGTCCAACAATGTAGACAGGCACTCTGAGACATCTTGACACAGTAAAACACCAGATAGATCATGAAAATCGACACTGTAGCCAACTATATCAGCTAAAAAACATAAATATGGAGCTAAATTACGACTTGAACATACGTAAATATCAATCAAAACATCATCAAGTGAGAAACAAGAGAACCAGCCAAGTGCACTTTCTACCCCTCTACTCAATTTTCTCTTTGTACATCTTCACTTCCTCTCCTCACATCTTTTGCTTTATGGAGCTGCAGCAAATGCATGTTTGTAAGGCAGGTTTGTGAACTTGAAAAGCAGCAGCTGATTCAACAGCACTTATAAAAAGAGACAGGTGGATTGGGCACAAGTGCTCCTGAGCTATCAGAAGTGACATCAATTAAATATGAGGTGTAGCACAGCTGCAGCATCTGTGCATCAGCCTGTCCTCAGGTCCCTGTTGCAGTGTACCAGCAACAGATACAACGGACCTTCGCTGTACGTTCGGTCTTCGTCAACATCGTGGTTTTTAGATTTTAATATGTAAAAATAACTGAGTTTTAACCTTTTCCCTCCTGGGTGAACATCCTGTGCTTGTTTGACCTAACCATCCGCGCCGACCTGCCTCCTATGTGGATTTTCTCACTCTTTACACTACAGCTGACGAGAAAGGTCAATATGGGTCGTACTGCTTTCACAGTCGACCTACTGTGTTCATTGTTTTGTTACACTGCTGTATTTTATGATCCTGATGTGAGCTTCAGGTATCATAGATATCAGCGTGAAATGTCACAAAGGAATGTGTTTAGAATGGCGTTTAATGAGCTGCTACACAGATGGTGTCGACATTTTAATGGTGATTGACTGTCTTCAATATGTTACGAAACATTTTTTATTTGCATCCAAGCTTTGTGACTCACCTCTTTTATGTTAAGGGTGCCAAAAAGATTTACGCAAAGGACACACCTGTGCATCCTCAACTCAGGGCGCCTCCGACAGCCTCCTCTCTCCACCGTGCTGAGATCAGTTTCTAGGTTTCAGGTGGACGGAGGAGCAAGGAGACATATCACATTTATATTCTAACTTAATTACCTCTTGCCGATTTCACGTATCTACTCCCTAATGCTGTGTTACTTTTACATCATGTGCATTAAGCTAGCAAAGCTTATCACAACAACTCAAAGGATACTTCCTGTTATAACTTGGGTGTGAATATTAGAGCCATTAGTCATAAAATAAAATTATGCTCACCAAGAGTGTTGCTGATATCTGGAAACACAGGCCGCAGTTCAATCTGGAATTTGTTCTACAGGCCGTGAAAAAACCTTTAAAATCCGGCTTATTGGCTGAGAGCAACATGGGTCACTGAGAGCAATGTCACCATCGTACTGAACTTGGGGAGTATAATCGAATTACAACTGGTAGAAATGATGGTTAAAATGAAGGAAAACCAATAAAAATAAGCCCCAAGTTCTTTTAAAACAGTTATTATTTAATAAGCTACAGCACATTTGGTGGCAGTGTGGCCTCAGATATTGCAGGAGTCAAACTTTTGAACTCTTCATCCCTTTATTGTTCCGATGTTTCAGGTTGATGGGTATCTGGTGGCAGAGAGGACGGTCATCGCCCGGGCCATCCCCCCCTCGGGCACCCTGTGGCTGGGCTGCCGTCCCAGAGACCGACCCCCCGGAGCCGTTCTCGGAAAGGTGGAGCTGTACCTGTTCCGCATGTGGGGGGACATGCGTGACCACGGGTTCTGCGAGGACGGGACTGTGATCGGCTGGAACGCTAAGTTCTGGGGCATGACCAGTCCGGAGGCCAGACAGAGAGACCCTTACCTCATGTGTGGTGAGACACACATTTGATCTTATGCATGAACGAGTTTCCTGACCAATAATAGTTGTATTTATAACGGAATGCAAACAGAATTAATCATTCATGAATATAGAGGACTTACATTTGATCTCTTCAGTCTGTTCTATCTAACGAAAGCATGAAATCTGTCTTTTTCAAATAACACTCATCAGACTTTGTCTTATGGCTCCTGAGAACTGCAGAGAAACTCTAATTCTGGTATAATCTGACGTAAACTAACTCCTGCATGCAGAACATTTCACTCATGATAGCATTTCAGTGACGTCTTCCTCGCTAACACTCGTCTTCACAGTAGTTTGCATGTGTTTAGAGCATGTTGGATGTTGAATGCTGCATGTTTTCATGTGTCTTGTAGAGCACAGACGGTTCAGGCGTGGGGCACGTGTTAGGAGACATGTTGCAAATGGTGTGTATTCACGTGACTTACACACTTCCATGCATGCTGTGTGTATTTGTCTGAATGTAAAAGTGTATCCGCACATGCCTGATGAATGATGGAAAGTACACGCAAGGAAGGTTTTTTTTGTCCATTCGAGCAAAGAATATTGTCTATGTTTCTGCAAACCATGGATACTTTGCAACTTTACATTTCTTTAGGTTCAATGTTCTTGTGACAGCGATGTCCTAAGAATCATTTCATAAATGCCTGCACTGGGCGACAACATCAAATATCAATATCAAATATAAAATGACTAAGTAGGTAAAGATTTATAAATCCACTAAATCCAAAATCCAATCTAAATCCAAAATCTCAGCCGGTATACACTCTCATGTCAAGATTAAAATACACAACAAATAAATTGCCCAGAACTGCTCTCTATCATTTTTTTTTGTTGCCTGTCTTTAGAAATATCCAGTGGCGTCACTCTTACAAATATTGGAACACATTGACCTATAGTTAGTAGCTTAGCAGACTTCTTGTCTGTAAGTTGACCATCATCTCCTCCACCTTCTGTTATGAAAGTCAGGTCATAAACATATCATGTCAAACACGTCTTGTAGAAATGTCGTTATGGTCCGGAGCCCATGACGTGTACAAATGTACAGAGCTACAAATGTAATGATTTTTTAATAGAGAGCGGTAAACAGCTGTTTAAAAAGTCAGTATAACAGAAAGAAAGACAGATTTGAAAGTACATGTCCACCACATTCTTAACTTACATCTACTGTTTCAGCTGTAACAAGTGGATTTGGATTTGGACGGATATTCACACCTCACCTCGGTAAGCAGCATCGCATTGAGATGGTAATGATTCATTAAATAATAATTCTGATTTTGCCTTCTGATTGACGTGCTTCCTCCTTCTCCATGTTACCAGAAGTGCCTTCAACTACAACTACCTCAAGTCCTGTCATAGCAACACCCGCGACTCTCATGAGCACCCAGACGGCACGGCTCACAGGTGAGTGATGCGCCAAATCCAGATACTGTGTATAGAATGAGCTACATGCTAAATCTGATCTCTTCAGCCTGTTCTGTCTATTACAGCATGACACTTGTCTTTTTCAAATAACACTCATCAGACTTTGTCTAATGGCTCCTGAGAACTGCAGAGAAACTCAAATTCTGGACGCAAAGTTCCTCCTGCATGCAGAACATTTCACTCATGATAACATTTCCTCTCTAACATTCGTCTTCACACAGTAGTTTGCATGTGTTTAGAGCATGTTGGATGTTGAATGCTGCATGTTTTCATGTGTCTTGTAGAGCACAGACGGTTCAGACGTGGGGCACGTGTTAGGAGACATGTTGCAAATGGTGTGTATTCACGTGACTTACACACTTCCATGCATGCTGTGTGTATTTGCCTGAATGTAAATGTGTTTCTGTACATGCCTGCAAATGTGTGCAGCTTTTTTGGTTTCTTGTGATCATGTACAGTTTACAGACACTGCAAGCACATAACTTTTAATTAACTCTATTTCTCAGTGCATTACATTGTAGGAGAGCAAACCCAGTCGCCAGAATCCAGATATGTTGAAACTTAACATTTCTTTTTAGCTAAGTCCAATTTTCTACTTCATGTTGTGTCAACGCTGTGTTTATGTTCCGGTTAGGTTTAGGCACAAAAACCACTTGGTTAGACCTCAGAAAAGGTTATGATTAGGATTAAAATACCTGTTTTAGTCATCACAACCATGGCAGGAAATGTACCAATTTCTTCTCTTTTGTTGCCACAAACCGGTTTAGATGTTGTCACAAGCTCTCCTCAAAAACATCCTGCGGCGTCACGCTCACAAATGCAGAAACGTAGTCTTGAACTGCGGTCAGTTGCTTGGCAGCCTTCTCGCCTGTACCTGACTTTATATACTTATATGTAACACTGCGTCGAGCGTTAAATAGTAATTAAAACAATTTGAATATGTACTTGATCACAGATTAGAATCTAATCTGTAAGTGTGTTGTATAACCCGACATCAGTGATGGTATCTGAATACGTTTGGAGGCTTGTTGCGTGTTTAGAGCATTCAAAGCAGCCGTGAGTTCACGGTGTCTCTTTCCTCTGGTTGTTCCTGCATGTGATGCTCATTTGTTTATCTTTGCAGCCGCAGTTATCAGCAGCCACTTTGCAAACGGCTGCTGCTGCCGATAGAAATTAAAGTGCTTCCTGTGAATGAGAGCATTTGTCTGTAGAAAACACCATTTAGATGCAAACTAGTAAGTAAATAGAAACATACTTTAGACTGAATGTCAGTAAATGATCAAAAAAGTGCCTCTGTTTCTTGTTTTGTTCTTCATTTCTGTTGGTTGTGGCGACAGTGGGCCGACTTTTTGTGAATTTTGATCATTGTGCTCACAGTTTCAAATTATAGCGTCTGTAAATGATGGTTAGTAAACAAGATTTTAAGGATCATTTCAATTTGAGCCTATTTTCTAATTTTGTCCGTTGTTTGTGTCTTTAAGGAAAACAAAATCTCCAATTTAATCCACTTTTTCAATTTAACTTTGTTATTATATTTAATTATGAGAGAATAAAATAAAAGAACCAGATAGTTTGGTTGTACATTTTCATAGATTCATATACATTTAATGCATCTTTGTGTGGGCGTATGATAAACAATCCCGACACTGAACCTGCTCTTCACATTTTTCTTTAACAGTTCCTGTTTCTTCCAATCTTTTAGGGCCACCACTAGTAAATTGTGACATCAGCCAACTCTGTTCCAATGAAAGTAAGAAGCCTCAACCTTTTGTCCAATCACAGCACTTTGTTCAGGCTCATTTGTGGGGTTACAGCTTCATTCTTGTCTGCAGATGCTTACTTCTGGATGTCTTTACGTGTGGAGGTCAGCGGGGGCAATAAGACTGAACAAGACGTCACCAACCTGGTGAGAGCGAAGATCTGTTGCGTCTGTCTCGGACATTTACGTCTCCGCCTTTCATTGTCATTCCTTTAATAGCTTTAAAATGTCAGCTTACCAAAAACAAGTCTTGCCGGCTGAGGATTAGTCAGAAGAAGAAGAACATTCCAACCCTGTGATGAACCTGAAATTAATTCTAATGAGGATTGTCAGGCATGCTTATAGTTGAAGTATGTGTCCATACAATCCACTCCCACAAGAAGTAGGACAGTAACATCTGCCTTTGTACTCCAGCATGGTGCCTTTCAAGTAAATACATGTATTTAAAGGTTGTAACTGACTTAAACGTGACTGTCAGTCTTTGTGCTGCATGGTTGACTTTGGACTGTTCGCTGGACGAAACAAGACGTTGGCGGATGATGTCATCTGGGACTCTTGTGACAGACATTTTTCCCTTTATCTTCTCACAGTTTATTAACAGAACAATTCTTTAAATTATCAAGAAAAACTGTGCAGATTTATGTAAAGCATCGCTGTGCTTCTACATTATTTTAAAATTGTGAAGACTGTGCAGTGGAGGAATGTAACTAAGTACATTTACTAAAGTACGAACACTTCAGTACAAATTTGAATTTCTAGTATTTTAATCTCACGCCATTTTCTAGAGTAACTTTACACATTATTATGAAAACA
The DNA here is from genome assembly GCA_903131615.1 of Diplodus sargus. NCBI lineage: Eukaryota > Metazoa > Chordata > Actinopteri > Spariformes > Sparidae > Diplodus > Diplodus sargus. Next base: position 2,539,048 of record CAEMYA010000069.1, on the reverse strand, counting down.
TAGAAGAAAAAACATATTTATAGCTTCAGCAAAGACGCTGAAAAGGGGATTTCTGGACACGTTTGCGCTCAGCGGGACTGTTCATAACATCGTGGCGTTTCTTCTGACTTTCCTCAGCTCAGTCTGTTGCTGATCAAACTATTTTCAACTTGAGGACAGGTTATAATTTGTGTAACATACTATGAACGACACATGAGCTTACAATGGCTTTCATTCGTCAGTGACAGGAGCTTCCGTACAGAAAGCCACTGTAGACGACAAACACTTAATTCCAGATTCGGTTTTAAGGATTGGAGTTTCGTTAATGTATCGGGGGGAAAAAAAAAGTCTCTTACTGCTATTCAATATCATGACAAAGCTACAATATGTAGAATTTTCTGATTTCCATCTTCTGTTGTCCTCATGGCGGTACTGTGATGGGAGAACGGCGCCTATTTTGTTGACTCGACTTTGCACAAACGAAAATGTAAGATATTGGAATAATTTATATCAAAGCGCCTCTTTTGGTGCAGTATATTCTGGGCCCTTAAAAATTGTTGAGCTGTGCATGACAAGGGGAACATTTTCTACAGTGCACCTCTGGTTTGTATCTACAAATTAAAGCTGAAAGTCACGACTTAACCCTAACCTCTCTCATCGTTTTTATTTTCAATCCAAAGCGATGGAGTGCACAGCAAACGCAACAAAACATTTGTCTCTGTCCTAATATTCAGAATGTGTTCGGCTCCCATCGCCTCCCAAACTGTGTCAGCATCTGTCTGCCTCTGTCTCTCCATCTGTCACTCAGGTGTCAAATGTGTTTGGCTGCCACAACCGAACGAGCTCTATAGATTTCTGTCAGGATGACAGACAACTTCAGGTCAGTCTGCCCCAGAAACAAGTCGCAACTTCTCACCTTTCAGAATAAAAATCTTTCCCATAAACACAAGAAATGACTGCAACTTCTCTCTCTCTCTGCAGGTAGAAGTAGTGACCTGCGAGGAAAAGATGAACATAAGGTAACAGCAATGTCGGTAGATTTTTGTGTTCAACTACACATCCTTCAGATTTCACCTCCTCACAGTGGCTTGGACACTTTTTGTTTCCAGAAATACGACCTGCGACGTGCTGTTGAAGCTCAGCCACGCTGTCTCAGTGTGTGAACTGCAGCACGCCGGAGTCTCTGCACTGCAGCAAGCTGGAGACGGACAGATACGAGCGAGAATCATGGGAGAGGTGGAGAGAGTCGGTGAGCACACAGCTTGTGATCTTCACACGTACTCAAAAAACCCTGATTAAAGGACCACATGAGCCTAAAATACAGTGTAATAAAAGATATTTACACGTAGAAGAAACAAGATTGCTTATACAAGATGGATTTTGTAGTGGCTATATGCTACTCACAAAAACAGCATAAATAGATTTAGTGATGAATAATCAGTCATAAAAATACAAATATTTGTATTCCTGCACATAAATTGGTGATAAAAAAAAACAACTTAAAGGGGCGCTGCAGCCATTTGTTCAATAAAAAAGTGCCATATGTGCAGATTTTAGTTGAAAACATTCAAAAATCATCAACAGAACAAGAAGAAATAACAGTTTTGATTATCATTAGTTATCATCATTATCTGTCCATTTATGTTTTGTGTTTAAAAAAATATTTACAGAAGTTAGCCAGCTATCCCCAGCTCGTCCCAGTCGAAGCCTCCTGTGTTAGCCACTCAAACAAACAATCCCCTGGTTCTTCAAACTCGCAGCTAACCAAGCTAACTAGCTAACGGCAGCTAACTAGCTCATGGCAGCTAACTAGCTCACGGCAGCTACAGTTCTCAGCAGTTAGCGGCAACTCTTGTAATATGCTGCCAGGTTTGTTTTAAGTTTGAATTTGACAGGTGGATAATTCTTACATAGCACACCTTTAATCAAACAAGAAGGCCGGGGACAATTTGTGTAAGTTTTGTAATACTGTTGGGGTGATGTGGAGTGGAGACACAGCTTCATTGTTAGTTAAAGAGGAAGTTTCAGGTGGAGGTGTTACCATATTGTGGATGTTTTTCTTTAGAGTCTGACAAAGTTAGAACAGAAACATCCTGCACACACGCAAACTGCACCCACGATTGGCTTTAGACAGTACGCACATACATATTCACACCCATGTACCTGCGTGCACATGCAAAACACCAACAGGAATACACAAATTGTGTACGGACGCACAAACATCCAATAAGTTGGTAATTTTTGGATGTATGCAAAGTCAAAATAATGTCCTCACTGTCTCCAAAAACCATCCCCTGCTAAGATGGAAGCACACAAACAAAAACACACAGTGATGAATAACTATATCCCCAACCGCAACTTTCACATGAACCTTCTAACATGAATCCAAACTCCAGATCTAGTGGAGATGTGAAGACGGGCTACAGTGATCCGGCTTTTTTACAGAAACATCCTCTAAAAACCCAAAACACACACACACACTCATTTTGATCTTGACTCTATCCACATCAGCTCGAGATCTGTGTGAGGGTGTGGAGCTCTCTGGTGGCAGGTTCGTGAGATGCACCTCCACCTCCCCCCTGGATGATATCTGTCAGGCTAACAAACACTCCGAGCTTACATGGTGAGTAATGCTTTATTGTTTTGTGTACACACTGAGCATACGTCCGTACACACTCTTTATATCATCACTGTTTACCCACCAGCTCAGTCATAGAGCCAAACTCCAGCCCCGCCGCACAGTCTAATACAAAAACCTGCAGCCGTGAGTATCAAACACAGAAACACCCGTTATTATTATCATTTTCCTCACCAGAATTCACTGTCTGTTCTGCTGCTGCAACCGTGTTTGTCTGTGCCTCAGGGGAAGAGCCTCGCTTTTGTGACTGCGCTACTTTCTGTAACTCTGCAAGTAAGAAAAAGAGCCAGACTTCCTGCCTGTCTTCATACGCTTGCACTGCAATGTCAAGCTGAAATTATCTGTGTATATAAATGTGCTAGCTGATAAATGTCATTAGTCTGTACTTTGACTGTGGGAGATGTTGTGTACATTTAAATGGAATAGTTTGAAATTTGGGAAAATGTGTTGCCTTTTATTTCGAGAAAAATATAACGCTAGCAGCCTATTAGCTTAACTTAGCATTGCTGAAAGCAGGGGAAATAATCCAGCTCTGTCCAAAGGCAAACATATCCACATATCATTTAAAAGCTCACAAATTAAAGGTTTAGTTCACACAAAAATGTAACGATTCCTCTACTCAACCTCATGCTGATGGAAACACTGCAACTGTTTTACTGTGTAGTCCCAGAAATGTTTTGTGGAATACGAAACTTCACCTGACTTTCCATCAACATGAGGCCGAGTAGATACTGGCTAGATTACATTTCTTTGGGTGAACTATTTATTCAACTTCCTAGCAAAGAAATAACCACCTCAACTTGTTTTTTTTTCACAAATTAAACAAATAACACTGTTTTAGTGATTTTTAGGGATGCCTTTCAGTAGGTCTTTAAGCTAGTGCTATGCTAACCGACTCCTGGCAATAGCTTCATATTAAACGGACAAACATAAGAGTGGAATCAAACTGCTCATCTAACGTTTTTTAAAATGCATTTCCCAAAATATCGAACTATTCCTTTAACTGAAGCATAAAAGTTGTTATAAAAGAAATGGTAGGAAACGAAAAGCCAAACAACAAACATGATAGTAAAGTTTCAAAATAAAACAGGAAACCAGAATCATGACAAAGGTGGGTATTAGAATAAAGTCCTAAACTAAACTGACTACCTTTACTTTGTGTTTCGGTCTATTTAGGCCAGTTCTTCGCCATGAAAATCAACATTCACAATGATTCTGTCAAGGTTAACGTCCTCAAATCATTGGTAAGTACAGCTAAGTATGTTTGAGCTGTACTTCCTGTTGCATATTGGCTACAAACTGATTTTCTAACTGTATTTAACAGCTGTCAGCAGTGAGAGTGGCTAGTGTATGTCAAACATCAGGGTGAGTCTCTATCAACTGTGAATCATTTACAGTTTATTCATGTGTTTTAATTGCTGGTACCAGATGACTTTGTGTACCTGTGTTTTAGCTGCAGTGAGAGTAAAAAAATCATAAATATCATAAATGATCAGATTTGATTGTGATATTTCACGCATGACGACAATTTGTTGTTTTCCAGGTCAATGTGCCAAGATTCAGGGATTTTAAAGAGCTACCGGGTAAACCTCACCGAGAATAAACAGTCTGGTACTTCTTAAAATCACATTGGTTGACAAACATTGATCTAGACATGATCGTCATGCACTTTTTTCTTTATGCAGGCTGCTCATCTGGAATGCCATGGGACACAGCAGAGGTACACACCTTTCTTCCTGTTTTCTACTGATGACTTCACTCAAAATTTGTGTGCAAGACACACTGTTAAAGAAAGTAACATTTAAATACAGGAATACACCTGGAATGCATGTATGGATGTATCTGAAGGTGGATTTTTATTTTTAACCTTTTCGTTGCTGGTCTCTAGGTTGTACAACTGCATGGTGATACTGGAGATGTCTGGACCTGTCGATAGTTGCTCCCTTACTAAAATTGTGCAACAAATCATTGACGCCAATCCTTACATAACAAATGAAAGGCCACTTACGCGCATGGGTTAGTCTGCAGATTTACGTTTCGCTACTGTTATCCAACTGCTATCATATAGAAACATCTATTGTGTTAATGTATTATTGATGGTGCTCTTCTTCTCAAAGTGGTTTGTGGTCCTTCTGGCTTGCCTGTCCGAACCATGTTGACGTCCAACCTTACCTGGGTTGTAAGTGACCTGATGACCTCAGACGTGTGCCAATCTGACCAAACCCTGCTCAAATGGTGAATGTGTAAATAATTTCTCTTGAGGTGGCTCCACACTTATTACAGTCAATCATGTTGTTTATGCAGAGCTGTGTTTAGAGAACATGCTGAAGCTTCTTTCTGTTTGTCAGAGAACAATTTGCATTTCCTTTAGAGGAAAGAAAGGACAAAATATCTGTTAGTATGCATGCCACAACCAATTCCCTCACACTGAATAGCATACCATAACAGTGTTTTTCTGTGAGAGACAGTCTGCAGAATTAAATATCCATCTGACACATTGACTGACTGTAGGCTGTATTGATCCCTGACTAAACTATTGTATCCTATGTTAATTGAGCATTTTTACAATGCAAGTGATTCAGTAAGGTATACTTTTATTGACTATTGCTTAAAGAATTTAACTTGCTATAAAGGTGAGAAAACAAAAAACCAAACACTTTGAATGAAAGAATCATTTGAAACTTTAGGAAATATGTTTATAGCTTTAAAATATTTTTCGGTGTCCTTTTTCAGTGATGCAAATGAGACGCTCGCTGTACTTCTGACTGCTGGCTGCCCCAACTCAACAGAGCAAAGCACAACGAAGCCTTCCACTCCGACCAACAGCATCATGTCTGCAACACCTGAAGCTTCAGCGGCATCTGTTACCAACACCACTGAACAAACAGCTGAAACTACTGCAGCGTTTCAACAGAGAAATGTGTCACAAGGAAGAGCTCAGCCAAACAAGACTACTCCACTCACAACAATTAACAGTCCACAGTCCTCAGCAGCACAAACTGTCCTCCAAACCAGCACACAAAACACGACTGTGACTCTCTCTGACAGCACAACAGCACAGAGCATGGCTTTAACTCAAAGCACAACGTTGTTGACACCAACCGGAAGTACACAACTGCAAAACACAACCACAGCACACCAGAATATGACAGATTCCACACCATTATCCTCTCTCAGCTCAACACAACACATAACTACAACTGCCCCGTTTGATTCAACATTTAACTCAACCACACTGTCTCCCAATCCTACAGCAGTGTCCAGTGTTACTACAGCCAACACATTTAGAACTTCTCGACATGATACAACAGTGTCCAATGTAACGACAGCCAGTACATTTACACATTCTTCAAATGATACAACAGTAACCAATTTAACTACAGCCAGTGCATTTACACATTCTCCAAATGATACAACAGTAACCAATGTAACTACAGTCAGTGCATTTACACATTCTTCAAATGATACAACAGTTACCAATTTAACTACAGCCAGTGCATTTACACATTCTCCAAATGATACAACAGTGTCCAATGTAACTACAGCCAACACATTTACACCCTCTCCAAATGATACAACAGTGTCCAGTGTTACTACAACCAGTGCATTTACACATTCTCCAAATGATACAAAAGTGTCCAATGTAACTACAGCACACACATTTACACATTCTTCAAATGATACAACAGTAACCAATTTAACTACAGCCAGTGCATTTTCACATTCTCCAAATGATACAACAGTAATCAACGTAACTACAGCCAGTGCATTTACACCCTCTCCAAATGATACAACCGTGTCCAATGTTACTACAACCAGTGCATTTACACATTCTCCAAATGATACAAAAGTGTCCAATGTAACTACAGCACACACATTTACACATTCTTCAAATGATACAACAGTAACCAATTTAACTACAGCCAGTGCATTTTCACATTCTCCAAATGATACAACAGTAATCAACGTAACTACAGCCAGTGCATTTACACCCTCTCCAAATGATACAACCGTGTCCAGTGTTACTACAACCAGTGCATTTACACATTCTCCAAATGATACAAAAGTGTCCAATGTAACTACAGCACACACATTTACACATTCTTCAAATGATACACCAGTAACCAATGTAACTACAGCCAGTGCATTAACACATTCTCCAAATGATACAAAAGTGTCCAATGTAACTACAGCACACACATTTGCACCTTCTCCAAATGATCCAGGAGTAACCAATGTAACTACAGCCAACACATTTACACCCTCTCCAAATGATACAACAGTGTCCAGTGTTACTACAACCAGTGCATTTACACATTCTCCAAATGATACAACAGTGTCCAATGTAACGACAGCCAGTACATTTACACATTCTTTAAATTATACAACAGTAACCAATTTAACTACAGCCAGTGCATTTACACATTCTCCAAATGATACAACAGTAACAAATGTAACTACAGCCAGTGCATTTACACATTCTCCAAATGATACAACAGTAACCAATGTAACTACAGTCAGTGCATTTACACATTCTCCAAACGATACAACAGTAACCAATGTAACTACAGCCAGTGCATTTAAACATTCTCCAAACGATACAACAGTAACCAATGTAACTACAGCGGACAATGACAAAAACTTGGACAACGTTGCGATTACAAGAAGTAACACAACAATAAACATATTTCCGACCTCACATACATTTACACCTTCTCCAAATGATCCAACATTAACCAATGGAATTACAGCCAACACATTCACACCCTCTCCAAATGATACAACGGCTTCCAATGTAACTACAGCCAACACATTTAAACCCTCTCCAAATTATACAACAGTGTCCAATGTTACTACAGCACACACATTTACACCTTCTCCAAATGATCCAGCAGTAACCAATGTAACTACAGCCAACATATTTACACCCTCTCCAAATGATACAACAGTGTCCAGTGTTACTACAACCAGTGCATTTACACATTCTCCAAATGATACAAAAGTGTCCAATGTAACTACTGCAGATACATTTACACCCTCTCCAAATGACACAACAGTGTCCAGTGTTACTACAGCCAGCCTATTTACACCCTCTCCAAATGATACTACGGCTTCCAATGTAACTACAGCCAACACATTTACACCCTCTCCAAATGACACAACAGTGTCGAGTGTTACTACAACCAGTGCATTTACACATTCTCCAAATGACACAAAAGTGTCCAATGTAACTACAGCAGATACATTAACACCCTCTCAAAATGGTACAACAGTGTCCAATGTCACTACAACGGATAACAACAGTAACCTACACAACGGCACAATTACAACAAGTAACACATCAATTAGCATGTTTCCAGCTCATCTAAATGATACAACACAGTCCAATGTAACTACAGTCAACCCATTTACACCCTCTCCAAATGATACAACAGTGTCAAATGTTACTACAGCGGACAGTAACAGGAACCTACACAACACAACAATTAACAAAAGTAACACAACAATTAGCATGTTTCAACCTTCTACAAGTGATACAACAGTTTCCGGTGTTACAACCAATGCATTTACTCCTTCTCCAAATGGTACAACAGTAACCAATGTAACTACAGCCAATGCATTTACACCCTCTCCAAATGATACAGCAGTGTCCAGTGTTACTACAGCCAGAGCATTTGCACATTCTCCAAATGATACTACAGTCTCTAATGTAACTACACTGGACAACAACAGGAACCTACACAACGGTACAATTACAATAACTAACACATCAATTAGCACATTTCCATCTCCTCTAAATGATACAACGGCGTCCAATGTAAATACAGCACCTACATTTAGACCTTCTCCAAATGATGCATTAGTGTCCAATGTCACTACACCCAGTGCATTTACACCTTCTCCAAATGACACAGCAGTAACCAATGTAACTACAGCCAGTGCATTTGCACATTCTCCAAATGATACAACAGTAACCAATGTAACTACAGCCAGTGAATTTGCACATTCTCCAAATGATACAACAGTAACCAATGTAACTACAGCCAGTGCATTTACACCTTCTCCAAATGACACAACATTAACCAATTTAACTACAGCCAACACATTTACATCTTCTCCACATGATACAACACTGTCCAATGTTACCGCAGCCAGTACATTTCCATCTTCTCCAAATGATACAACACTGTCCAGTGTTACTACAGCCAGTGCATTTACACATTCTCCAATTGATACAATATTGTCCAATACTACTACGGCAGATGATATCAGGAACCTACACAATAGCACAAATACAAGTAAGGCAACAATGAGTACATTTACATCTTCCCCCAATCACACAATGGCAAGAAATGT
>CAEMYA010000069.1:2457042-2528226 GCA_903131615.1 Diplodus sargus | reverse complement strand
AGCACGTCTACACATTCTCCAATTGTCACAGCAACAACTAACAATTTCACAACAGAGTACAGTGTAACTACAGTGGACAAGAACAGTACAACTACAGAAACTAACGCAACAATGAGCACGTCTACACATTCCCCCAATATCACAGCAACAACCAACAATTCTACAACAGATAACAATGCAACTAGAGTAGACATAAACAGTACAACTACAGAAACTAATGCAAAAATGAGCACGTCTACACATTCTTCCAATGTCACAGCAACAACTAACCACTTCTCAACAGCACACAATGGAACTACAGTGGGCAACAACAGTATAACTACAGAAACTAACGCAACAATGAGCACGTCTACACATTCTCCCAATGTCACAGCAACAACTAAAAATTTCACAACAGAGTACAATGCAGCTGGAGTAGACAGAAACAGTACAACTACAGAAACTAACGCAACAATGAGCACGTCTACACATTCTCCCAATGTCACAGCAACAACCAACAATTCCGTAACAGATAACAATGTAACTAGAGTCGACAGAAACAGTACAACTACAGAAACTAATGCAACAATAAGCACGTCTACACATTCTCCCAATATCACAGCAACAACTAACAATTTCACAACAGAGTACAATGTAACTACAGTGGACAACAATAGTACAACTACAGAAACTAATGCAACAATGAGCAAGTCTACACATTCCCCCAATGTCACAGCAACAACCAACAATTCTACAAGAGATTACAATGTAACTAGAGTGGACAGAAACAGTACAACTACAGAAACTAACGCAACAATGAGCTCGTCTACACATTCTCCCAATATCACAGCAACAACTAACAATTTCACAACTGAGTACAATGTAACTAGAGTAGACAGAAACAGTACAACTACAGAAACTAACGCAACAATGAGCACGTTTACACACTCTCCCAATGTCACAGCAACAACTAACAACTTCACAACAGCATACAATGTAACTACAGTGAACAACAACAGTACAACTACAGAAACTAACGCAACAATGAGCACGTCTACACATTCTCCCAATGTCACAGCAACAACTAACAACTTCACAACAGCATACAATGTAACTACAGTGGACCACAACAGTACAACTAGAGAAACTAATGTAACAATGAGCACGTCTACACATTCTCCCAATGTCACAGCAACAACTAACAACTTCACAACAGCATACAATGTAACTACAGTGGACACCAACAGTACAACTACAGAAACTAACGCAACGATGAGCACGTCTACACATGCTCCCAATATCACAGCAACGACAAACAATTCCACAACAGAGTACAATGTAGTTACACTGGACACCAACCGTACAACTACAGAAACTAACGCAACAATGAGCACGTTTACACATGCTCCCAATGTCACAGCAACGACAAACAATTCCACAACAGAGTACAATGTAGTTACACTGGACACCAACAGTACAACTACAGAAAATAACGCAACAATGAGCACGTCAACACATTCTCCCAATGTCACAGCAACAACTAACAATTTCACAACAGAGTACAATGTAACTACAGTGGACAACAACAGTACAACTACAGAAAATAACGCAACAATGAGCACATCTACACATTCTCCCAATGTCACAGCAACAACTAACAACTTCACAACAGAGTACAATGTAGTTACACTGGACACCAACAGTACAACTACAGAAACTAACGCAACAATGAGCACGTCAACACATTCTCCGAATGTCACAGCAACAACTAAAAATTTCACAACAGAGTACAATGTAACTACAGTGGACAACAACAGTACAACTACAGAAAATAACGCAACAATGAGCACGTCTACACATTCTCCCAATGTCACAGCAACAACCAACAATTTCACAACAGAGTACAATGTAACTACAGTGGACAACAACAGTACATCTACAACAACTAACGCAACAATGAGCACGTCTACACATTCTCCCAATGTCACAGCAACAACCAACAATTTCACAACAGAGTATAATGTAACTACAGTGGACAACAACAGTACATCTACAACAACTAACGCAACAATGAGCACATTTACACCCTCTCCTAACTATACCATGGTTAGTAATTTAACTACAGTCTCCAACAATTTCATAACAATGGAAAATATAACCAGTACAACTGTATCTCAAAACAGAACAACCACAGGCAACGTTACCACCTCACCCATTGGGGAAACACAACAGAACACAACAATGTCTACCACTATTAGTCAAGATGTCAACAACACCACCAAACCCACTGGCACTCCACAGGACAATCAGACTGGAAATTACATCACACCAGAAACTGACAAGATCACACACGCATACCAAAATGGCACCAACTCAACCACAGTTGCAACTGGCACTCCCACTATGAATCACAATCAAACCACAGGAATCAGCTTCAACATGAGCTTGACAACCAAAGGACCAAGAGTCAATTCAACAACTACAGCAGCTAGCACTTCTGTTGAACATATAAGTACAACATCTGACACAACCACAAATAGTAATCTTCCGGCCCAGATTAACACCACCAGTCCAGAGGTGTCCACCCTCTCTTCGACAACAGCTCTCCAATCCAACACCCTTACCAGTCCAACCACAGCAGAATCTGGTACGTATAGCAAAGAATTCAACATTTACAGTTTGGTTATAGCTTTCAGTATGGTGGATCAAATTGAATTAAATGGCAATATATCTATTGATAGTATAGTTCCTTAATCCACATTGATGGAATGGTTTTCTATGTAGAAGCTCCAACTGGAGGTCGAATGTTTTGATAAAAGACTTGAGTAGTAGACTTTACCCTTTTTTATATGTATTGATTTATTCTATATAATGACGATCACACATCAAGAACTGATTCAAATGATTTGACAACTTGTTATACTTCCTATCAAGGTGCTGAAACTACCCTCACATCTACCGCAGAGACAACGCAAAGCCAAGAGGAACAGGAGGAACAAGCAAATGAGCTGCTGAGCCAAACACAGGATGCTTCTCAGCTCAGTTCCTCTCAGGTAAATCTACTGATCTGTAAATACTTTGTGTGAGCCACTGTGTCATTGGACTTGTCACTTATTGTTAAAAAATCTGATGAATGCTGCAGGTGGCACAGATGACTGAGCAGTTAGAGAAGCTCCTCGACGGCCCCACAGTCTCTCGGTCAGTGGGACAAAAAGCCATCAATGTAATCAGCAACCTGATGGAGGGCGACTCACTGGCGATCTCTGAATCTGCCAACAGGTACAACTCAAACAACACTCACCTATATGGACACATATTCACATACATTTGATGTCCCTAAAGTGTTTTGTCACCTTTCCTGCTGGCAGGCTGGTTCGGTTGGTAGATGAGGTTGGTCTGAAACTGGTTGTCAGTGGTGACAGCGAGATCGCCTCCTCTAATTCGCTGGTTCTGGCAGTGAGGACGGTTGATGGGACCAACTTTCCGACAACATCTGTCGACATTTTCAACACAGATAATGTCCAGGTAGGTTGGAGACAATGGGCATGTGCAATAGCCACCTGTACTATTAGATTTGTTCTGATATGAGCACACAGAAGAGAGGTTCTTCCAATAATGCAATTGACCATTTCTTAACTTTTTCTCTGCCCAGCTCCGCGCCCTCAGCAGATCCATGTCCAAGCGGTCAGGGTCCGCTCTGGGCTCTGTATTCTTGCCCTCCTCCCTCACCTCGGGACTCAGTCCTGAGCAGCAACAGCAGGCCAGCAGAGTCCAGTTCACCTTCTACACCAGTCCTGCCCTCTTCCAGGTACTTTCTCATCCTCACACCTGGATTTGTCATCTGTCATCTCTTTAGGACTTGTTTCACAGAATGTTGACGTATTTATTGGTGTTCATTTAATGATCCTCCAAGCAGCATTTTAAACTTTTTATGTATTTTTTATTGTTGAAACAGCTGTGGCTTGATTGGAAAAAGGAACCAGCTGTGGGATATTTACATCAGTGCAGTTGCAACTGCAATAAAATGAAATGCAAGCTCTGTTTCATCTTCCGTCAAACTGATTTAATCTATCTGCTTTGTTTTTGCAGGATTCAGCATTGGATAACCAGACCACTGTCAGTCCAGTTCTGGGCTCCAGTGTGGCCAATCTGTCAATAAGCGACCTAACTGAGAACATTCAATTTACCATCCGAAACATCAACCCCATAACTGTAAGTGTGCACTCAGACAAAAATCTTACTTTCTTTCATGAAAACAAAATGATCAAATGCTACAAGGATTTGCCAGCATTAGAATGGCCAGACAAAAAACGGGAGGCAGCTGTATGTTGGTGGCCATCTGTAGTAAACAATAACACATTCTGAAAATATGCATTCTTTCAGTCAACATTTCGAAATAAAAGTTGACTTTTATATTACCTACAAATAAACTCAAATAAACGGTTTAAATTGCTTCTTTGTTCTCAGGTGAACTTCTCGGCCTCCTGTGCATTCTGGGACTTCTCTAAGAATGGTGAGTGCATGCTCACCAAATCGAGTTGGTTAAGAGCCAGACTGCCACAGGTGTTAACATCCCTGTTCGTTTCTCTTGTTCAGACGGTCGTGGAGGCTGGAGCACGACTGGCTGCGTTGTTGTCAACACCACGCAGGAAGAAACAACGTGCAGCTGCAACCATCTCACGGCCTTTGCAATACTGCTGGTTTGTGTGCATGTTTCACTGTGTCTGTGGGAGATATTGACGATAATGAAACCCATAAATTCCTTTGAATCATATATAGATAAGGAATTAAATGAACAGCTAAAATTACAGGCTAAAGGACAGCACCAAATGTCATCAGCCTCAAATCTTCAGTTTGTCATTATGGTATGTTGTCTGTGACACATACAAATGTGAGTGTGTCACAGTGGTTTGCAGGAATATTGCGATCCAACAATTTATCGTGACGACTGAGCTGAGTAGCAGCAGTAACAATGTCTTTCTATATGGAAAAATTGAGGAATGATGAAGCACTCTACTGTTGTACAATGTGTGTTTATGTGTATTTTTGTGTCCTAAATGCAGGATTTGTCCAGAGATGGACAAACAGACCGTCAGCATGCCCAAATCCTTACTTTCATCACCTACATCGGTTGTGGAATCTCTGCAATCTTTCTCTCTGTCACCTTACTGACGTATCTCTGCTTCGAGTAAGAATATTTACAAACCCGGGACTACTTAAATCTAAAACTTTATTACATTATATCACATCCTAACAATCTCTTTCTATGCAGAAAACTGCTGAGGGACATTCCTGCCAAGATCCTGGTCCAGCTCTGCATGTCCCTCCTCCTCCTGAACCTGGTCTTCCTGTTGGACGGCTGGCTGGCCCTCTACCCGGCCATCGGGCTGTGCATCAGCACCGCCTTCTTCCTGCACTACTTCCTGCTGACATCCTTCACCTGGGCGGGGCTCGAGGCCCTGCACATGTACCTGAGCGTGGTCCAGGTGTTCACGCCCTACCTGAGCAGATACATGCTCAAGTTCTCACTGGTGGGCTGGGGTGAGTCACACTGAACTCTTCCTTCCTGCTTTATTTTCTTTGTTTGAACAAAATTATAACTGAATACGAATTAAAACGATTTTGCTTGGATATATTGAGATGGTTCTGCTAAATGACATTCTGGTCTTTGCAGGCATTCCTCTTCTTGTGGTCATCATTATAATATCAGTGGACAAAGACAACTACGGCCTGGTCACATATGGAAGATACACAGATGGCACTACAGATGACTTGTAAGTTACGCCTAAATCAGAATGACCTTTTGAAAATTATTCCTGAAATTGACCCATTTGACCACTACAGGGCAGTACTGTGCTATATATATGGTGCCCAAACATCCAAACAAAATCTGTGTATGTTGCCTTATCGAGCCTTAAAGATGAGCGTCAGGGTTGGAAGCCAATTTAACATAGTAAATGTGAAATTACAATGTCAGGTAATGCAGAGTGGCCCAAAAAGACGTTCTCCCTTCAGCTTAAATTGTGATAGAAGCAGCTGTAAAATGTTGGATACATATTTTTCACAACCCTGTGAATAAAAATCTGTTAACTATCGTCTCATTTCTGTGTGTTTTCCGTCCCACTTGTAGCTGCTGGCTGCGTAATGACATCGCCTTCTACGTGGGCGTGGTGGCGTACTTCCTCCTCATCTTTTTGATGTGCCTGCTGGTCTTCATCTTGGTCATGGTCCAGCTGGCCCGGATCAAGAAGCAGAACCCCCAGAACCAGTCTCCTAACAGGGGAGTGATGACCGATGTGCGCAGCATCGCCGGCCTCGTCATCCTGCTCGGCCTCACCTGGGGGTTCGCCCTCTTCGCCTGGGGACCGCTCTACTTACCCTTCGTTTACCTTTTCACTATATTCAACACTCTGCAAGGTGAGACACTGGGAACTACTGACACATTAAAGAACAAACAACTCTTTCTCTGATTAAACTGATACAAGTTTTGCATACAACAAATCCCAAAAGCCCATTTTCACTCTATAAATTTGTCCTGTGTAGGTTTCCTTGTCTTTGTTTTCCACTGTGCTGTGAAGGAGAACGTCCGCCGGCAGTGGAGAACTTATCTTTGCTGTGGGAAACTGCGACTGGCTGAAAACTCAGGTGAGCTCCTAAATGTTTTCCTGTAACACTGTTTATGTGATTGAACAGAATAGGGAAGGCGATTTATCATTACGGATTGTCCAGAAAGATGGAGTGGTTCACATCTGGAGAGGATACAATCGCACCAGATCGCCATTCTGCAAAATGAGTACTTTTACTCCTAAACAGAGTATTTCTACACTGTGGTATTACTGCTTGCGAACATGTATGGGAAAGAAAAGTGTGGTGTGTGTTCTCCTCTTAAACTTGTTTTCTCAACAGTAAGATGTTGTGTTCTCATGACAAAATGCTCCAAAAGATTTAATTTTGCATAAGTAAGCAAGAGAAAGTGATGAGAGTGAAAAGGTCCATTAATATGAGCTATTTTAAGGTTAGAGGAACTCTGATTTTAATTAAAATTAACGGATATTACATTGAAAATGATCTAAATTCCTTATTAAGTTGGTTTTGATGTGTTTTCCTGCAGAATGGAGTCGGACGGCCACTCAGAACAAAAGGAATCTCTCGCTCAACACGGCGACCACCAGAGCGCTGCACTCCACCTCTCGTAGCTCCTCCGTCATCAGCGACGCCACCAATAGCAGTGGTACGTTCCCATCACAGTCTGAACCTCTCACCTGCATTTATTTTTACACATCTTTTTGCATTTTATACAATAACACTGTGTTTGTTTTCGTCCCCCCGCAGGCTCTGTGTTTGCCGACAGCGGGATATCTGACGGCTCCGGCAGCGACGTCGTGCTCAACGAGATTCACAGGCGAAATATGTCACTCGCGGCGGTCGCCTCGAGCGTTCACACGTCAAGTGCTGATTTGTGATTACAATAATTATCTACTCTGAGAGGAAGAGTCAGAGAGAAGTGATCTCCTGCAGCTGGAGTAAACACAAAGCTGGAAAATCCTCAGTGTTACACAAAATGAAGGTTTTAATGGTGAAATGAAGGACAGAAGACAGAAGAGGTGAAAGGAGACTGAAATACCTTTTTATATAGTTTTTATAATTGCTTCTTTATTCGACTATTTGATGCCTTTTCTACACTGACAGAAGAATATGTGAACACAGAAGGGACTTGTTCCCAGCGGGAAGTGTTCAGTCGGTGTGTTTCTGACTGAAAAATGTATTAATATAATTTTTAACATTATTTATTTTGTATCAAAGCTCTTAGAATTATTACCATAAACAATAGAAATACGGCATTCAGCAGAAACAAAAGTGTATTTAAATATCAGCCTAATAAGAAGGGCTTTTAAATGCATTTTTATATATTACTTTTGTTCACAAGCATAAATGTAAAAGATGCAGATGTTTCCATTTTGTTTACATGCGCCACTGACCTTTCTCTCTATATTTTAGAGTCAAATTCCAGAGTGTACCTGTCGTTAAGGGGATGTCAAAAAAGGGCATTCTGGGAAGGGGTTCTCTAGAGACAGAATGGATTGAAGGAAAAATGCCAAAACTTAAAGTTGCAAGGTGTAAAATTTTTGTTTTGTTTGTAACGTTAGAAAAACAAAGTAAAATAACTAAACAGAATGTGAAGAAATAACAGTTTTGACATAATGTCGAAGACGTCCATGAATTGTATTGCAGAGGAATCTGCAAACAGTCCTGCTAGCTGCATGGCTAACTGAGCTAACAAGCTAACAGTAGCCACAGTCAGTAATTGTATAGCCAGAGTACAGTTAGCAGCGGTTAGCATTTACTCTGGTGACATCCTGCTTTACTTAAATATTGCACCTTTAACTGCTTAATATATTTTATTACAAATTGATCACATCTCTCTGTCAGAGTATTTGAGGGTGAATTCCTCCTTTAATGTGAGATATTGCTTTATTTTGCTACAGCACAGTGTTGATGTTAGACTCAGAGTCTTTAGATTGTTTATATACTTTACATTAGATATTTTTTTATGAGTGTGAAAGACACGACGTTTGGTCATGCAGCGTAGTGGACCGGTGCCCTTGTGCAAGAACATGTGCATGAAAGAGGAGCTAATAAAAATGTCAGCTCATTACCTGTCCAGTTTCTCTTCTCAGTCTCAAAGAGTTTTACATCCACATGACATCTTTTTACACCTTTAATCAAACATGTTCACTGGAAAAACTTGCCAATTATAATCCCAGCAGACTCCCCGCTCATCACAACATTGTGTAACCTTCAGCCGAGCGTCTCACGCCCACCCAGCGCCCGTTTCAATCACAGCCCGTGAAGGTCGGCCGCAGAGCTTGGCGTCAGCCAGCTATTAAAAAGTTTTACATGAGTTCAAATCGCGGAACAGCGCGACCTCCAGCATGAACTGAATGAGAGAGCACGCTGTGAGAATAATGTCAGAGACGCAGATGTTACAGAGATGAGCATCGGTTCATTTCAGTCCTGATTTCAATGCAGATGAGAAAGTTCAGAAACTATTTGATTTATTCTCCCCGGGCCGTCGTCATCAGCTAGAAATAGAAACACTGAACATTGTTTCACTGTCATGACTTTCCTTCTTTTATGAGAATTAATTATAAACAGGATTTTGAACTGGGGATGTTATTGGAATTGTATCACAGTGTGGTCTGACTCATGGGTCTGAAACATAAGCACCAGTTAAGGTTCAGGTTCATATTTTAGATTTATTCAAGAAGAGCCAATGTGACATTCAGTTGTGGTCAAAAACACACTGAATGTCCAATTTTGGTGAAAGTTGTGTCAATCAAGTTTTCTTTGTAGCACAGCTTCTAACTTCTTCTGAGTGGTTCTGATTGACAACAGCTGATGACGTTACTGGGCCCATTTAAACAGGGCTTTGTTTGACACAGCCACTACGATGAAGAAGTCTGAGGAGCTCCACATCGATCTGATTTTAACGGCTCAGGAACGTCACTTGGTGTAATTTCAAAGCAGTTACAGGAACAAAGATCAACTGTGAGAACAGCTGTACTGTAAGAACAGTACATGTTCTCTGTGTCTTTCCTCAGATGATCCCATTTCACAAGTTTTAAAATCGTAATGTTAAATCAACATGGAGGTAACTTCTCTAACCAATCCAGGTCACTGTATGTGGACAGCAGCTCATATTTACAACCAAATACCATATTACAATTACGTTGCGTTACCACCAACCAAACATTTACTCTATGCAAACTGGTCCAGACTTCAACTATCTTTGGTATTAAATAGTTTCTTTTGCTAAAAGCTGCTGGTCACATGGTCGAATCAGCTGTCAGCATCACAGGCATCAATACTTCACAAATAATGGCTTTACTGGCAGAAGGATAATTTGGTTTGAATACTCTGCACTCGCAAGCGTCTTCCAGCAGATGTCAGCGTAAGTCTGAACCTTTTTTTAATCCCACCACAACAACTCTGACCAGGACTACGTTGTTCCTCAGCAGCATTACTGCAGTCATTTTATGTTGCTGGCAAGAGAAAAGTCGCACTTTACTAACGAGAAAAAACATCTTTCTTACAATGATGATTCTCTAAATTGATGGGACGATCTGAAAACTGATTTACATAATCCCTAAATCCTGATTTCCTTGTAGATTATTGATTTGCGCGTCATGAATCATGTTGTGATCCCGTCACATTCGGTGTCACGGCTTCCTGACGAGCTGCTCGGATGCATAATAAATGAAGCTGTCTGGTTTGCAGGACTAATTTACTTGCAGATTTTTACTAACTAATCACACATCAGTCAAGTGGGAAGTTTTCTTTTTCTTTTTTTCACCCCCACGTCTGGAGTTTTAATTAAATTTGAAGGTTAACTTTTAGTGCCGCGCGGCCCCTACATGCCTTTTTACAGCCTCGCTGATAATAAAAGCGTTGGGATGGGTGGAGAAACACACGGATGCATCAAGATCGATTAAAGTTTCATTTGTAAATGGACGTTTTACGACTCGTCTCGGGTCCTGGAGAAACATACGGGGATAAATCGTTCTAAAGTTCATTAGTGAATGATTGAGCACCCTCCTCCTCCTCCTCCTCCTCTTCCTCAGTGTGCTGTGACAGAGACATTTGCGCTCTATCCTCTATTATCGCAGGTCGTCAATATTTAATCCAGGTCAAATGAAAGGTCTGCCTCTCCCCGGGGGGGAGGTTCACGTCTGCATCTGAACACCTGACCGCCAATTTTCATGCAAGTCACACCAGCGGCCTTTCATTTTGCTCTGAAGAAGAGAAGAGACTTGAAGCATCTGGTATGTTTCACTGTGATTTATTGATGCAGTTTGAAACCTTGAGAGGTCAGACAACAGCCTGCATGTAGGTGCAGTTTTTCAAAGGGTTTCAAACACTCCTCGCAAAAAAAGGAGCCCTTTCACGTCGCGTCCTCTCGAGGAACCGAGTGGATTCAGGAGGAAATAAAAAACACCCTTTGCCTATAATTTGCACTAAAAGAAGGAGAAGAAGAAAAAGTGCTCCGTCGAGTGGATTTTTTGGAGTCGACGTCGGAAGAAGCCGTCCTGTTTTCGTCTTTCACCTTCGCAGCTTTATCTCCCGGCTGAGCTCAAATCACTGCTGCTCGGATGTGAAAGCCTGCAGCCCTGAGATTGCAAAAAATATCTGGTTTTACATCACACAGCTCACTTGACACGCTGTGAGGCGGAGATGTTATATTTATGTATTTTCCCAAGTTAAAATGAAATATTACTGCCGGTCCACCTGCACCAGGAGAACACATCAGATTTTTTAGGAAAGTGCACACCTGTTATCTAAAGTCTGAAGCCCTGTCATGTAACATGTAGTAACAGAGTAGTTTGGGGGAAGAAAAAGATCTTAAAGGACAACACAATTTAATTCTGTTTAACTTTGTTTAACTTTGGTGGACCCTGCCACCTTGTTTCTTATTTTCCTCTGAGAACAGCTTGTTAATTCAATCGCTGCAGCAGAGAGACGTCCATGAGCTCATCACCTCCTGCTACATCACCCTGACCTCTCTCCACCACTCCAGCGCCAGATTGTTCCGTCTGAAGCTCTCCGGCTTTAATTAAAGCAGAGCCTCTTGTTTTTGATTTTGTGTGTGTTGTTAATTTTCGTGTTTTTGCGTGACACGATTTTCCTGCCGGGCTCTTTAGAACCAGCTCCATCGCTCTCACCTGCTCACCTGTTTGTCCTGGAAACCCCGGTGAGACCGCTCCGCCCTGGAGCTCGCCTCCACCTGTTCACCTGCCTGCCCTTGTCTTTTCGTCATTCACCTTTTTTTTTTTTGTGGAAATACATCTTTTGGCTCCACGCCACATGTTAGGTTCACATCTGTGTGTGTCACAGAGAGATCGTCTTGTGTACAGAAGGAGTAACAGACAAATCAGGTTGTACCGACAGTAACTGTGATAAAATAAGTGCGAACAGAAGCTCATATAAAGTACGTACAGTAGGTTGGTTTGTTTTGATAATTATTACACAACATGTCCTGATATAATATCTCAATACCAGCAGAAAGCTTTAGAAGACAGCGGAGGTAATGAAGGGTGTTGGATAATCGCCCTCCAGGGAGTTGTTTCTGTGTTTGTCTCCAGTCGCCTGTCTCATTATCGTAGATATAATAAAGGGATTGTGTTTGAGTTACTGGCTGTATGAGCTTATGTTACAATGGAGGGCAGTAAAACACAAGGAATCTGTGCTCAGGCAGATCAATGAGTGTGTGTGTGTGTGTGTGTGTGTGTGTGTCCATGACTCTTTTTATTTGATATCAATTTTCCAAACAGGTCAGAGGACGTTATGTCTGAACTCTCCGTTCTCTTTGTCTGCCGTGATACAGTCTGTTTCTGTTTGTTCCACCTCCAACAGTTTTTTGTACTCTGAAGGCTGGAAACTGCAGTCCAGCCTGCGTGAACGGAGTTGTTTTGTATTTGGGAGCCCGAACGGAATGGCTGATAACATGCGCGCTCGTCGGCATCAGCAGAAACAAAAGCCTCCTCCAGGAGGGCGTCGGATCAATGAGGTAAACCTCTCAATCAAACGCTGATTGAAGGGAGTCACTGAATCAGCAGGTTTCTGATTCTGTCCGCGAGCTTATTGTCCTCCAGCGATAACTGGCCTTTAAATTCACCAAGACGTCGAATGTGTGTGTGTGTGTGTGTGTGTGTGTGTTCATGTGCAGGGTGTGTTTGTTCAGTTTCACGCAGTGACGAGAAAATCGGAGCCTGTCAACAAACGTCACGTAGAATCCTCACCAGCGCCTCGGTAACATGACTTTCAGTGTCACAAGAGGTTAACGGACCAATGAAACTCATTTGGGTTGAACAGAACAGAACAGAACAGCGTGGTTGACAAAACACTTAATGCATATTAGAAAATCTCCAATTTAGGCACTGTCACTGTATTTGTGTCTTCACTATGCACTATGAGTGAACATTAGCAAGCATTAGCAGTTAGCTGACTGAAAAAAGTGTTAAAGGGTAATTTCACCCCAAAAAAAGAAAATTCCATCATTATCTACTCGACTTCATGTCGATGGAAAGTTTCGTGGTCCAAGAAACATTTCTTGAGCTTCACAGCAGAACAGCGTTACAGCTTTTTCTGAGTCTCCAGGATCTCAAATCTAGTCTGAAAAAATGTTACGTACCCACTTCAGACAGGGTGCATGCTAACACTTTTAGCTTAGCGGCTACAGTGAGGATCAAAACACGTCTTTTCAAATCAGTTTTGCATCTCTGGGGGCTTCTGGACACTTGGATCACACCAAGCGAGCTGTATGGAGCCATTTACTGTTGTTGTTAATGCTTTAAAGTTCCCGATCTACCTCAGTTGCTTAGCAGAATGCCACAATGCTGTTTTTGCTGTGAAGGTCCAGAAATGTTTTGTAGACTGCAACACTTCCATCAGTCAATCAGCGTATTCTTCGATTTATAAAGATTGTTTTGTGCCAGTGAGACTAGAGAACTGAAGGATTCGGGCGGCCAGCTCGCAGAGTTAAACTAGTTGTATCAGCCAGCCTGCAGAGATAACAGGGTCAGCAGCACTAGCGGGGTCAATCAGTGAATTGAAGTGATGGGGAGCAGTGTTGCCGACTGTTTTGATAAATACATTCTACACAGGCAGCCCTTCTAACTGTGTGCTGCACCAGTGTTTCACTCAGAGCTTTAAAAAGTCGAGGCAGAAACACAGCAGCTGAACACGAGCGTAAGTCCACACATTTTTTTTTTTCTTTATAACTATGAGTAACAGCGCACTCACAAAGCTGAATGTTCCCTCAGCCTCTCTGTGCATTCACATCCCAGACAATGTGAACTACAAAGAGTCAGACGGGAGGCTGAGGAAGAGAAAAACAGGGTTACACAATACGTTACGAGACAAGAGGCGTGTCGCCTTGGTCCCGGGGGACGTGTTGTTCGATACCTATTTGTCCTGCTCGCACCCGCGGATGGGAGGACGTTCATCACCGAGAGCTCGCAGGAGGAAGTCTGAGAGAATGGAGAGCGTGTTCTCGCTTCTTTGAACCATGAAATGTGTGTTTTTTGATTACCTGACATGAAGGACTAGATGGAAATGTTGTGAGTCGACGGCATCTATCGTAAATCAAGGAAGAGGAAATAGGAATGTTGTCATACATGCAGACAGATATGATGCCTCTGTTAGAACAAAACCAATCCAAAGAATAACTAAAAAATAATTTGCTCTTAAGGCTCAGACCCATTTATAATTTTTCCCCTTACCCCTCTTCCTTGTCCCTCAAAACACGTGCACGTCCTCCTCTGGTAGCCATAAAATCATTACTATTTATGTCGCTTTCTGCAGGAAACCATGTATTGTATCTCTTAAATGTTTGCTATGTGATGAGAAAAACAGGTTTTTAAGTAGTTCATGACACACAAGAAGACAAATACAAATTTAGATGGCAACATAATGAAAAATACAGTTTTTTGTTTATCACTAACACGAAACATCTGCGTATTAAACTACTTCCTCCTCTCTGTGCAGATGTTTTGCCCGTGCCTTCATCACAGTTAAGAATATTAATAACATCCTGAAGTAGTGACACAAAGCTTCTGCAAACATTTCAAAGTACGCGAGATAAACAAACTATCAAAGTCCCAAACAGAAGCTCCAGCAGGAGGGCTGAAACAACACACAGTCTGTTGATCCGCGCTGTTTTATTAGCCGTCCTCGTGCACTTCATGTCGTAAACAAACATGTTTTTTGTCTGATAAAAAAAAAGGGAATTCAGAGCGACTGCGGCCGCACGTCTCCCAGACAAAAGCGTTGAAATTTTTTTCTCTCCTTGGAAGCACCTCGTGTAAAGATCAAACTCTGTTCTTCCTACAGTAAGTGTGACGGTGAAATCTTCCAGTCACTCGCGCCAAAGCCAGCACAAATAATCCCTCCAGTAACAATGAGGAAGCTGCTAGATTGGCCGTCGCCGCCTGCGTGAGGAACACAACACTCGTAATCAGAGGATGCCGTTATCTCTAATGTGTACTTTTTAATGAGCTGAATCTGAGTGGAGAGTCGCTTGATGTCATGCAGTCGAAACCACTTAGACTGCTGCAAATGGTCAATATAGTCATTATTAGTTAAAAATAAACCACTGCTGTTTCCACGGCCCATGTTAACTCTCCGCATGGGAAACTGTTTTTGATGCTGCTTCTTCATTTGGTCAACAAATAAAAACCTAAAATCACAGTCTATGAATACAATGAAGAGAAACACTGTTTATATTTAGACTTTAAAACTACTCATTTAGGTTTACGCCAGAATTCCACTTGTTGTATGTGCATTGCTGATCCAGCATCTGGCAAAACATAGAAGCCTCGTGGATCTGCTGTGGAAGGTGTGTCTGGACTGCCAGAGCTGCAAATGAGCAGATGGAAGTACACACATAGACAATCAGCTGCTGTGGCAGATCGGAGGTGGACCAAACACGGAGCGAACACGGACTGAACAAGGATTGAACACGAATCTGGTGGAATTTGGGGGTTAGGTACCAAAATTACTTGCTTACATTCAGGAAAACACTTTGGTTTGGCTTAAAATTACGATGTTTTATGACTTCAGTTATGAATGTACCTATGTTATGTAAAAAACACCACTTACGAGATGTAACTTAACTATGTTTTTATGTTCAAGTTACTGACAACCGCCTGCACTTTCACACAGGACGCATCCTTCTTTGCTGTCGTGAGAATAACCATAGCCACTAGAGGTTGCTGCTTAACAAGAAATGTAAATAAGGGTCTCAGTTAGTTGATATGTTCATGGCCTAATGTAGCGTCGGATTTCAGAAAACCTGGTTTTCAGCATAGTCCCATTCTACATTTACACACTGAAGTATCCTTCTTTGTCCTGGACCTCCAGAGAGTCGTCCACAGCAGTTACAACGACATCTACGGTGTCAAAATAACAACCACTGGGCTTATTTATCTTGGGGAAGAAGCTCAATCATCCCTCTTCAGTCTCCCTCCTGCACACCTGTCTGCCGTTGCCTCATAAAGTCACACCTGTACCTCATTTAGCTCCTGTGTATAAATATCAGCCAGTTCTCGAGCTCGTCTTTGTTGAGCACTTGAAAACAAGCTGCTCATCTCGACTTGTGGCGTCGAGAAAAAGACATTTAATTCAAGCCTCTCTGTCTGATTGTTTGCCTTTTGCTCATTTTCTTGATTCTTTCCAAGACTAGTACACTTAAAAACATGAACTTTGTCTAAGATTAAACAGATCAAATATGAAACCCAACTTGACTGATTACGTAGCTCATGATAAGAACCAACATTAGCCTCAGCTGTAGATTTGCTGGCACTCTCTTCATCACTTTAAAATATTTTTTTTGCAAGAATTCTCCATCCAAAGAAGCGTCCTTTCAAATCTCTATTATACATTTCTCTTTGACATTTAGTCAAAACAGTTTGTTTTTTTTATCCCTATAACAGACATATTTTTAAAGTGTCTGGTTTTTCTGACAAGCAGACTCATTTAGAGTTGAGTTGAGGAAAATTGCATCCTCCTTAGTGCTGGCTGTCAGCCGTCCCGGGGAGGGGATGTGTCGTATACTGTTGGCAGGGTGATAAAGAGACATTTGAAATGCAGATATTAAATCGACATCAATCGCGTTGCGCGGACGCCGTCCGACTGCATGTTTGTGCATTAATCATCTCCACAGATCTGCGGGATGCGTACAGTGTCCGCTGATAGTCATTTTAGCGCAGTGGGGAGATGCTCACTGAATGCTGGGCTGTAAACAGAACCAGTGGGGGTTTCCATGCAGGCGAAAATTATTATTTGGCTGAGACGCCGGGTAAAGTTGATCAATATAAATGTCCAGTAGTTGTAACTTTGAGAATATTCTGGGTGCAGTAATTGGGGTATTGATTCAGCTTTAATTATTAATGAAAGTAGCCTCAGGTGAAGGAAACAATTGGAAGGGCATCTCAAATTAAACGAACTGTTCCAGCATCCAAAATGTGAGAATGTTTTTCAACTTTTATTATTTGAATCATTTTATTGAGGCGTCACCTCAGGCTCCTCCAGACGACCGCCATGACATTTCACACTTTGTTTGCTTTGTAAACCCTCAGGAAAAAAAAAAAAAAAGTCGAGAAACTAATCAGCAGATTAAAGCTCAATGAGAAAAGTCATTAGTTGCAGTCATGTTTTAAAAAATGAGCTAAAAATGAGCTAAATCCTTCTTCTTTTTATATCTGTGGACTGCAGACCAACATCTCTATTGGACTGTGTAGACAATTTACCTTAACTTAAGTCAAAGTTGGATAAAAGCACCTCCTCCTGTCACTGCACTCACAACTCCCCCCTGCTTCTGTACTGTATATGAAGGCTTATGAATATTTGACCTGCTCCTGCCGACAGCCGATACGCTCTCTAAGGAAAACAGAAGGTCAGCTGAGGGACAACATGGCAACTGAGTTGACAACTTCCCCTTGCAAAACCATAAAGTGTGAGTGAAAAGTGTCCTCCCACCCAGCGAATGTCTCAAGGTTGACTCCAAACTCCAGCGATAACACATAATGAGCTAAAGTTTTCATGCCGGCAGTGAATCTAAGGAGAGCGCACGGGCAATTTATTTCCATATTCTCATATTAGGGAGGAAACACGTCCTACCTGGGGGTGCTGGGAAATTAACCCATTTATATGATCATGTAATTGCGAGCTTTCAAAAAATCTCCCGGTCCGTTCTGAAAGTGATTGAGAAGTAAATCAACTCAACGTTTCGTATGAATTTCCAGAGTGGCAATAAAAAAAGAGAAATGTGCGTCTGATTCCAAATCTGAAAAAAGAGCAAACTCCTTTTGCAATCAATGCTTCAAAGAAGAAACGTATGTCTTCAATAAATCAATAACAAAGCTCGGGTGCACCAGTGTCTCGGAAAGCGAGTCGCATTGACTTTGCATTAAAGAGCCGCGTGCAGCTTTACACTTCTCTGTGGACTTCTAAGCCAACCTTGAGTCCAAGTTCAACTCTTGACACAGCAAAGCTGAAATAAATAAATAAGTTGGTAAAAAAAAAAAAAGCTGCTTAAATCTCCCCTATAGGAACCAGTGGCATTATCTGTCGCTTGAAAGCCCTACCTCCAGGCGAGGCTTTTATAAATGGACCCTCTCTCTGTGTCCCCTCCCGCTGCATGGGTTTTTTTTTGCTTGCGGGATAAAAATAGCCCATCAATTTGACATGCTTACCATGTCAGCGAGCGGCACACATCTTACTTTTTAAACGCAGGGAGAGGAGCGACAGGAGAGGAAGAGAGGAGGGGGGAGTTAATGCGGAAGTTTTCATTGAAACTCTCGACTGTACCTCCTTATGTAAGCCCGACGTACCGTTTGCCTCATCGTACTTTTACTTCTACATTCAGAAAGTTTTGAGCTACAAAGATCCATGTGCTCATTGTTTTGCAAAGAAAGCGACAGATAAAAAAAAGTCCTTCTCTCCGGATGATGCAAGTGTTTCACTCTCCCGCCGCTGCTGCTTCTTCTTCTCCTCCTCGCATTGTTCTGATCCGCGGCGTCACGAGCCACATTGATTTATTCTGTTCAATCTGCCATATCTGCTCTAAAAGCTAATAAGGCAGCTGCGTCTTTATGGGGGTTTCTAACATTTCTAATTAGGAGGAGAATCAATATATTAACAGTCAGATTCATAATTATAACTAATGGCACTTCCAGAGCGCAGGAAAGGGCATGTTTGGAGGCAAGTGTCGCTCCGATAAAAATCCACACCTCACAAGTCTCTGTGAAACTTCTAATCAATGCTGAGTACAGTGATGAATATATAATTAGCTGGTGCTCTATTGATTAGGAGCAATTTCTCCACGGCCTCCAGCTGATGAAAGCTTTTCATTTCGTGAGTTCTCTGTACTTTACTGTAGTTTATAGGTAGGTGTTGCACTGCAGCTGTCATTATATGGACTTCACAGCGTCTGAAGAGTCGTGATCTTTTGTTCCCTGCAGCTCCCACAACATTAGCAAGATGTTGCTATAATGAAGACAGTTATGTGATCAGCTCTGCTTTGAGGAATGTCAGGTAGATGAAAAGGTTCTAATGATTCCCTTCAAACATCTTCTTTTTAAAGGAAGTTTTTATTGAGTCGCTTAAACACTGGACCTTGTTGAAAGTCATCGTTTTCTAGGCTTTTATAAGCAAGAATAGTTGAGTTGACTTCAGTGAATCCAAGAACGACACATATCGTTCCCAAAACAACACGATTCTTGAATTGTACCAGCGATACACACCTCATCATTCACTTGCAGTTTGGTGGTTGGGTTTAGGCAAGAAAACTCGTCGGTTAGGTTCAGAAAAACATCCTGGTTTGGGTCAAAATAACGACTTTACTTTTGTATGACTGTACCTACGTTATCTAAACAAGTTATGTCATGTACCTGACACACCCGAGCTTCATTAGTAAGTTAAAATAACTTTCCATTGACGTCTTTTGCTTTCAACAGCAGCCTCCTTCCTTTGCAGACTTACCACTATCAACGCTGCTAAAATACGCTGATTTCACAGTCCACCTTTAGGGTTGTTTTTCTGATGAGGACGCGCTGATGAAACCAAACCTTAACCATACTTGTGTCACATTTTAAAGGTTTTATTTTCAAAATGGTTTATAGAGTCGTCAGATAAGAAAACACATGGACCAATGGTGTGTTTCATCATGTGATTTGGATGACTTGTTGACAGATGTAAGTGTTATCAATCCTCTCATCTCACTCTTGGCAAGAGAACAAATAACCATTGTTTCCATAAATGTCAAAATGTTCCTCTGAAATATATATTTTTTTTAGATTAAAATAAGAAACTTTCACTACTTGTACCTTCGTATATATCTGGTTCAACACACTCTTCACACAGTCAGTGTCCTTTGTGCTCCATATACAGAGAGGTCTAGAGCTCCTGAGGTAAGGTGGAGCCCTCAGGTCCTGACTTAAAACCTCAGGGGCCTCATTAAAGCTAAGACTTTGGCTTCCCCTCTGTGATAGGAGTGGAAATATCTTGTTCTAGCCAAGGCCGGGAAGAGGAGTGTACATGAGAGTCAAGCAGACAGCGAGAGAGTGGAGCGTAACTACTGTGAGTCCATCCATTAATGTCTCTTCGTGTTTCAGCTTGTCTTTACAAGAAGAACCAAGGTCAGCAGATTGCCGAGTTCAACGCCGGCCCCTCGCTTTAGTCCTCCCTCTCACTCTGGCTCGCAAGCTTTTACCTTTGGGCTGTCGCGCTCGTTATGCAATGGGTTCAGATTTGATTTTCCCAGGGCCAGAAATGCTGCAGACAAGAGATGGCTGGATAAGGACACGTGTGCTCTGCGATAAGGGAATCATCAGTTGCACAACATTAAACATATCGCAGGTCTTAATCTGTTGTAAAAACAGTGCTGTAGAGATGCTGTGGATGTGGGTGATGGTTTTTCAAACTGGGTCAAGGAGCTGTTCATTAAGAGGAGGTAATTATCTCATCACTGGTTGATTATGGCAGATCGTATTTGTTGTTTTGCTGTCATCGGGTTCATTAGAAACTCATTATGTGTTTGGGTTTGTCCTCAAGCACTACTTACCACTTTATACATTTTAATGTGGCATCAACTTAAAAAAATAGTTGGAATAAGGAGAACTCATTAGATCATGTCTGTATTTTTAATGTTATTTTATGCACTTGAACACTTGTAATGTCAGTTCCATTAACACAGAGTCCTCTTAGCCAACATAAACATGTATTTTTATCATTAATCAAAGGAAAGTATAGTGAGTGCCCTCTATCCTCCTCACTTATTCCAATCCACATCTGTTAACCACCGATTTTCAAACACAATTAACAGAAGAGGACTTGACCTGATGAGGTCTGGCATTCATTATATAGTTAAGAGCTTTATTAAAAAATGTGCAGCAGCAGTTGTAATCATTGCAAAACAATGTGCTTCAGAACTCATTAGTCTGAATTCTGTTCCAATTGACCATCTGCCCCTTTATTCTAAGATGAAACACAAACTACTCTGTAAGGACACTCCCACACAGAGTTTAAAAGTTGAAACTTTAGGGGTTTAAGGAAGAAAACGATCTGGTTAGGTTAAGGAAAACATTGTGGTTTGGTATCACAATAACGTTACATGAGTAGCTTTAGGTGAGTAATAAACGTGACTTAGAAGTTGGCTTTCGCTTTGACACGGGACACAACAGCAGTCTCCTGGGTAATCTTCCTTCCTTTGCCAATTTTTCACTCTGTCCTTCCTCCTGCTTTCCTCCTTTGCTGCCGTAATATTAACTACAGCCACTAGATGTCCCTGTATAACAAGAAATGTAAATACGGGTCGTAATAAGCTGCTTTCACAGTTGATTTAAGTAGTTTTTCTGATGAGGACAGCCTGGCTGTCTAAATATCTGAAGTTGTTCAACTAAGAACTGGTATTCATCTGATGTTGGTGGAGTGAGACGGATTTCAGAAGCTGTGTGATCTGATCTCTTGAAATTGAATGCACTCCATCTCTCTATGAACCTCTTCTGTTTGGCTTTGACTGAGGACGTTAGGCCTCGCTCACAGAAAACACACAGACGTCCTTGTGGGTTTTCTCATTACATCGTTACAGGCATCGCAGAATACATCTACAAACACCAACTTTATGAAGGAGCTTTTGAAAGTACACATTCACCTTCTCTTTTCCCCACTTCCCTCACAACACATCAGACATCTCCTTTTAGCCCCAAATGCCTTTTGAGATTTGCCAAACGCTGCTCTCCCTCCTCCACCCTTTTTTAATCTGCTGTCACGAAACAACGTGCCCAATGGCAAAGACGGGAGGGAGCGGTAAAGGCCCGCCATTGATTGGACTACAAACAGTCGCTGCCTATGCTATCTCTGTCGCATGTTCAATAACAATGGAGCGTTTCAGATGTGATCTCAAGGTCATCGGGATGTCTCTGTGTGAACTTCAAAGTCTGTCTCATGTTACTTTGATACGGTGTGAGGTTACAACCTGAGATCTATATGACCTGAAGCGGCTCTCATTTCTAATCCGATCAGTTTGATCTGAAATATTTAAAAGCATGTTCAAAGGCTCTGTCCAACCTTCACTCTCTCATCTTCCACTAAAGATGTCCTTTCACTGCTGGTCATACGAACATATGCTTAACACTTTCCCAATCAGACAATCTACCTACAGGATAGACACTGATTAACCGTGATATGGAAGAATCGTTAATGTTGTTAACATTGCATTTTAATGTGTGATACCAATTCTGAATGGGAGAATCTGACTTTTAATGTATTTCTGTGTGGACGTCTCATTATGACATTTTCCCATGTGACCTAGAAGTATAACCTCTCAACACCAAACCCCCCGTTTTGGGGATAATTGACCATTTTCAGCCATTAGGGATGCCAGTGTCAGTCAGATGCAAGGTCACTCAGTCAGTAGGCTGAACAATGTCACAGCAAACGTACTGAATGGACCTCTTGTGCAGGTATTCATGGCCCCAAGAAGATGAACCTTGCCGGTGATGCGTGATGCCTTGACTTTTCCTCGAGCAGCATCATGAGATTCCCTTTTTTTGGTCTTTACTGAAGTATCCTTGTATGTGTGATCAGCAGTGGAGGGAATACTGGGTACATTTTCCACATCGAGGACAGCTCAAAGCTCCAAATGGTCACAGTGGGAATAAAGCCTGTTGTTGCCTGAGTGTGAACACAGACCGAAGGTATCCTCAATATGCATGAATATATGGATGTTCAGCAGACTGAAAACACACTGCTACTCTCAGATCAATAGTTCTGCAGCCTCCGTCAGCTCGTTACTCAAGGGATGAAACAAGTTGATTCTGTACCTGCAGCACTACATAACTCCCATCGAAGGCGATGGCTTTTATTGAACAATTTCACAGACTTATTACACCGCCGTGTATCCTCTTTCCCCAGATGATAAAGCTCTCCATCTGCATTTTACAGCATGTGGGAGGTATTTTACTCAAAGTGATTGCGTCTCCTCTCTGGTGACTGGTGGTCGCTCTCGGAAAAACTACCGACACACTTCGGGGAGTTTGTCGAGAATGTTCTTCTTTTCATTTTGCTTGTCAGCTGCTGGAAACCTTGAGAAAAAAGTTTTATATAGAAATACTGTGGGTTTTGTTTTGTGTCTGTGTGTCCTCCTCCCCTCTACATGTCATTGCACAAAGTTTTCTCTGTTGCCATTATTGAGTATAAGCACAAAGTAATTTGAAATGAAGGGCAGAAACCTCACAGTAATCATGTTAACTTGAGTATCTCCAAAGGCACATTTTAGGTTAATTACAGTTTGATGAAGCCAAAATGTGCTAATTACATAGACCTTGCCATGGGGTGCAATTTCATTTTAGCGCGCACAAACAGCCAAATTATTTATTGTTGCCTCCATGCTTTCATCCAGTATGTCCTGCAGGTAAGATATCAGGACTTCCCCCAAAACCCGGCGTGTTGCCGGAGTCTTCGGTTGCCTCTTGTATAATACATCACTATTAATGGATTCAGCTCCTGGAGGAGCACTTGACCTGCAATTTGAAGAGGAAGCATCTTTCCGTCAAGAAAATTTACCGGGTCTTGACGTCGGCGCTCTCCTCAGTATTCTCAGCTAACAGCTTTCTCTTCCAGAATAAGAAGATATGCGTTATATAGAATATAGTTTAAGATATGTCGTGTATTCCAAACCTAACACAGCTCAGGTTGTGAATCTGAGACAGTGTATAGACACAGAATGCAATTATTATCTGACTCCATAAAGATGCATAAACATTTTATCTAATCAGGTTTGAGTTTTATCATTTCCTGTGTTTTTTCCTCTCAGTGTAACACTTTTTTTCTAAATTATCAAGTTGTACAATATGGCCATGGTAGTGCCAAAAATATATGGGGCAGCATTTCAACAAACTGTCTGACAACTGCTGCTCTTTGCTATCCTTGGCTGTAGCCAGCTCCCGTTAGCAAATTAGCTTATGGCTCTGTTAGCATTGGATCCAGTGGGCTCAGCTCAACTGGATCTGGCAGCCTGACGTGATTGTGAACACAACTAGACACCGAACTGGGATGGTACACAGCTTCAGAAATCGTCAGAGGTCGGTTTGAAAACAGGGCATCCAGTATGGAGGCGATTTACAGCCGCTTTGACCAATCCTGGAATCTTGCATCCTGCTTCCTGAGTGTGAAAGTTGTTCTTCTGACTTTGGTGTGTTCTCGAAAGTCAAGTCAGAATGTGGGAGCAACATGGGCATTATTTCAGATATCTTTGATATAATATCCACATTGTTGTCTCAATGTTATAAACAAAACAGCATTTCGGTTTATTACTTGGGGTTAGGGCTAGCAAAAACTGTCTTTTTATCTGGAGCGGCAGTTATTTGGCCAAAGTGTCCACAAAAAAAATATTATGTCATTTCATATTCATACCCATGCACCCCCTTCTCCTCTGTTTTACAGCTTTTATCACCCGGCTTCATGGGATTTTTTCCCAATCTTTGAAAAGACTGCTTTTATGAGTTTCTAAATATTGACCAGAGACCATTTTTATCTCTCACCAGCTTTTTTCTCCACCCCATCAATCCCTGACTGTTTTTTATGAGTCTCTCTTTGCATGTCTGTCCTTTTCTCTCTCTGTTCTGTGTTCTACAAACAGTTGGAGGACGAGTGGATAGCTGTGTTATTGACCAGAGTATGATGAACTGCGGACCCTGTGTGTACTTTGCGGGAGACCTGTTGGAGATCATCTGAAGGTAAAGCCTCATCTCATCAGGTGTCCTCGATCCCCGAGAGCGGCTGCAGGTGGAAGCCAGAGGACGGCGATGACGGATGTGAGCGAGGTCAGCAAGAGATAAAAGCGAGATTCAGTTTCAAATGCCAGATGTGG
Source organism: Diplodus sargus (assembly GCA_903131615.1). Taxonomy (NCBI): domain Eukaryota; kingdom Metazoa; phylum Chordata; class Actinopteri; order Spariformes; family Sparidae; genus Diplodus; species Diplodus sargus. Next base: position 2,503,319 of record CAEMYA010000069.1, on the reverse strand, counting down.
CTGTGTGCTGAATATCTATTGAAGAATCCGGCTGAATTATGGGCGCCCAAGATACAGAACAAAGAGAAAATAGACGTGGCATTAACAGAACCTGAAATTCAGTTATATTTTTTAATAATACTTTCCCCTGAGCCCACGGCCAACATAGTGCTTTGTATGCCAGCCTCAGAGCTCATTGCCATCTTTATGCAGTCTGTTTTTTTGTTGCATGTGTCCCTGCTGATCCAGATAGAACGCCAAATAGCTAAATTTTACAGGAATAGTTTAGCATTTCGGGAAATAAACGTACTTGCTTTCTTGCAGGGAATAATAGCAGAAGGTTGACTCTCATGTCTGTCCATCTTGTATGAAGCTACAGCATGTAGCTAGTTAGCTTAGCTAAGCTTCAAGAGTGGTAGGAAGGGGAAAATGGGAAGCCAGGCATTCTCCAAAAAGAGTCTGCTGGCACCTTGGAAGCTCACAAATTGGCACTTAAGTACTCCAGTGTTTTTCACAGTGGCTACCACACTTTACTTGGCCTACAAAGAATTCGCACATAACCTCCATGTTGTCTTTGTAACCTTTTTGTTTGAGCCAGGCTACCAGTTTCCACTTTAACAGTCTTAACGCTCAGATACATGAACTTCCTGCCGGCTGTAGTGCTATGTTTAACGTACAGATGATGGCTGTGTTCTTATATAGTCCGTCTACTGGATCAAACTCTGGCACAAACAAGGTGGTTCTTAAATGTGTGGGGCCGTTGGTAAATACAGTTATTCAGTCGAAATGTCGGGAACAAACTTCACATTTCAAGCTTAAAGTCGATCTTTTGAGAAGACATCAAACAGCTGCCTCAACAGAATGTCTTTTGTAGATCAATTGGTGAAACTGTACTTCACGATCGGCTTCAGTAACAAAGAAATTGTTTCTCTTTTTTCTCATGAACACAGTGCTGTTGTCAGTATTATGACTTTGAAGAGATTGTGCCGAAAACTTTCTGTTCAGAAGGACAAAACACACAAGCTTGGAGGAGGTGGCTGCACAAAATTGTATTTCAACTTTTTTGTCAACATTTCGACTCCTTTGCATAAAAAAAACCTTCCTCATTTTCTTTTTTTCTCACCCCTGGCCCTCATTCTCTTCCGTACGAGTGCTTTTATCAGCCATACTCTCATTTTCACCGTGTAGTGTCGGATTGGATTTACGAACGCACCCACGGAGTGATATCAATCTTTTCCTGGCGAGAAAGCAAACAAAGCGTGTTGAATGATTCCTGCGAAAAACTTGATGACACTGTGACAAAAACGAAAGAGTAGTGTCTGCCTTGTGGTGCTTTTTTTTGTCCGAAGAAAAAGCACATTCCTGGAAATGCTCGCAGTACACAAACACACACACAGTTTCTCGATTCATGTTTTCCTCACAAACCCGCCATCATGCTTGACTTGCCTCATTTTGTCGACTCAGCAAGCCTGAAATCCAATGACTGTCAACAAGATTCCCCGACACGGCTCGCCACTGGCTTTTTTTTCCTTTTTTGTAACACAAGGGAGAAAGCCAAAGTACGCTGCTCATGAATAAAGAAATGTGTGAGTCCTTCGAAAATGTCTTCAACCCAGATGAAAGGTTTGCGTAGCCCTCCTGTAGGGGAAGGTCTTCTCCAAGTGGCAGTTAACCTCTTCCATTTGCGGGTTCAACGTAATGGGATGCAAATTAAGGAAAAAAGTTTTTAAAAAAGGCTTTCTAATCTAACACTGGGGAAAACGCTGTCAGGCCAAATAGTAGGAAGATTGATGACGACTAATGCGACTGCAGTCAAGCCATTAACATCCATTTCCCCTCAGCTGTACGTGGACACACCAGGCTACAGCAGTTCAGATTCACACTAAAGCAGCCAGGAACTGAATAAGTTTTAATAGTAGCGTTTCACAGGCTTGTTTAAAATCATGGCAACTTTTAATACCGAAGGCTTCAAGTAATTCACCACAGGGGGAATTCATATCATAAGGCTCAGGAATAACTGCTGGTTGAGGACATCGTTCGATCTTTGCATCTGCAGTATCTAATTCAGGAAGATGCTTCTTTTAAAAGAAAGCCGGCATAAACAGATAAATCTATAGACGCTATAGCCCATCTATTATTCATGGCCTTTCCGGAGGTCTTAGACCAAAGGTCAAACCATACATATTTTAGCATCCTCTTCCTGATCTGTCAGACGCTAACACCTCAGCTCGGCGAAAGCCCCTCGCTCATCAATGTGTTGTTTTTCACCATGAGACGCCTTTAAGTGCAGGCGCATTTGCTGGAAATGGAATCATTTTTTCTAAGAGATTCTTCTCTAAGTGTGTTTCTGAAAATGGCTCCACTTTCACAGCAATCATGTGAGGTAAAGCTTCTTTGTGGAGTCTATAAATCTGTCGCCAGAGGAGAGGAGCAGGGTTTAAGGGTGGGAGATTTGTTGTAAGGTCACTATCCGTATGATTTTATACTATCTCTGACCTATTAATCTCAGTTGGGAAGATGTAACACAGTTTGTTCTGGCAGTAAAGACTGAAAACAGCTTCAACCTTGAGAGATTTTCTTTCCTTCTTTGAGCCAAAATTCTGTTTACAATCTGTATTGTGGAATAAGGTTACAGGTTAAAACTCTGTCACACAATACATGATTGTAAGGCTGATTATAAAACCTATTCCAACAAGATGATTGATTTTTTTCCAAGAATGAGAAGAGTCTGTTCTGGTTGGTGGAAAGTAGAGAAGGACACCAGAGACTGTAAACACGCATTTAGCTTTTATTATGCATGAGAAGACCACTTTACAACTGTGCAGACAAACCACATCAACATATACGATCAATTTAGTCATGATTGTGGCAACCATTTGATAAAAAAATGCAAAATACATTTGTTCACACATTGTGATCACATCTTAAATGCATCACATTCAAGAATTTGTACGGTTTCTGGTGTGTTGCAGACAAACAGCAAGACAACAGAAGGAAAACGGAAGATTTAACAAGGCAAAAACAAAAGACGCAATAATAGATGGCATTAAAAAAATCCAACAGAAAGACAGAACACAACACAAGAAAGAAAACTATACAAGAAAAGAGATGAAATACCAAACAAGAGAACAAAAAAAAAACAAGGCCAGAGACTAAAAACATGAAAAGAGATGAGCAAAAAAATACTCAAGATAAGACAAAAGAGACAGAGGCAAGACAACAAAACACAAAAAGACAATAAACGAGAGACAACAAAAAAGATAAGACTTAACGAGAGAAGACACACAAGACATGACAACAGAAAGCAGAAAAAAAGAGAAAACAAGACCAGAGACAACATATGAAACAAAAGACCAATATAAAATAGACAAAAAACAACAAACAAAAGACAAGAGACAAGACAAAAAAGACACAAAAAAAGAGAAATGCCTAAACAAGTGTATCTATCCATCCAGTTGTTCAATAATTGCTAAGTGTCTGTAGCCCATTTATGTGATTAGGAGCCCTCATATCGGTTTCTAACATACTCTGTATGGAGGTTTTGACGATAAAGTAGCAGCATGTTGGGTCACTTCTTGGTTCACCACTCTCAATTTCACTTAATTTGCAAACAAGAATCAATCGACCCTCAACGGAGTGTGACACTCACGCAACAACCGACTTTAAAGACTTTTTTACTTTATCACGTTGGTCAAAGATTTCTGTTTCTTCACACACTCTGTGGGTATTTTTTGCTGGTTCAATAGCAAATAAAAATCCACAAACGTATGAAAATATTTTTTCCCTTGCTCTTTCATGACTACACTGGCGATCATTTTTAAATTTAAAGTCCTTTGAATGACAAAGAACAAAGTGGAGGCTTTCAGGGAACATGCTGATCACACTGAAGCACTGCGGTGAAGCTGACTGACTTTATTCCCTCACGAAAGTGTTTGAAATTTCTCCACAAAGCTTGTTGGAACAGAAGCTGCAGCCAAAAAAAGAAAGAGAGAATAATTATTCTGGTTTGATGTCTGAGACCAATTTTTTCTTTTTCCCCAGCTGCAGTTAGTTTTGGGAACCGTTGAGCTCTAATTTGAATTAATCAGCTAAAGGAAACACAGAAATAGAGACTGGTGACTTAACAGTGTGATTTAAGGTGACATGGTTGTGTGTCAGTAAGTCTGTCACTTTAGTCAAGAGGTAAAAAATAGAGGAACTGTGTGATTTACTTGCTGTGACATTGTGTCAAGACATTCATGTTCCCCAGAGGATAAACCCCAATGACTGTGACGATCCCCTGACTTTTCCTCCAGTGCCACAACAATGGTGACATTTTACATGTTTAGTGAATATATATATTGAAAACTGTTGGATGGACGGTCATGACATTTGTGAACAGACATTGAAGATCTTCAGAGGTTGAATCGTCTTAACCCCTGACTTCGCAGCAGTAGGCCAAAACGTCTGTTTATCAAGTTAAATATTTGAATTGAAACTACATGGCTTGAAATAAAACTTGATATTCAAACTTGGTATTCATGGTTTCTAGATGATGTACCAAATTAATCTCATGAATTCCTGTTCTCACTTATCCCGTAGAATTGTTGTTATCTACTGGACAGACTGGCACAAAACTTTTTACAGACATTCGTGTTCCCCAACTGATATCGGATGGCTTGGCGTAATACTTATATTCATGCTTCCCAGATGATATACCGATTTAAACAAATCTGTTGGATTAATGTGATCTACTTCACTTTGACTTATCCATGAGAATATATTGGCATTTGCTTGTCAGATTGGCTCAAAATTGTGTACAGACATTCATGTTTCCCCGAGGATAAATCCCGATGACTGTGATGATCCCCTGACGTTTCCTCCAGCGCCGCAATGAGATTTATTTTTTATTTTGTAATAAAATTTATTGAGAACTGTTGGATATACTAGCATGACAAATGTGCGACTGACATTCAAGGTCTTCTGTGGTTGAACATTATGAAGACTAGATAAAAACACATCACCTGGAGGGCAATGAATGGCTTTGGGGATATATTTTAAGATGTTTCATTTTAAGACTGATAATTTTTAGATTTTATTAATAATCACAGATGTTTTAAGCCAGTTACTGGTATGACAGTTAAGTGTGGTGAAATTAGGACAAGATATTACATTCGCCATACATTAAGCACTTTCACTCTCATCCTGAAGATGGCATCAGTTGGATAATGAAATATTGTGTAAGTGTTGCGTTTAGCGTAAATGAAGGGACCTCCTTTATTTGTTAATTATGAGACGTTAATACTGGAAGCATTCTCAAATGTCTTGCTACATTTTCAATATACTACAGGCAGCTGTTTTGTGTTTGAGGAGAAAATATGAGGAGAAACACAATTGTGAAAGCGTCTAAGTGAATGTCAGAGTATCAACTATCTGATTCAAAGCTCTACGCTCTTATTTTCCACCCTATCTGGTTAATTTTATTTCTCGTGCATAATCCATTTCTTAAGTGGGCTAATTGAATTTTCATAAGATTATAGCTCCCTTCCCAAGTGTGCTTAATTCCTTGATACTCCATTCTCTGTGTACTATTTGCAAATGTGCCTTGTGCCATCACTCATTTCTTATTAATGCCTATTAAGATGGTAATCACAGGCCTCATTATCTGTGGAAAAAAAAGCTGCGTCGAGCTCCAAAGTGGCTCAGCGGTGTCGGGTGGTAAACAACAGATCACAGTTTGAACCAATATTTGACCAATCAAAGCAGTTTCACTTACACTGAATAATAAACGGGTCAAATCTGTTGGAAATACATTTACATAATAGCTTCCTGACGGGAAAAAAAAAAAAAAATCGACAAGGTCTTTTGAATGGCAGATGCTGTGTTTAATGGTTAATTCATGAGGAAAGTTTCCAGTCGATGAAAAGCTGGAAGATATGCTGCTAATATCAATGGAGGACAGAAATACAGCCATTAACTACTGTTTTAAACATGTGCTGCTTTCACAGCTTCAGTCTCACAAATACTGAGCGTGTCACTGGAACTCTCTGGGTTGATTTCTATGGCATTTTCAGACTTAATGAAGCGAAATGTGAAGCGTGTTGGAATTAATGCACCTGCATGGTGACGATTCTGATGGTGGTTATTTCGGGAAGCATGTGTGGGGATATAATGCACACACTGCTATTATAGGTTGTTGCAGGACAATGCAGTAGAGTTGGAGCTTGACCAAAAGAATGTATTAGCTTATTTAATAATGAATTCTTCTTTTCTTCTTCCTTATCGCTCATGCAGCCCGCCGTTCCTGCCATGTCTGTGCAGGGGGAGAATACTTTGGGATTTCCTCTGCCCTCATCATTTTTTAACACAAACTGCTCATGAATTGTCTTTCAAACCAGCATGCACACACTTTCTCAAGCGTGCATTTGGCAGCAGTTGAGCTCAGCGGGAGGCTGATTAATAGATGAATCACGACGGCATTCAGTGGTAACGATAACCAACAACATTTTAATTTTCAGCTGTGGATTTTTACAGTAATAGCGGTGATAAAACTGGTTAGAAGTTTTGAATGTATTTTTCTTCACTTATTTAAAATATTTATTTTCAAAGGAAGAAAACTTTCTATAACTGAATGCAGGAGTGTTTCCAACTCAAGGACGTGTAAGAAAATGTCCGAAATGTCCTGCAACCTAGACAACAACAAAAGACACCTATGGTTTTTCATTACATCTACTTGATTAAAGAAAAGGTTTGAGGTCTATTATAAACATATTATTTCTTTTGGGTGTAATCTGTTGGGTGCAGTGACTACTAGAGTTGGACACCAACAAGACTTTACAGTACTGAAAACCTTTAGTCTAACGCAGTTTAGATAAAACCATGAACTCAACAATACTGCATGTTAAAAGTCAACTCAGAAGCAAACAGTTTACAGCAACATTATGTAGAAATTGGCATTATGTGCAACTTGGTGCCCTCCAGTGTCTGAGTGCAACACCAATGTTGTAAACAGAAATCCCAGGTCTGTAACAGTTTGTCAGACGTAACGTAAATACAAACAACTCAGTACGTCATAACTATGTAATGCGTTGAACGCTGTGATCCTACCCTATCACTGAAGTTACAGCGTGCAGAGACAAGAGATAGGAGGGCGGAGTGGCAGAGACAATATCCACCCTGTTACAATACACTGTACCATCAACATGATTTTAAAGCTTTTATTTTAAGATAACGTAATGTCGCTTTAAAATAAGCATAGAGGCTCTTATCTCTAGTCAAATCTGTGTTTTTTTCCTGGCTGTTCTGTAAAAAGAAGTGTCAGCGACGGTGCTTACACAGCAGATTCCCAACTTCAGTTTCCCCAGTAAACACACCGACTTCTTAGGCAGTCACAGCCGTGTTTCAGCAGACAGGCTGGCTGTTTGCAGGGCCGACTGCCACTCCACAAACTGAGTGTGGGGAAAAATACAATAACCACAGCCAGGACTGCTCTTCCTAGACGGGAGACACTTCCAAGCTATCCAGAGAGGAGCTGCAGCAGAGATACAAAATAAAGCTCACTATCTGCTGTATCAGCATTGCTGCTGGCTGTTTTGTCACCAGAGCTACACATACTATGTTTGAGCCTCTAACCCGTAGTCAAACCCATCCAAGGCAACCAATGAGAGGCAGAGAGTACAGTGAGTCCAGCAAGAAAAACGGTGGGATTTTCTATAATTTAAACTCAGACTGAACAATCAGTTTCGGCTCCCCTTTCTTGAGATAGTTACAGGAAACAGTGGGTTTCTAATCCATCTCAGCGCTACAACACATCACGATATATCATATGCACACAGATGGCATACGGACCATTCACCATAACGGAACTGAAGACAGACACAAAACCTCCTGCTTTAAGGCGACGGTTACACTCTGTTACAGTCCAGCACGGAGTGGGAGAGACGAAACACTCAAAGAGTGAGTCATAGAAAAATGAGACATCCTGCAGATGGAAACGAAAAAGAGCAGAAGGAGTTGACGGAATTACAACCGTTATAATTAGAAATAGTGTAAGTAAAGAGTTTGCATTTAAACATTATTTGTGTTAAATCAACAACGCAACATGCATTTTTACGCAACAGACCTGACACCAAGGTGAAAAACGTGTCATAGTTTGAGTTTGTAGGATTTCTGATATTTCCTGATTTACTTTGAAGTTCTAACCTCATGTGTCTTGTTTCACTTTCTATTTCCTCCCTTTGTCTGTTTTCTAATTTTTCCTTATCACCTTCTTCTGATTCCCCTCATTCAGCCAAATTTGTCCTCTGTTTTTTTTATTGCTTTTGTTCTTTGATTCCTTTTACTTTTGCTATCTGCCTTTTGTTTCTTCTATTTTTGGATTCTACAGATGTGGATTCGTCAGCCTGTGGGTCTTGCATTTGGGTCCCTTTTGTTTAAACTCTGACAAAACTTAAGCTAATTAGACCTCATGGTAGAATATTGACAAGTAAAAGAAGCATCGGTCTACATTTTAAACTTTTTTTGTTGCAAAAATTGAATTTAATCTTCCAGCTAAAGTTATTTTTGGAGCCGATTGATTGTCTATAAAACCTTTGACTGAAACCAGGGTGAAGTATGGTGAAAAACAATGAAAAGCTGTGTGAACACACATTGTGAAGCATCCTGAATAGTCTGGGAGTTCCCGTATAATGGTGTTAAAAGTAAGAATGTGCCAATGAGGCCCTCTCTGGTATCAAGTGGAAGTCAGGCCGGCCCTCTTTCACAAAAGCAGTTAAAATGGATCCAACAGCCAGAGCTGCTTTTCAGAGACAAGAAAATGAAACACATCGAATTGAACTCTGAAATTTCCGTGCGCTCTCCTGCTGATCTCCCCTCCCGCACACATGATCAGTTTACAATAATGTGAGTAACGTAATTGCTGCTTTCCCCGGCTCGGTTTCCACCGCAGTGCTCAATCCTCCACCGCAGCAGCGAGACAGGAAACGACATTTGCATTTCCTGTGGTATGGATTAGTAAACGAGCAGTATACAATCCGAGCATTTTCCGATACGTTGAGCTTGAGGCCATTTAATTACTGAGACCACTATTATCTTTGGCTTTCTATGGGTTTCCTCTTTTGTTGTAAATGAAGTACGAGGCCTCGGTCTCAGCTGCGGGTTCAGCAGCTGCATTAACGGAAGGTTAGTTACAGACACGGCTCATCTGGAGATTTCTGAGGTCTTATGTGAACACACTGTACAACGTGTCAACAGACGTATACGAGGATGTATTCCCTTGATCTCTTATGTGACTGTGACCTGCACAACTGATTATCATTGACCTTTACAGTGCTTACAGGCCTGCTGACGGGCTCCAATAGTGAAGTTCTTTGTGCATCCGCCCACACAAACCCGCCACTGCTTCCTTTTATGCCTGGTTTGCTGACCTTGTACTTGAATGAGAACGGAACATGTTCTCGAGGTTCAGTCACAATTTGCAGCAGAGAAAATCACCTTCATTGAGGCTCTATAGAAGGAAATATCAGTTGGTTGATAATTAATACTATGTTCCAGACTGGAACATCGATGATGACCTTAAGATGAAGCGTAACAACTTTGGTGATCACTTAACTTCTCATGTAGCTTTATCACCAGGTTACCTTGAAAACTGTACCTGTTTTACATCAAATGGACACAGAGTTGGAGTTGGAGCCTGTTCATTCCTATGAAAGCTGCTCAGTGGCACATTAATCCGAAAATGGCTATAAAATTACTCGGATCTTCCTTGTCCTGCGGCCCATGCAGTGTGCACAGATTGAGCCAGCTAACCTCCGGTTTTGCACCTGTTTTACAGGTGCTTCTTTCATTGGCCGTAGTGCATCACGTTGTCATTACGAGGTTTGTCCGCTACGAAAGTTGTCTTCAAAGCCACGCACTTCCCTAATAAGGCATTCAGACAGTACTCACATGGTCCCATCTCGGGAAGTTGTTTCAATGTTGGTGTGTTCCTGATCTTTTAACCGCTCACGTGGAAACAACATGGACACTATAAATGATACGTTTTGTTTAAATACCATATTGATAGCTGCTTTAAGTCTGAAACTTGTTATTACAACCCAGACGTCCAAGACGTGTCTCTGCACCAGTATATTTCCCTAAAACCTATCCGACTTGCTAGATAGTCAACAAGCCCTATCCAGGGTCTTAAGAGTAGTTATTTGTAACATTTTTAACTCATTCATGAACTCTCTTTCATGCCAGATTGATACGTGACAATATCGAGAAGGCCCAGTGCTTCAGCGCTTGATGGGAAGCTGCTTTCTATTAATTTCCAGGCCTCCTCTCATTCTGCAGGAAAGCAGTAAGGCAGTATAGCCGCTTCATCTTAATGTCATTAATTTCCTTGGCTACAGACTTCAGTGGAACATCAATATGTGCATCTCTTCTCTATAACTAACCCCAGAGATTTAACAGTGTCTGTGAGGAAATATTCAATTTGTCTGAGCAAACTAAACCTCAGCAGAGAGCCGTGAACTTTTGGCTTTTTGTGAAATTAGATTGGAGAAAACACATCTGCTCCGCCGGAGAAACTAAACAGGATGACGCCACCAGCTGTCACACATCTGTGTAAGGTTTTTACAACCCATTGTGCAATATTATGGGAAATGTTCTCTGCACAGCCTCGAGCAGTGGATTAAATATTAATCTGAGGAGTGGAACACAAATGTGTCCGAAACCAAAATTCGGGATGAGATAACCCAAAACGAGCCTTCAGTAATGGTGAGCACATTTTCATTTCCTCTCTAGTATTTCTGAGGGAATTACTTATTTAATGCCATAAACTGAATTCAGGAAGGAATTTACTCTCGTACAATCCGATCTGGGTGTTTCTCTTCCTGTCCTGTGTCTTTGGGTAAATAAAAACACAGGATCTGCGAAATATTTCCTCTTATAAACTTAATTCTGTGCCCTTCAAGCTGCCGAACACTGAAGTGTGTGCGTTCAGTATGTGCTTACTCACGACACACCAGGATAATTGTTCTGTGATGTTTCCTCGCAGCGTCTGTCTCCTCTACAGAGAAATGAGACTTCAGTCGAAAAACGGAGGGGATTGGACACATTTTGATGAGCACACGCAACGCAGCTTCTGTTTCCTGTAATTCTTTACCTCATGAACAAAACCGTGGACATACGTGGCTACTGCAGCTTCAAAATGTAAGAAGTTTACTGTGAGAAGATAGCGAAGAAGACTTTTTCCAAGTGAAGCAAAGAAGCGCATGTTTCGATCGCCCCCAAAATGAAGAGTTTGGGTGAAGGCGAGTCACTGAATGTCTCATACGAGCGCAGAGGAGGTTACTTTTCTTTGCTGTGCAGTGAAACACGAGCAGACCGAATCCATGATTATTTGATAAATGGCGCTCTGCGGAGGTCTGAGGGGCTCTTACGTCTTGAGTGCTCTTCACTGGTCATTTATGAGAGAGGTGGTTAGAAGTGTAATGTACAGTGTGGCAGCGGGAGGAGGAGGAGGAGGAGGAGGAGGGAGGCATCTCATGAGCAGCACACACACACACCTCAGGGAACTGACAGTCCACTCACCCTCTCCTCAATGTAGGTCACACTCCTCTTTCTTTGGGGATGTTGGCTCCATAGTGGTGTTTTCGCTGAGGGGGGTTTGGGAACAGGAACACCGCCACAAAAGCTCCGCGGAATAAAGTGCACACTCGATACACCGAGGCTGCTTTTTTATCCAGCGCTGTAAAGCAGAACATCCTCAGAAAAAAAGTTTATTTTATTATTGTAAGCTCTGTTGCTTGGTCTAATTCGGTTCCCTGGATTTCCACCGCTTCATTGTTAGCTTTTAATGATTTTTTTTTTCTCTTTCAGTTATTTCCAACCTCTGCATGTTCCCCTCATTTCCTACTTAGTTCACTGCAGAGTTTTTCATCTGGCTGCAGGCACCCTGAGCACCCTGAGCACACGGGGCCAATTTCCACCAAGTAATTAGACATTTCAACATAATAACACCTACGCTGCAATAAGACTGACGTCCATTCAATGTGTATGTAGCCGCTGCTTCACGTGTGTGTGTATTCCAGAAATATGTACGACAAATTGACTTTAGCTCACTAAGCAAGTGTAATCGTCATTATAACAATTCATGTTACAGAAAGTCAGAAGGTTGGCTTTTACAGAAAAAAACCCTGTTATATTCTTATGAGATATGATGCAGTCCTATGTTATTAGTCTACCCAGTGGTGCAAAAAGTGGCTCAACATCAACCCTGAAAACATAAGAATAATATCCTGTTCCAGCCCAGTTTTTCTTGTGATTCCAGGTCAGTAGTTTGTGCTTCCTGTTTTATTGTGGTGTCAGATCTCTCGTTTCAGATCCCCTTCCTGTCCCTGTGTGTTTCCCACCTCTGTGATTGTCTCCCTGTTAGTAATCTGCGTGTTTCTTGTTATTTGTTTGCCTGAATCGTTTCTGGATTTCCTGTTTACCAAACTGTTTTGGCGGGTAAGGCCTGACCTTTAAGAAAAGCCCTAAGCTGTCTCTGAGGCGTGCTACTGGGTTCAGTCTGTGTGTCTCCAGGATAAAATGTTGGCAGTTCACGATTCGGAGGTGTCATAGACTTAGAATATAGTTATTTTAACAAAACTTGTCATACAAGTAATGTGAACGTGATATAAGACTTGACTGTCATATCAAGCGGCGGAGGAGACAGCGGTGGAGTTACGGGCCGCCAAGCCAATGACCACGGTTCAAGACTGTGTTTCAACATTTTTAAAGGTCAAACCACTGGATATTCTGACAGTTTTCATCCCTGTTTGTGGTGACAAAATCTGTTTGACAAGAGTATGAACATCTCCAGCATTGTCTTTGGTGACAAAAAGGGAAAAAAAATGATTTGCGGTGAGGTTTTTGATCTGTTGCTGCTTTCAGTCAGAGGAAAAATACCTCAAGAAACGACACTGGCTTTCTATAACCAGTTTTTTTTATAACGCTGATGTTTTGTATCATTGGAGAACAGGGTTAATTTTGCTTTTAGAGAAACTTGACTTTCAATGTGGGAGTTCAAACCGTGCAAACAAACAAAAGGATGCTTTCAGGCTCGAGCAGAGAAAATCTGTTTCTCAGATTCTTCTGATTTGACATGAAGGCTGCAGGAGGCTGACAGCAAGTGCAGCAAACAAGGAAATGTTCAAGCTGCGCAAATACACGAATCAACGGGCTTTTATAACCGAGTTTCCTGAAGATACGATTGAATACTTCACATCTATGAGAGTGTGAAGTAGAAAAGTGAGTGAATTATGTTGAAAGGACTTAATTTGATGAGTTTGCCCTTGATGAGCAACACTCCACTCTGAGTTTAATCACACTTGCAAGAAAATCAGGAGTCATGATGTCAAAAATTGAGGAATTACAGCCCGCGATGAAATGAGCTGGATGCGTCCTTTAAATATTTAGCCTCAAACATTTACTTTGGGTCGGCCTCTGCCTAATGAGTGTGGTTTAGGCTCAACGGGAGCTCTTCTAATGAATACTAAATGAGCCGTGTCTCTACAGAACGGCACCACAACAAGTTTCCAGGGGTAATGGGGTATTTGGTTGAACAGACTTATGCAGGAGCTTTAAATGATTATAGACGATGATAATTGATGAGTCCATTTAAAAGCAAGCAGTTTGCCCCGACTGGTTATTTTGCCATTGTGCTAATTCAGCATTGTTGCCGACCCTCACAGAGGAGATGTTGTATGATAGACACCAGAATCAGTGATATTTTTATTTACAGGACATCCTCTGCGTGTCCCCAAACATTCCTCCTGACTTTTGTTTACCAAGAAAAGCTGTCTGCTCTTAATATAGCTCCAACCCGGTGCCGTAAAATAAGAAAAAGTGACTCATATCCACCGCTGGCAGATCTCTAACATTGTCTGGGAAGAATAAAGTGTGTGAAATGAATCAAAGTTGTTTTCTGCATGGATAAAAATATGCTTATCTGACTCCTCAGTTGCACTCTTTGACCTGTGGGATATTAACACTTCAAACGTGTCTACCGTACAACAGCCGTTGTTCCTGGTGGGGGCTGAGTCCTCCGAGCACCAGTTAGACACCTGAAGAGAAAAAATAAGGCAGAACCGTTGGGTTCATCCATCCTCCCGCTGGAGGACTGTACTGCAAAACAGCCGATCAAAGGTGGGAACAGAAGGGACTTTCAGCTGCTCAATGAATGACACTACAGGTGAATAACATAAACATGTTTAAATAAGCAAACGAGTCATCATCTAGTTCAAAATGCACTAGTTTGCATAGATTTCCTAGCATATCAAAAACAGCAGCCTGGTCGACGGCTACTCTCCCCTTGACGCTGTAAATAACCCTCTAGTCTCATTTCTGGAAGCTCCCCTCTAGTGTAGTAGTAGATAATAGCTGAAAAAATGGTTGTTGGATGATTTATACATAACATTCTATCAAAATAGAGAGTTCTTATGTTATGCAAGTCATGCTACTTATTTAAATAATGCAATGCAACGTGACGGAATGTACGTTACTTTTTTAAAAGTAGCATAAGTGACTTGATTGAGCCTGACCAAGAAGTTTTGGTACCTAAACCTAACCAAGAAGTTTAGTTGTCTAAACCTAAGCAAGAAGTTCAGGTGCCTAAACCTAACCAAGTAATTCTGGTACCTAAATCTAACCAAGTAGTTCCGGTGACTAAATCTAGCCAAAGATAATTTCATCAAGTTCATAATTCTTGCTTTGCTTTGTTGACACATTAGTCTAGTATTTTTTATAAAAAGCATTTTTAAAGTCTCTTTTTATCAATCCATAAATCAGAGAATGTTGTCAAAATACTGCCATGTTTTTAGAAATCAAAATGTTATATAAATCAAGCTTTATAGATATAGAAACAATATATATATAATACATATAGAGACAAACCCCTCTGTAAATACCTTCAGAATATCGATTGCAATTATTTTTCACAAGTTTACTTTGTAATTCATGTATCTAATTGAATGTGTGAAGTTGCATCAATGTTCAGAACAGTACAGCTGAACTAAAACAAAACACCTCAGTGTGTATCGTTGTAGAAGCAAAACGCTTAAATCGATCGGTGCATGACAAAGTGGCGTCCTCACCTGCAGCGTTTCCTCCAACTGAAAGAAGATTTAAGACTATTTCCACTGTGTAAACTGTGTCATGGGTATTTTTCTTCTGTGGAGATCTTCTTCGGATAGCAGCTCCGTGCAGGGCCTAAAATGTCACTCCAGTTTCCATAAGTAACAAAGAGATGAGAGTATTAGCGGTCGACCGCCTGCCTCGGATGCCATTATGGCTCCCAGAGGAGACATTACGGAGTGGAGAGAGAAACAGCAACGGAGAGGAAGATTGCCATTACTCACCTTGAACTGCAGTAAGTGAGGAACATCAATTACGCTGACAGAGGTTCAGCCGTCTCAATGTAATTCAAATAGGAGGGTAACGGGAGAATTGTTAGCCTATCTGAGACTATTAACGGTAATGAGCTTCACCTTACAAGTGGCTAAATGTAAAGAAGCACATTTCTATCCACTCTCCGGAGCTCCTTTGTTTTCCCCGTATCCCAGCTCCACGCGGAGAGACATTTGCGATTCATAGAGCGGTCCTCAGTTTCACTGGGATACTGAGCCTGGAAATATGAAGTATGAGAGCGCTTGTGACAAGTAGTTTGGCAGTTTGAGTCCCAAGCCGGCTGTTCAATTTGAATACGAAGCACTCTGACTGCCCTTAAAACGCTCTGTGAAACTCATTTTTAATCATTAATTCAGTGAATATGGATGTGTGTCACATTCTGCTGCTGTTGCTGCGAAGAGAATAAGACTTGTTAAAGTTTTGATACAGTTAATTTCTGGTCCTGGGTGTAATAAAAAGACACTTAGAAGAACTTCTTGCACTCGACTGATCTAACTTTAGCAGACCGTCTAAGTTTAGATATCTGAAACTGTTTCTCGCTCCCTGAGTTCATTTGAAACTTTTACTATTTGTCTTTAAAGCACTTCATTCTGGTCTGTCTTGACTCTGTCTTATCTGACCTTTGATTCCCATCCACCAGAACCACACAGGTCCTCTGAGGAGTCACTTCTAATCGTCCCTCAGGCTCGTCGGAAGCTCAAGGGCAACCGCGTTTTCTCTGTTATAGGGTCTGTGGAATAAACAGCCTCGCCACATCAGCCCTGACGTTGATTCATTCAGAGCGCAGCTCACAACCCGGCTTCTTTCTTTGGGAACTCAAATGGTCGTGTTTCTCTGGGAATATATTTCCTCGTCTGTTCTGTTGACCTTCTTTTCTTTTGCCTTTGTTTGGAGAGCGCTTTGCTCGACATGTGTTGCTTTAAAGGTCATATTTATAATATTCTTTATGTCGACAAGTCATATTTAAAATAATCACACATCCACAGAGCTTGTAAAAAAGGTGCAGAATAAAAGTATGTTGTTGCCTCAAAAACATTATTATGAATGTCGAGTCTGAAATGATTGTTTTGTTTCAATCTGTGTGAGAATTCTGACGGTTCGCTTCAGCTTCTAACGAGGTTCGTCAGCAAAAAGAGTGTTGGTTTCCATGTTTCGTCTGCATCAACAGTCTCGGTAGTTGCATAAAAAACATTAACAGCGTTAACGCTTGTCAGTTTGATGCACTAGCTAACGCTGCTAATGCTAGCTTTCTTCATATTCTGTCGCACTTTTTAAACAAAATTCTTACACATTGCACCTTTAAGTATAAAAAGTCAATCAAAAACCAAAGCACCTTCTGCTGACTGCTTCCTCATTTCTGTATACACGGCCGGGCTGTAAACACGACCACTGAACAATGAACCAGGCAGCGATTACGTCTCCTTCAAAACATAATTTGCTAAACAAATGATTGTAATATAATGTTCATGTCTGGGAGAGAGGGTGGGAGTTGCCGCTCGTGTTTTTTTTTTTTTGCAGTGCTCAGTCGCCCGTGAGCAGCAACTGTAAACCCTCAGGTAACTGGAGAAGCTCTCAGGTTACAGCTCATCCCCCCCCAAAAAAAGAAAATTGAGTTATTATCTACCCATTTTCACGGCCTTCCGGTGTGGCCTGGAACTACAAACACATTTAATTTCTAGCTCTGATCCTGTACACTCCACCAGGCCCTATCTTGGTCAACAGCTGAAGCCTGAGGGGTTTTTCTCCAGCAGCTCTCAGGAGTTTGTGAGCTGACTCACTGCATAAACATTACAGCGTGCAGGTTAATGAGGCTGCATATGAAGAGGCTTCAGAGGTGAAACAATGCAATCTCGCAGGAGTTCGGCTTCTCAGCAGGAATTTGGATCATACTGTGATTTACTCCCCTTGTCAAGCTGCTTTTAGTCTAATGCGGCGTCTTGGCGCTCGGTTTTTTCTGAGATCGTAACACCACCGGGCTGTTTCTCTGTCTAACACCCGAGGGGCTGCTTCCAACTCTAATGGACGTAGCTGCAAAAAAAGACTCCAGTCAGTGGATCTATCTGTGTGTGGAGAACGACACAGCAGCTACAGAGATTCCCAGATCAATAACACACCCGGAGACGGATCGGTCGTGTTTTTGTTGTGCTGGTGGGGAGAAACAAAAGGTTAGCTGGGGAGATGTTTCTGTTGTGGGCGCTCCGTTGGGACCGCAGGGGAAAAAACGTTCATCCAGACCCCGGGGAGGCACCCGGGGATTATTGGGAGAGGTGAACGCTCTCAGGGGAAATAAGAAATGAAGGAAAGGGAAGCATTAAAATTGTTGAGTGTAATAATGTGCGGTCCAAATTCAGACGTTTACACAGAGGGAGCTGCTGCCTCGCAAGGTTTTCAAAGTCGAGTGATGTTTTCCAGCTTGGTTGAGTCAGAGCTCTTGTTACGTAAATATCATCACGTCGAGTCAAGTCAGTTTTATCTATACAGCCCAAAAGTACAAGTGCCTCACATCGCCTCAGTGGGCTTTACAGTCTTTACATCTGTATCATAATCCAGCGCTGAACATTAACACCATATATGGGCGCTACTACCAGCAGCTCATCTGTAAACATGTGTTACATTTATAAATACTTAAATATGCAAACACACCTTGATTGATCAATTTTAATATGTACAATAAAGCATACAGTAAATACACCTAGATATCACTTTTGTAAGAGTGAAAATCACCGATACGAATAGTACCTGAGTTAAAGTCTTAAAGTAACTGATATTTAATGTATGTACATTTTAAAAGTTAAAGTAAAAGCAAGTGAAACATGTATGTAGATGATGTTTTCTTAGAGTCACACACCTGGACGATTATCAAACTCAATATTCAGCATTTTCTTTTATTATTATAATATGTTTTCTTTGTTTTTGTTTGTGGTAAATGAACAATATTTGCCTCAAAATTGTAGTGACGTGAGTTTAAAGTAGCAGAAAATGGAAATGCTTAGCTTAAGTGTCACAAAATTGTACTTTAGTACAGTACTTGGGTACATTTACTTAGTTACATTCCATCACTGATCGTATATGTAGTATTGTATATAAGACATGTCGTTGGTGATTAAACAGATATCAATGCTCCGTGTTCATGGCCGGGAGAAATGAATAGATTGCACCGGGCTTACTGTGAATATGTGTCTTAACTTTCAAATTTAAATTAAATAAAATAAAGCATTTATCACACTTCAAGAGGCTTTCTTCTGACTTTTAAGGAGGTGACACCTCTGGAAGACAATTCCCTGCATATTGAAGCTAACAATCTGTTAAAACAAATCAAGAAATAAATATATAAACAATGAAATAAAGCTGTAGATCTGAGATTCTTTATTTCATTTTCATATTTTTCAGTGCAGGCAGCTCCAGTTCAGGTCTGTTCAGAGACGGTGTTGCTGTTGCAGACTGTAAAGATCAGTGACTGGGGGTGTTGCTGCGTTTCTGATCATCCGAGGGGTCGGCAGCAATAAATTACAAAAGGAGGCTTCCTAAAATGCATGTGTGTTATTCAAATGTCCTTCAGGATCAGATTAGGATCATCAATCAATCAGATTAACTCAGCATGTAGCTGTAGACAATGTGCTTGCCAATAAGGAAGAACAGGAATAGACCATCTGCTACATGTGGTCATTTTTCTAATGACATCATTGTGTTTTGTACACGCTCTGATCACATCCGTGGTGTGAAATAAATGTAAAAGCAGCTCCTGGCGCTGAATCGTGCCAGTGTTTGTTTGTAATTTCTTCACGTGGGCGGCAAATCTCGCTCGATGCTGAACGGATTTGAGAGCGAGAAGCCCCTGAATGCCACTCCGCTGACGTCCACGGAGAAGAAGATCCTTGACATTATCAACATCAGGCGCATTAAAGTCATCATCGTCGTAAAGAAAATGTCAGATTGGGAATCGGAACAATCCTTGTAAAACGTGTAACCTTTCTGCAGAGCCTCCTCCCCCGCTGAGCCTCTTCTCTGCAGTCGCTTGGTCACAGAGGCCCCTGTCTTGCAAATTTTCCTGACATTTATGAAACGCGATTAGGGGGGAATTTTTTTTTCTCTCCAATCCGTGCCAAACATACCTTTAAATCACATTATGCAAGAAAAACAGCAAACAGGCTTTCCCATGTCGGGACCTGAAGATCAGCGCCGAAACATTTTGATGTCCTCACCGAGTGTCGACGCGGCATGTCGCGCCGCAGTCCCCAGGTTTTTTGGCCCACGGTGAACAAATCTGATCTCTCTGAGGTTCACACCTTTCACTCCCGCTGATCTGAGAGTCAAAGACACACAATATCAAAGCCCCACAAGAACCGGGGTGCACCACGGCTTTAAATAAAAAAAAAAAAGACTTGAAAAGGATTCATAGGCATAAAGTTCAAAGGCAGTGTTGTAAATTCATCTTTTTTTTTTCTCTTCTCTGAAAACTGCTCTTCTGTGGGAACCCAACTTCACCCCCGCTATAGCTGAGACTCCTATATTTAGACTGCTCCTGCCATTACCAATCAAGGGATGTGTCGAGGGAGGCTTTTTTCTTTTTTTTTGTGCCAATTTAAACCAAATCAAAAGAAATCAGTTGTCAGATGAGCACAATCTAGGCGAGGGCAGCTCGAGCTCGAGCGACACGGGATCGCTAATGACAGATAAATAGATAAACGAATCAGTAAATGGAAAAAGTAAAGTAATTAACACAGGTGACGACAGCTTTCCCGTTCCCGTCTCGCATGAAAAGCCTAGCGGAGCGTCGCAGCGTGGAGACAAAAGCTTAATTGGCATCCAGATGTGTATTGGCATTGTTTCTCCTGTGATCCATGTTATTGATAGAGACTTGCATGTAAGCCTCTGATGCACAGATCAATGGGCTCCCAGATGGACTAATTAGCAGCGGCTTTTTTATTCACATCTATTCTCGTCGAGATAGATTAAACCAAGAGTGGGACGAAAGTTAAGAAATGAAGTGTATCCACAAACGGGTCACAGGTTTTATTTCCAAATTTGCGACACGACTTGAGTAGTTTACTTTATGTTTTTGAGAGATACGGAAAGAAAAGTTGTAATTACACTGTCAGTCTTCTCTTTCATTTCACCTGCGAGGACTTTTCTTGTTAGATTCGGTGCCGTCATGTAATGAGGCCATTTCAGCCTCCAAAAGGAACTGGAACAATTCAAATGATGCCTTTACAGACATTGACAACTTCGTTATGAATGTCTCTTCATTAAAGCTGAGACTGTCGTCGCCAGAGAAGCGACAGCTGCTACGGTTTGTTGAAACACCTCGAGCTGCACTAATCATTTTTCTTTATTTAACAGCGGCTCAAGAAGCAATCGGCAATGATGAAACCCGAGAGAAATATCACCCAGTTCTGCAGATGCCCCTCAGCTCGTTGTTTTAATTAAGGCTTATAACAACTTAAAGGGTAACTCCACCAGTTGTACACGTTAGAGTGTGTTTACAGGTCGTGGAGAGTGCTGATGCACATGTGAAAGAAGTCGTATCAAGCATTTTGTGGCTCCAGAGGAAGCTACATGGACTGGCTGAGTTGCATTGTGGGTAATATCGGTGCCAGGTTATGAGAAGCAGTCCACTGGTCGAGCATTGACACAAAACAAACGATCAAAACCGACACAGCAGAACCAGAGATAGCAACTTTTACATACCACGCATTCTTTGTCCTGCCTACATTACCCAAGATGCAACAGATAGCCACTGAGTGACATCACTGGAGGCTATCTATCACATTCCATGCTACCTGCTTGAAGGTGTCTCCTTCTGGTGACGTGCTCGTCTTGAGTGAAGGTCAAAGGAGTCGCTGCTCGCAAAAAAGCTTTTCTAATCTGGTGATAAACACTTTTCATTTCCTGTCATTCCTTCACAATAAAAGTATTTTATCATGGCCAGCAAGAAAACAGGAAATGTTTTTCAGCAGCAGCTATTCAACATGATGCTGAAACAATAAAATAAAGCAGATCAATGAAAGTTGTCCAAAAAAGCGACAATATCAGGCGGTAAAACCGGTGATGGAGGAGACAACCAGCATGTTCTGACTCGGTGCAGCCAAATGTACCATTGGAAAAGTCCTGAAAAGGCCACCTGCTCCATATCCTCCCGTCCCCAAGGTCTCTGCTCTCTTTCTTCTTCAGTTAAATCCTCTCTAGGAAGTTCTGAACCAGCGTAGTGTTCAATTAATTCTCATTTCATCCAGTTGAATTAACATTTCGTCCTGTCGTGGAAAGTAAAGCGTCCCAGAGCTTTCGACCACAAGGTCTCATGACAACAGTTTAGATTTTTCTTAACTGGCTCGTCATTGAATTCAGAAACCAATTCAAGGATCTTGATATCGCTTATTGAGCTCTGCACAGTCAGGCTACAGAGATCAGCTGCATGGATTAGCAGCAGGTCTTTCGGGTCAGGGTTTGTTGGTTGTTCCTTGATCCGGGCTCAGAACCAGGCCGATGAGCAGTGTTGTAAAGTGTCTAAAGTAAAAATATCATTAAAAAATGTTTCTTTGGAGTTACATTTCCTTCTTCCTTATTCTGTTTTGTAAAGTGCTTTGTGTTTTTCTTTTATATTTTTCCGAAGAACATTGTTCAGAAAACGACATATCGAACGCTCACAATTCCTTCATACCGTGTTTACAAAGGATCAAGTAACGGTCTTTTATTCTGACTCCTAAATATGAAACCATGAGGAGTTTAACTCGGGGGCACACGGTCGCCTCGGCGGGATCTCTCAATCAACGCAGCGGGGCGGCGGCATGAAGTATGCTGGTTGTTTGCTTTTGCAACACAACGAGCGATAACCTCCGAGCGGGTGTCTGTGTGCATCCTGTATTTAAGATATGCTTTATTTTATTTTATTTCTTTTTTTTGTTGTCTACCACAGAGAGAACCCACACAGCCCCATGAATATATTCTATTTGATATCCTCTGGGCTGCTTGATCTTGATCCTCTGCCTGCTCTCCTGCGCTATGAATATATTACACAGGACACAAAAGAAAATTATTGTATTTTTTATTTTGGGGGGATGCACAGGGCCGGATGGCGAGGGAGGGGGGGTGGTGGATAAGAATGGCTGAGGAAGGCCATGGTATTATCAAACAGTACTTTTCATAAGTAGTTTTTGTAAAATAAGAGAAAGTAGGACACAGTTTTATTACTTTGTCCTGAAGCTGGCGGCTGGCGGCTGGCAGCTGTGACTGCGGTCATCAGCCGTCATCAAACCGCTGGCAGCTCGATGTATCGTAAGTAACATCCTGGCACATTCTCACCGCCGCCGACTCCCACGGGACGGCGGTATCATCTCGGATCACATGTCCGTGTGGAGGTGTACGAGGTATCTGTGTAAACATTTCATTTACGCTCCCACGTGTCCTTTTCAGAAAACATCTCGCGCGCACAGAAAAACGCATTATGTAAAAATGGACTTTTCCACATCCCTGCCCACAGCTGCACGCTAATCCTATCAGAGTGAGTGTGACGGAGGATGTTTTCACACTGACTGAGAACATATGAACACACGGGCTGCTTACAGTAGCTCGGAGGGACGGGGGGAGAAGTCTCTGACGTCTGTTGTTACAGTACCAGCACATCAGGGAAAGGACACCATGTTTTCTTCCTGTATTTATTCTGCAATTTGTTTAATATTTCTCTTGATAAAAAAGACAATACCTAGATTAAATTGTTATTGCAGGATTTCACTGCTCTGGATCCATCTGATGTGTTGTTGTGTGCAGGTTTCTTACGCGTAGTCTGTTGCACTTAAGCCCGAGAAAATGAGTTTACACATTGCTGATGATCACCACCTGTTACGGTATAAACAAAAAGACACCCAAACGCAAGATGAAAAAAGGTAGGCAGGTGGAAACAGTAGGCGCTAAAAGCAAGCTCGAGCAATCCAAACTCAAGGAATCAAATTTGGAAAATGAAAGATAAAAAAAGGAATCGAATAAACAAGGAAGCAGGCAGGGGCAAAAATAAAGGGTACAAACCAGTGAAGAGCTGGGAACACGAGGAACAAGACTGACGTGGGGGTACAGACAGGAACAGGAACAGGAACAGGAGACGTCTGACGAACAGTCGAACTGGTAAAGACGAGGACTTAACTACATGGGGTTATAACTAATCGAACACAGGTGAGGAGCAAAAAGGGCGGAGAGCAGATACAGGATCAGGAGGAAATGAAAAGCAAAAACACGACAAAAGGATAAAACTCCAAAATAAAACAGGAAATAACAAAAACAAGATACATTTTTACAATCATCAGAATAAATGTTGGCAAACATTCAAAACTCCACATTCAATTTTTGTTTAGGCACAACAGCCCAGCTCAGTCTTCAGAATGTTTTGCTGGCAGTTAACATTTCTGCAATATATATATTAATATGCCTTTAAGAATAGCTGGGGACATATCCAGGTGCTTTGATGTTGATCAAACCTGGCTATTTTTCACAGAAGGTGAGACCATCTCCACCAAACCAGGTATGTAAAGCCAAACCACGATTGTTTCCTAATCCTGACTAAGTGTTTTTTGTGTGCTGAGCGTTGTGACAAGAGAGAAATAGAAGATTCAATTAGTTTCAGAGTTTAAACATCTTTTAAAAAGTCCAGTTTGAACTTATCTGTGCTTCAGCAGAAACATTTATTGGGTTAGCAAAAACCACTTGGTCAGGGTTAGGAAAACATCATGGTTTGGCTTAAACTACCTGCTTTTATCAACACAAACATGGCTTGAAATTGTTGAGCCGAGCGTTGTGGAGCCGACAGCATCAGTTACTTCACTGTAGACTGTAATCGTGTGGAAAAAGTTGCCCGTTTATCACAATATATTGAGCTGTTGTTGAGAATCTTTTCAGTGGTTTGGTAATTTTGTTGTTTCTGCAGCATTCTTTCCTCTGTTTCTCCATATAGAGTTCTCCATATTTGTGCTTCGTGTAAACTGGACATCATCTCACTTTGCTATAGCAGTGTACGTCCTTGTTCTTGAAAAAACGAATAAACATATTTAATAGAGAAAAGCTCATTCTTCCCTCTGAATTTTCTTTTTTACAGCCCTGCAGGTGTCGAGGAAGAATGGAAGCAACAAACTCAGACAAGCAGTTCCCTTTATTGTTTAGGGTTCAGATGAAATACAGAATTGCACAAAGTGAAGAGGCGATCTGCTCAGCAGCCAAATACCCCCCAAAAAACACAAAAATAACGATTGAGGCGGGGAGCAAAGGGAGAGGGCTTAATCATTAAGAAACAAACAGACAACCCTTCTTTACCCGACAGATCCCCACAGACTCACTACAGCTGAAAGAAACTAAACAGAAGCATTTATCTTTCCTGCAACAGCCTGTTTTTTACCTAATTAACCCGCGTCGACGTATGCAAACAATCCTCGCCTGTTTAAGATGATCATTTCGATTAAAATGCTAGTTTGTCTCCTGTGATAATCTGAGGCCACTGTGACACTGAACTATCATATTTCTTTTCAGAGGCCGTCTGTT
Organism: Diplodus sargus; assembly: GCA_903131615.1. NCBI lineage: Eukaryota > Metazoa > Chordata > Actinopteri > Spariformes > Sparidae > Diplodus > Diplodus sargus. The sequence continues at coordinate 2,478,410 of CAEMYA010000069.1, read as the reverse complement.
TGCACACAGGGACACAGCGTGCTTTTCAAATTCAGTTTCATCAGAAAATACTACATAAAACTATTCATAGCATCATTTGTTTTGCCTCCATTAGAAGGAGAGCCAGTGAGTTCATAGCCAGAGAGGGAACGTGCTGAAATAACATGGAAAACATAAAAAAAAGTCCATAACCCTTTGCCTGGTAACATCAGAGCCAGTATTGAATATAATAATCAGAAACCAACCTCACAACTTCAGTTCCTATTCAGGAATCAATGATCTTAAATCATGCGAAATACATTTGGCAGATAATCTCGCATGTGAAAAAGACACAAAATCATGCTTAAATACTAACTAAATGTTCCAAATTTGAATCTAAGTTTCATAACAAAGTCTTTTTCCTTCTGTAAAACATGTAAGATATTGATTTAAAGTCACGTTTCTGGTCACTGGGTGTATTTAACTCCAATATTCACGCTCTATAAGCTCTGTTTTTGGTCTCCACCACCTCCTGGATGAAATTTCTGATTCTTTAGCTTTAAGCGATCCACTATGTTTAGCAGCAAGTTGCTTACTTTGTCAGTATCCTATGCTGACGAGCGAGACACATGTAGGGTGGGAAGGACCGATACACCAAAGATGTGGGCAGAACTGAAACTCACTAAAGCCGAGGCAAGCTACAAGCTATAAGTAACGCCATTGTTTTAAGATGGCGCCGTTGAGCTTTTTCCTCTTTTTATATTTCTTTTTGTACTTTTTAACTATTCTGTATTACTTTTCTTTGGAGCAGTATGGAGACCAGACTCACTTTTTTCGTTCTGGTCTTATTTATTTTTTTTCCCAACGCTTTCTGCCGTGTCCGGTGAGCCTGTACACAGCCCTATTGTTTACAGTAGGGATCAGCTGTTGGCCTTCAGTAGCGCCGCGGTGCCGCCACACAAGCGGCCTGATGTCCCCCGTGAGCTGAAGAGAAGGAGGGTGCCGTTCCGGAGCCGTTCGCCGTAGCAGGAGGAGACACTACCGACCCGTCCTCCCGTCTGTCATCAAGGGGAATGTGAGATCTCTCCTCAATAAGATGGACGAGCTAACGGCGCTGAGCCCGGACACGGATGCTAATCTGCGGGGGGCAGACAGGACGGCAGAGAGCGGTAAGAAGAAAGAAGGAGGGCTGGCTGTGTTTGTTAATGACAGATGGTGTAACCCTGGGCACATCGCTGTTAAAGAACAGGTCTGTTGTAAGGACATCAAACTTTTAGCTGTTATCATGAGGCCGTACTACCTCCCGAGGGAGTTCACACAGGTGATTGTGTTCGCTGTGTATATCCCTTCCTCTGCTAACGCTGATGCAGCTTGTGTGATGTTCTTCACTCAGTCACAAGCTCACTGCAGTCATCTCTGCTGCCCCCCATCACCTCTTCCATCTCCCGTTTACCGCCCCATTCCCACCTCTACCTCCCTTTCCACAGCTTTCATGTCGCAGAGTGGACGACGCCATCATGTTCCTCCTGGACAGAATACTGTCTCACCTGCAGCCTGGAAGCACTGTGAGGATCATGTTCTTTGATTTCTCCAGTGCTTTTAAAACTATACAGCCTGCACTTTCGGGGCTCGCAGGGAACAGTCCTGTTCCCTTTCCTGTTCACCCTGTACACTGCAGACTTCTACCACCAATCACCTCACTGCCATCTACAAAAGTTCTGACGACTCTGCTATCATCTGCCTCATCAGGGACGGGGACGACAGAGCCTACAGAGAACTTATTCAGGACTTTGTGGACTGGTGCCAGCGGAACCACCTCCAGCTCAACGCCGGGAAGACCAAAGAGCTGGTGGTGGATTTCTGCAGGCACAGACAACCCTGCACACAGGTGAACATCCTGGGAACAGACATTGAGATGGTGACATCTTACAAATACCTGGGAGTTCACATGAACAATAAACTGGACTGGACTGATCACACCGCAGCAACATACAAGAAAGGTCAGAGCAGACTGTACCTGCTGAGGAAGCTCAGGTCCTTTGGAGTGCAGAAGGCACTCCTGACCTCTTTCTATGACTCTGTGGTGGCATCAGCCATTTTCTATGGAGTAGTCTGCTGGAGCAGCAGCATCTCAGCAGCAGACAAGAGGAGACTTGATAAACTTATCAAGGAGGCCAGCTCCATCCTGGGATGCCCTCTGGGCTCAGTGCAGGTGTTGGGAGAGAGCAGGATGATGGACAAGCTGTCATCGCTGCTGGTGCAGGAGTCCCGCCCCCTGCAGGTCACTGTCACAGCGCTGGGCAGCTCCGTCAGCAACAGACTGATACACCCTAAGTGTGTGAAGGAGAGGTATCGCAGGTCCTTCCTTCCTGCTGCTGTAGGACTGTACAACCAGCTCTGCTTCATATAGACCTCACCCTGTACTCTGCACTGTGCAATATGTTTGTACAAAACTCATTTCTATCTTTGCATGTTGCATGCATCTGGTCAACTTCCTTAAAATGAAACTCTCGCAAAAAGCAACACAGGCTTTATTTGTGATTAAATGAGTCAAACCTTCATGTAAAAGCATAATTATGACGAAAGAGGCACTTCTAAGATTTACCATAGTTTCGTTTTTGGGCAAGCTAATTTTCAATGGCAGTGCTACGGGCACTTTTACGATAGCATCAAAATCGCTATTTTAAAAACACTAAGAAGGCTCGACACAACATGAAACTTTGCTCGTAGCATCATCAGGGTCTCTACACATGAACACGAGCATTGACAACATCGTTTGTGTACACAGAGTTACTAAAAGTACGTTTTTGGACAACTCATGTTAGTAGCTGCACCTCCGGCGCCGCCGCCGCCATGGCAGACAAAAAGTGTGGAACAGTCTCAGTTTGGTTACTTTTAGGAATCAGAATTACTAGATTCAGAAAAATGATCATGGTTTAGCTTAAAATAAGTGTCGATCCCAGAGTGCAACCTAACAGCCAGGAGAGTAATGGTGGACCGCTCCTCAAGTGTGCCTGTTAGGTTGCACTCGGGGATACCTAAAAGTAACCAAACTGAGACTGTTTCACATTAAACACATGTTTATTAGTGTTACCTTGACAACAGTGGTCACCTGATGAAGGCCTTTGTCCTAAAATATCACAGGCAAAACACTCAAAGGGGAGTGTGTATTTTCAGCACAACGAGTCTTCAGAGCGTTGGACTTTTGTTTACAGGATAACGGGAACGTTGGCAGAAATGTCTCTCTGTCCATTGGGAAATTCTATCGAACTCTCTGGATTCTCTAAATAATGGGCCTTTGGAACGATGGCTGCAGCCTGAGAAATGCTTTACATTATTGTACAGAATTATTCTGATGCAGATTAAAATGAGCTGAATTGCCAAGTGGGTCACGAGAAGTTCCCGTGTGGGCGGACGGAAAAGCAATAAAGCAACTTCCACGCTCCCAGTCATAATCCGCTGAGAGAATGAACTCTGAGATTGATGGTATCACTCTGCGTTAATTTCACTTCACTGCACCGACAGGACAACAGCTGCAGAACAAACCATCTTCCTTTTCTGTTCAATCTCAGTACGGAAGAGATCCGCGTCTAGTTCTACAACAGGAAACAGCAAATATCAGAATTTGTGTGACTGCAGGCGCTGACGTCTCTCGGGGGGGAACGGTCTCCGCTGCACTGTGTTCACATTATCGTGCGAGCCCAGAGATGCATATTCAGGTTTCATCATTATGATTCGCCAATAAAGTAGTCACCATGGTTACCGGTCTGCAGCCGCCACTGGCTACTCCATTTAATTTAACCCCCCCTTCGCTTGAGATTGGGAACTCACCGAGCGCAATCCATCACGGCTACAGTGCCGATGACACCGTGGCGTAATTTCTCATCGATATCATACATGAGAAGCGCCGAAGCTTAAAAGAGCCGTGATAGCAGATAACACAGCTGAAGGGGAGGAAGAGCAGCGTCTTTATCTCAGGCACTGATAGAAGACTGTTTGGATTTCAGAACTGAGTGAGATCAAATTGTCTTCTTTACTTTTTTCCAGCTCTGTCAGTTTAATATAGAACAAATTCTGTCATTCAGACCGGTCAGAATACATCATATCATTCGTCTTCTATTTGGTTTTTGAAAAGATCCTTAAAGTGATGCAGAGTCAGTCTGACGTGCTTTTATCTCCTCTCAGCTCTCTTTAAATCAGTCATCACGAGTCCTTCCGTCACGTAGCGCAAACTGCGGGTGAAAATACTTTTACTGCCGTCAAAGAGGAACAGAACACGCTCCTTACTTCAGTGTCGGCACACGTGTTGCCGCTCAGGTTAACAGCTCATGTTTAAGAGGTCGCGTACTTTAAAGTTTCCTGAGCGAAGCTGCAGCTCCTTTTTTCATGATTTCTGTGACATTCATCTCCTCTGTGCGTCAGATCTAACTGTGATCAGCCTTGACATCGACAGATTTTCAATCAAGTGCTGCCATGAGTCTGACAGCCCGGCCGAAGTACTGTACGTAAAATGTTCAAGTACTCGCATTCATTTCCTTTTTTCTGCTATTTTACATTCTACACTACGATCTGAATGCAAATGATTTTATTCAACTGTAACCATACGGATACTTTCTCCTTCATCTACGGGTAAAACACATATCTTCTGATACCACATGAACCAGACTTTATTGATTTCCAGGGGAGAATTTAAAAGCTCTAAACCTTTAGGTAGATATTAAAGGTGTTGTTGATAACAATCAGTCGTTAAATGTGGCGCTCCATCTCCCTTCTTCCATCGCATTCACGTTACAACACCGCTGTCGTTTGGGGGTCAGATGATCAGTTTGTCGTAGCTAACGTTGTTAACACTAGGTACCACTATCATTGCTACAGCTAACGTCACTACCACTAATTGCACTACCGAAGTCACTGTCATAGATCATATTTGAATAAACTGTTTGAACTTAGTGCTCTGTTAGCAACCAAGCTAAAAGGAAGCCATTTTCTCATCTTTAATACATTTTTATTTAATTAAATGTATTACGATCCTTACAGTCTAAATGCCAGCGGAACAGTCCAGTAGCTTTATGAAAAAACAAGAAATAAGCTCCAAGAAATTATTTTGACTTGATGAAGCATGTTGTGTGCTTGCCAGCATGCTTAGCCATTAGCTTGCTAGCTAGCTACAGCAGAGAAAGAATTTCACTACATGTCATACAAACGATGAAGACAAAACTTGTGATTTTTGGCCTATAAACTGTCTATTTATATAACAAACATGCAAATATAGCTTAATGACTAACATACAGATGTGATACTTAATGTTGATGAATAATGAAGGAACAATCTGGTTCTGAAATTCAGCTTCACTTTTTTGGGGAAAAGAAGAACTGCAGCGTCTGTTTTAACTCTTCTTTTTTTTGCTTTAATATGCTGTTTCATGTCAAAATTTCTCTCTCCCCTTTGAAATACTTCCCACCTACAGTGCATACAACACATGCACATACCTCCACAGAGCATAATACCCCCCCCACCCACCACCACACACACACACACACACACACACACACAATAAAGAGATCAGGACAACCTCCACGCTGTTTTATCAAAGGAGCTTGGCAACAAGACATGTTACAAACATCTCTCTGACCTCCCTGATTTGACTCATTGAGGCTTAAATTAATACAAGCTGAGATACTCAAAAATAATCTTGAAGACCATCTCCACACTGTCCTTTTATTCTTAAGTACTTGTTGTACTCAAAGAAAAACCCGACACAAATTCCACTTTCTCCATTTGGTTCAGGGACAGTCACTTTCGTACTCTATCTTATTATTATTATTATTATTATTATTATTTCTTAATGTTTCGAATTAAGCATTTTAGGACAATGCAGACAAAGTGAGGTCAGAAACATTCGTCTTGGGGTTAAGGTTCCCTGAAATAAGATTCTGAATGCAGGACTTTTACAAGTCGTTCGTGAATGTTTATGCTCTGAATACTTATATTACACTTCATTATTATTATTACGCTTTATCATATCCCCTGTTTAATTATGTTCATGCAAGTTTTTGTGGTGAGGCTGAGACATCTAACAATGGTTAGGCTGGATGGAAACAAAATGGAAAGAGTGGGAACGAACTAAAAAAAATAATGGCATTTAAACTTCACTTAAGCAGCTTAAAGGGTAATTCTAATATTTTCAAACCTTGGTCTTGAGGTTAATGTTCAGTTGTGTAAATACTAAGCACTTTACAAAAGTTTTGGAACTGGCGAAATGTGAAATGGCTGCAATGAAATTCTCTGTGGATGTTCCTCACCAACATGTCATGAGCATAGCTCTGTTAATATTACAATTTTAAAGATAAAGAATAAAAGATTAAAAAAAATAATTAAAAACTCTAACCCTAAAACTAAATAGCATATATATATATATATATATATATATATATATGTATATAGTATTTATTATATAAAAGCCAGACTGAATTTACTCAACATAACATGTAAATATATGTCCAGGTTTAAAATGATTGGACTTTCCCTTTAATGTGCCGTATAGACTGATGTTTTACGTGCACATGAGGATCACGATGAGGACAGACTGAAACCTAAAACTCTTCCGTGCTGCTAAAGAATTACTTGAATGTAGTTTTTCACTCCTGTCGGCAGAACGGTTCCCATATGGTCCAATAACTGACTCAACAAAGCCATCGATGATCTGCATCCTGGTTTTGTGCAAAAGCTAATTTGTTTCTGTTGTTTTCCTTCTGCCAGCTGGCAAAGTCACAGATGAGGCAGAGAAGGAGGACGAGGAGGAGGAGGTGGAGGAGGAGGTGGAGGCCCGACAGCTCGGCTGGTGTCAGTGTGTCTTGGTTAAAGCGCAATGCGAGTGCAAGAGAGACACATCATCAGTGTCGCCTCCGCCTCCGCCGGGGCGCCGTGATGACATCTCTGTTTCTCTTCGTCCTGACACTTTCCTGCGAATAACTCAGAAACACATGATGGAAGGTGCCACACTCCCTCGGCAGGTTCCCCCCTTTCTCACATCAGATATGAAGCCTTTCTTTGTATTTCTCTGACAATAGATTCATGTCGAGCAGCTGCTGAAGAGGAAAGATACTCACAATAATATCACACGTTGTCTAATTACACATAGCACTCTTCTAACGAGCTGAACACTGTCGGTGTGACGGCTCCTTTTCCCTCCGTCGCCGCATTTTCCACCGAGTTGACCCGAATTCTGAGGCCGTCCTTATCTGTGTGAGACAAACTGAGGCTTTCGTTAATGCGGCATTGTGTCACACACACACACACACACAAGTGAGGAAATATGCATGACCCTGAAAAGTAACTTATACAATTTGTATGCCAATTCTGCAAAACACGACTGGATTAGCTTGTTGCCACACACACACACACACACATTAGCATCAACCACTGACGGGCAGCTGTTGGAAATGTGAACATCAAGGTAGAATTTTACAGAAATTGCATTAAAAAGCAAACATATCTAAAGTGTTTTCCCTCCGTCGAGTGTTTGCGCGAGTGTGAGTGTAACGTAGCAGGAAGCCTTTACTGTGAATGTGCGAAGTGAAATCTTTTGCGCCTCTTTCAACCGAATTAGAAAATAATTCAATCTCCTTGTTCTGGTGCTCGTTTATCATTCACCCTCCTCTCCTCGAGTCAATCACTGCGCTCCGTTTCAAAAGCCTCCGTCCCTTGTCTTGATCTAATCCTACATCGCAGCGCAGCGTATCGTCCACCGCGAGTAAGAATCAATTTCTTACAACTTGTTGGTTGTCAGCTGCCATCGACGTGATAATGGCTTTGAACTACGTTATCCCTCTTTTCAGACCACGGACGACGACACAGTAGCTTCTCACGTGTCAATATTCAGTCTGACCCTCGCTGTGCTGTCACCAGAGCTCATTTAAAGGAAATTCAAAGAGATGTATGAGTTTCCATTTCTGTCTGTGGATGAATAAGCGGACCTTATTCTGGATTCACCTGCCTGTAAATGTAAAGGTGAAGGTTTTTCTTTTTTTTATCTGAGCTTTTAAACAGAAAGTCTGTGTGACAAACTGCTGGGAAAGTGTTTAAAGGAAGTGAATGTTATTGAGCAAAGAGGTTTCATTTAATGTTCAATTACCAGTTGCATTATGGGAGGTGTAGAATTATTTTTTTTTACCCACAGTAAAGAGAAAAACAAGTTATCTGTGCCTTTTTTAAACTGTCAAGTCTGCCACTTAGCATGATTTGCCGAACATAATAGCAAAAGTCACACAAAGTGTCAAACCGAACATCCGCATCATCTGAAGCCGAGAGGTCTTAATTTGTAGGCAACATATTTTTATCTCATTGATAAAGGGCATAATCACGTTCCAATCTGACAGCAACAGACCGAAACCCGCAGAGGCTCCATTTTTTTTCATGACATCGTATAACAATGACTAAAAGTGGGAAGGCAGACTGAGCAGGCAGCAGTGAAGACTGTATGTAATTAACATTAACGAATCTCAAAGTTTCACATCTTGCAATTGCAGACTGACACATTTTGCAAAGACAGAAAAAGATACCTGCAACATGGTTTGGCTAACAGCTGTGTCCTCAACACAAGACATGCCACTAAGTTTAAAGGTGTCAGTAAAGTCTTTTCAAATCCATTTGGGATCTTCTAGAGGATTTCTAAAGACTTGGATTACATCAGGCGAGCTGCATGGAGCCATTTGATGGTTTTTTTCGGTTGTCTTTTCACATTTTACTTCAGTCGTTTTCGGAGAAAGCTGCTAATCTGTTTTGCTGTGAAGCTCCAGAAATGCGTTGTGGATAACAAAACTTCACCTGTCTTTCCATGAGCACGAGAGTAGATAACGACTGAATTTTCGGTTTTGGGTGAACTTATCCTTTAAGTGGAGGGGCCCCATCCTATCAGCTGCAGGTTTCGTCATGAACGGTCGCACTATGACAGGTAGCAGGTAAGTAAAAGACAGTGAAGTTGCAGAAAACAGCAGGAAAAATAAAGAGGTAACTGTAGGACAGAACAGAAAGTAACATGTGTAATATTGCTACAAAACGACAAGCAAATCAACTTGTGCAAGCTCCGAACTGTCTCAAACCAGAAAGACAAGCGCCGGCAAGATATAGTGAAGACATGATTAAGAGAAATTGGTTTACAGAGCCTTCAAACACCCGCGCAAAGCCTATTGTACGATAAAGATAGCAGCACATCCATCCTCGTGTCTCACCACTCTGTTAACCACTCCGGTGTGAAGATAGTTATCACCAATAACGCGCGTATGAGTGTGTTGACAATTCACGAGACGTTCCATCAACAGGATTGAAGAGGCTGAACGATGTGAAGTAATAACCAGCCGTCTGCGGGAGCGCCGCAGCAGATTGATGGCGCTGATATCAGCGTGTCATCAAGTGGAAAAGCAAATTATGACTCTCGGCATAACTTGGGGTGAAATTGGAGGGAATCTGCACCTGGATGTGAGAACGCCATCATAATGACGGGGACCGGCGTCGGAGATGAGATAGAGGAGTTAACATCGCCGTTGACGACTTCACCTTCGCACGTTAACAGCCTCGCTCGGCGAGCGTTTTAGCGTTCTGCAGCAGGGCTTCTAACTCATTTCCTCTGGATTCATAATTGAGGAATATTGATGTGATTGTTTTCTGCGCTTGCTGGTCTGTGGGCAGTAAAAACATGGGATCTGCTGTTTGTCTCAACTACAACACCCATGAATTATTTCCATCACTTGCAGAGAAACAATGTTCGACTGTGATCTACTTTGTCAGAGAGCAAAACAACAAGAAGCACGTGTTGCCGGATGTTTAACACAATATCTATTTTTTATGCACAAATTCTGAGCAAGTAAAAAAGTGCTTCAATAAAAGATGCCAGTTTGTGGTTCAACAAGAAAATATGTCAAGAAGAGGAATAACAGAAGAAATACTGACATGAAATTGAGAGTAGCATGTAAAAACGGAGAGGGCTGCCACATAGTAGCGCCCCTCGAGCAGTTAGGGAGTCAGTGCCTTGCTCAGGGGCACCTTGGCAGTGGCAGCTACCAGCCCACACTCCATACTGAGGTCCGTGTGGACTCGAGCCGGCTGCCCTCTAGCTCCAAAGACACAGACCGAGCTGCCGCTGCCGCCATCAAGAGGAATGTTTGACTGAGCGTCTGTATCATGATTTGTGGTTTTTAATATTTTTTGCAAACAGAGGAGCGTTTTAAACATGTTCACACTGACAAAATAGCAAATGAATGTAACATTGATAAGGTTAATATGGAAGTCCGTCCGTCCAAAATATAGGTTCAACTCCCGGCGCATTCTGCTGCTCGACTGAAGCATTTCCATTGTAACCCAATAATGTTGTGATAATGTAGAGAGTCAGACATATGTGAATACTCTGAGCGGGAGCTAATATTACCCAGAATGCCACTCTGTTGACTCATCTGATGAAGAAGAGACAAAGAGATTTTGAATTAACATCCTGTCTGCGCATTTAATGTTTTTGCATCAGCGCTTAGCTTCTTGAATAGTCCCCATGTTATTTAATCATGCATTTTAAATCACTTTAATTGATCTTGACTAATAAAGCAGCATTTAATTCCTTCAGGTCATAACACTAGGAAACATCCAAAGGGTTACATACAGTAGAGCATATTGTATGTGCAGTGTTGACACCATTTAGATGACTCAAGTCGGCCTGGAGGAGACTCCATGCAGCGCAAAGAGACTCTAAATGAAAACGACGCCCTCGAAGTTCATTGTCATTTACTGGACCGGTGAGTCACTAATGGAACCAAAGTGAATCAGCCGGCGGAGCAGCAAACAACCATCAGCTTGGTATTTGCACTCGTAATGTCGTCTAACCACCTGTAAACCGCTACTCCCTCGTCGGGGGGGAAAACAGCCGCCAAATAGCTTTTCCCACCTGAGAGAATGGGGTCGTCTCCTCTTGCGGCACCGGAAGGGGGGCACGATCAAAAATAAGATCACAAAGCTCATTTCCATTTGTCAAAGCGGAGGAGCCCTGGGCTTCGACACTCCCCTCCTCTGCCGGTCTCCCACTGACACCGCTTTGGATACTCATTTATGACAGTTTGATACCGACAGAGATTACATTCCCTGCAACTATGGAGACGTATCCGGTGGTGAAGACGCAGGATCTGTCGGTCGGACATTATTGCAATTGAGTCATATATTATATAAATGTTATATAAAAGGCTACGCTGTGACATATTTCACAGACCAGATGAGATTGAATTCACTCTTGCTTTAAGACTTTAGCATAACCTAAACAGCAAACATCCATTTAAATTTTTAATTAGTGCTGTTTCTTGTTTACAAGCTGTATGCATATCAGTTACACACTGTAGGTGTTCTGCAGCGCCACTCATAACAATGCACGCCATTGTTGTTTGCGCTCGGAGTGAGATCGACTCTCACACAACGGCTAATTATACAAAATCAGAACAACAACAACAAAATCCACACTATTCTCCTCACAGTAGGTGATCCAACGAGAGTATTCCTTCACTGAGAGGCTCAATCTCAGGAATTATTCTGAAATCGGGGCTTTAATTCCCTCAACTATTAGCTGCTGAAATTGCTCAAAAACGTCGTCAAAAAGCTGCTTCTGTGAGCTTCTTCCCCACGGAAATACCTCCATTATCATCTCCTGTCATGCTTCATTTGTAGATAAATCATGATAACTTGATTATGAGGCGCCGAGTCTTTCAGGATGAAGTGGCTCCAAAGCTTAAAAAACACTTAATTTAAGACAACAACAACACACAGTATAAAACGTGTTGCCCACAGGCTGCACCAGGATTAATTGGTGCCCGACGTGGTTGCCGAGCAGCCAGAGGTGTGTTAGCAGGCAGGACGGCGGGCAGCAGATGTGGACTGGGATTCGCCCAGCGGCCGCTCTAATCCCTAAATCTACGGGACGACCTTTTCCCTCCTTGGCACTCGTTTCAAAGTCAAAAACTTCATAACACAACTTTCTCCACGGACTCTCGGTTCATCCTGACCCATTTTTTATCAGCCATGATGTTTTCATTCCTCTCAAACAAGAGTCCCTCGTCTCTAACTGTCGATGTTAAACAGCTGATTCGCGCAGCAGTGTTTTTTGGTGGAGAGGTTTTATTGACGATGTGTGAAGAAAGATTTATTTATCAAAACTTGTCCAATGCCAAATGGAAAAAATGCCTTCGTGAACACTGGCTGAATCATTTTTCAGCAAGAAAGTACAATAAACATTTATTCTCTGTGCACCCAATTATTTTGGGTTAAGCTGAAATGTTCTCCCAAACATTCATCTCATTCTAAATAGAGTGAAACAACTCGAATTTCCTGGAGTGACATTAGACGACGAATGTAATCTAACGCAGCCATTAGACGTCCGCTGGGTATCATATGCATGAGTTGGACCAGCAGTCTGCAGCATAAACATGACACTTAAACAACAAGAAGGTGTAGAATTGAGCTTTATAGCTGCAGTAGGTCACGTTAAAGAACATAACTCCAGTAACACAAGTTAATTATTGCATTTTTGACCCACGTCAACCTCGATTAAATCTCAACCAGGGTGTAATCCCTTCAAAACGTGTAACACATCACTGGAATAAATGTTAATACTGTAGATTTTTGCAAATCACAGATATCTTAAAACTTTATTTCTGCATGTGTCAATTCAATGTTTAGATCACCAAGTTCTGGTTTGGTTAAAACACTTAAAAGCACCTGGTAAGAATCATGGGAGTAGAACGGACGTAAAACAGATTTAAAATGTTGGTGGGACCATCTAACAAGGGTTTGGGGGTTTGTCCCCTAGGAGCCTTTTAAAAGAATAGATTATACTTTCTGGGTTCTGGTTCCTTTTATAGGTGTTTTGATGCTTTTATGTGACTTTACTAGCATGATTTACGAGCGTGATATAATTGACCTCTGCCAATGACTCGACAGGGTCGGTTCTTTATGCTGCTTTTTCTTTGGTAAATTTGTCATGTTAAAAAAAACACATGGCTTGAAAGTGTTCTGACAGTCGCAAAAATTACCTGATTGAAGTGGTCTTGAACAGTGATCACTATCTTGGCGTCCATCTCAGGCATCACACCTCCAGCTCTCATATGTAATCTGAATAATATGACACATGTTGTCAAAAGTTGACAGGAAATGTATAAATCTGTGGTTTGTAGAGACATACAATGCCAACATTTCTCTCTAGTGACTTGACTAGAAGGATGTCCGTTCTGATGGAGCTGAAGGCCCGGATCCCTCCCTGTGGTGGTTTCATATTTAAAGATTCAATCTTTGGTTATCCCGTCGTGTTCTTTAATATCACACAACTTGTGTGTTCAAGGCCACGTCTCCAGCTTCGAAGCATCACCTTACCTGCCATCTGCCTCCGCTCATAAAACCCGCAGCAGAGAACACACACTGCTGCTCTGGGAGACGTTCATGCTCACAACTTAGCCAAACAATTCAGAAATGGGGCCAACAGGAGTGTCACTGTCTGGGTTAGGTTCAGATTTAGCAACATTGTGTTTGTTATTTTAGATATATTTAATTATTTCCTGTGCTCGTGTGTGTTTCTGTGTGTGTGTGTGTATGTGTGTGTGTGTGTGTAGGCACTCACTGTGGAGTTCCTGCTGCATCTGTGCAGCATCCATCTTGGCTGGCAATACCGAGCAACATCTTGACTTTGTGTGTCTGTCAGCTCATTTTTTTGGCATTTGAAATGAGTGATAAGAACCTCAGGTGAGGATGGAGGAAGCTACATCGTTACAGTTAAAGAGAAATTCAACAAAATAACACAAAATAAAACCATAAATAGCACGTGTGTGTACTTAGATACTGGATTTCTGTCCTTGTATACCTAAAATATAATATTGCAATAACACAAGAGCCTTTATTTAGTGTCCAATCCTCCAATTAAGTCCCAAATTATATACCAAATACCGAGAACTTGCTTCACATAATCTGAAAATACCTGCATTATGGTATAAAATGTCACTTCAATGCATTCAAAGCAGTTACAAATCAAATTGTTTCTCTCTGAAGCATCTGCAAAGCTGTTATTGCACAAAGTTTGGAGGAACCAAACCAGGAGAAGCGTCTTTAGTAACATCAGGATGCTATATCTGCTTCCACAATGAGATTATCCCCACCGAACATTATTATGCATAAGTCCATTATCTGGTTAGAGCAACACAGAAGGCAGCACCCCACATTAACATTCACAGTATACAGTAGGAGTGAGGAGCCTGTATCTGAGGCTCTGCATACCAAAAGGTTATCAAATCAGAATAATCTGCGCCGCGTTGATTCAGAGTCTGTGGGGTAAGAGGATACCCACATGAAAGCCACCCACCTGCTTCATTAAGGCCATACGTCTTGGCATTTATAACTTTTCTCAAGTTGAAAAAGGTCCTGCTCGAGAGCTCTTGTGCAAAACACTACAGAACGGATTAATTCAGCATAGCGAAAGCCGAACTAAAGCCACTGCAGAGGGTGAGAACTACAGGAGCTCCTGCAGTGGTGTAGCTGCGGGATAGAAATGATTGTTACTCAGCTTTCAAAAACCTGATCGAGTGAACTCAGTTGAGTGTGCTAATGGACCTTCAGACGACGAGAAGTCCAATGAATAGCCACATTATTAATGAAAACACTGAGGGGCTGTTTTGCAGTTTGTATTTTTTGCTTTGACATTCAATGTAGGAACTGTACAGATGTAGCCCTGGCAAGTTTCAAGGACAGCTGTTTTTTAATTTACTTTTTTTCACAATTTGTTTTATTTCGTGCTGAGGTTATTTCTCCTGTACTGGCCTTCCAAGATCCAAGTCCTCGCTCTGAGCAGGAATACATTCCAAAGTGTATCATCTGTGGTGGTCAGGGTGGTTTGGTGAATCAAATAAATGATAAATCTCCCGCGCTCACAGATAGGTAGTCTATTTATTTTGGCCGAAATTATCAACGCATCATCAGTGTAAGTGCGACGACCAGAGTCTTGTTTACTTTTGGATTCTTGTCACTACTGTTCAACAGATATGTCGTTTAAGTTCTGGAGCAGTACGTGCATATTTTATTCGATTAAATTAAAGAACTGCACAGGAGAACTGAATTTGAGTCCTTTGTCACCAAAACCAAAAGTTGTTTTTAACTTTAATTTGCTGTTTCGGTGCCCAAACCCAACAAAATTGGGACCGTTTCACAGTCCAAAAGTCCAAATATGTTTGGCTACAAGCTTTACTTTGAAAGTCTAACTTGGTGCATATTTATTAGACAATATATATTGTCTAATATTAGAAATATAAAAATGTAATTTAAATTCTTGCTGGCAAGAATTCTTTCAAGGTAAATGTCTTTTCAACTGTGACTCACGTTTCCAACATCGTCTTTCAAGAACAGCTCAGAGATGCTGATGTACAAGGAATATCGCCTGTGAGTCATACTGACCGCGAAACTCACCATGACCTCCACATACACTTCAATTTAATTATCATTTCTCCCTCATTTTTTTTCGATTCCACCACCTGTGTTTTTTTCCATTGACTGTGGGTGCAATTGTTCCTTGTTTAACATGCAATTCAGGTTCAGTCTGAAAACCTTGGAACACTTTTACATTCAGCTCTCAACAATCCTCTCTGAATGCTGATTGAATGCATGTCAGGTCATTCAATCTGTCCTCTGGACAAGCCGATGAATGCTTTTTTTTTTCTTTCTGATTTTCGCACCATTCCTCCCGTTAATGCCTGAAAATTAACGTATTCAACTCCCGTAATTATTCAGCCGTTTTCATTTTAACCTACTGAGCGCTCTACTATTCTTCAAACTCTCTACGTTGACAATTCGAACACAGTTAATCTCTTCTATGGAATTATTTTTTCAAGGCCGTATGAATACACTTCCAGTTTCTGTGAGCAGATTGGCCCTTAATTAAATTCAATGGCTCCATGATGCTGATTTCACACTAAAATGTGCACACAGGAAAAAACATCATAAGCTCCGCAATCAATGAGGCTGTAATTGAGGGTCCCATTCACTGTGGTGAAAAGGAAATACTGACCGGGAAAACTACTGTAAGTCAGCAGTTGTGTCAAATGGGGCATGAACACACAGAGAAGCACAACAAAAGTGCTGCTCTTCAGTGGAGCTTCGGCACGAATCTTCTAATTCACACGTCATTTAGTTAATGTTTCGGTCCGTCTCTCTCCGCCTGAGCTCCTCGCGGGGGAAAGGAGTGAATGTGAAGCCGGGGCCTCCCTCAGAGACGATCTATAGGTCAGTGTTAAACCTAGAAGTGACAGCAAGGCTCCAGCGTACAGGTGAACTAGGAGTCTCAGATGTCCTTACCTGTCAGTGCGGGTCAGCGCCGTCCGAGGGGAAACCGACAACCAGACTTTCCCCGCTGACTGATGGTCTGCTGATGGATTCTGTCAACAGGCTGATTTAGAGGGGGAGCGAGATGTCCTGTAACCAGAGGACTGGAGGTCTCAGATCCATGAAACAGTCACAGTCTGTCCATCAGCAGCAGGTATCCTGCAGGAGCGTCCTTGAAAAGACGGTGAAAGCTGAGCTGCTCATAAAAAATATATACAACCGTGCAATGTGGTATAAATCTGTGTTTTGAAATAACGATATATGACAAAATATGGATAAATGATAACACTGTGCTGGGACAAATGCTGATTTTGAAGGAATGCTGTGTAATAAAAAGCACAAACAAAGGGTCACTCCAACAATTTCCACATTAGAGTGTCTCCAGGTGTTTGGGAATACTATTGCATATGAGATGAGAAAGTAGTATAAAGCTAAACTTCAAACTAAACCTCAGAGAGACAAAGACGTCCATCCATCAGCCCCAGACTCCTCCCTGAAACTGTCTGAGGTGATTCAACAACGTCAAGCTGCTTCAAACAACCCGTCTCAAGACTACTGTATTGCCATATGTTGGTACAGCTTCTCTGGATGGTCACCTACATGATTTATGTTCAGAGTTGCATGAAGGAATCTAAAACAGCGCATGTCTTTTGATCAATTACTAACACGTTGGACAGATATCTTCTTGGTGTAACTGACAGCCAGACGGATGACAAGCTGAAGGAGAAACATAACAAATGATACTCCTACACTGAAGACAGGGGGGTCCCACTGCACGGTTCCATGAATATGAAAATAATGGAAATCATATGCTACGGCCTTCACAGATGGCAGATCCCAACCGAACACTGTCAGAGATGTGCTACACAACGCTGTCTACAGTGGCCCTGAGGGTCAAAATGGAACAATACACACACACAAAAAAAAAAAACATTTCAGAAGACATAACATAGAGCAAAATATAACATCGCACATAATATTACAAAACCTGTTTCACAATAAACAAAATTATACAAACAACATTTCTCAAAACACAACATTTCACAAAACACAACCCCTCACAAAAACTTAACAATTCACAAAAACAACATTTCACAAAAGACAACATTGAGAAAAAACACATTGGACAACACACAACATTTCACAAAAAACAACATTTCACAAACAACATTTAGAAAAACACAACATTTCACACATAATAACAATAACAACATTTCACAAACACAACCCCTCACAAAAACTTAACATCTGACCATCAGTGCCACCAAAGATTTCCATCACTATCATCAAAACACCAACTATCTTCACGAACATGGCGTTCCTTCCTCCAGTTATTTGCAGTAGTACAGTAAATCTGTAGAATCAGTGCCATGGAGCAGTCAAGCTTTCTGTTACACTCTGAATGCATCATCTCTAACTGCTGACTCCACCACACCGACCACAAACCTCGCTGAAAGTGAGCCGCAGCAGCTCTGTCACGGCTCAGCCTCCTCCTGTCCACATAATTGTCACACTTGAGTGGAAGCTCGCCCTTGTAACATTAATTTATCATGCCATAATTGAAACTAAACAACTTCACTTCCTGGTGTTCAGATCATGATTGTAATTGTCACAATTGATTTGTCTCCTCTAATTGCTGGTGTCAGCCATCTTATCAGAGTTGGATGGAGGTCACTCCTGCTACTAATGAACCTGAAAACTGCTTTCATTTGACCAGAAAGTAGGAAAACAAACAGAGGAGAAAGGCTTCAGCACACAGTGTTGAAGTCTGCAGTCTAATATTAAATCCTTCCTCATGATACATCATGGTCCTGGTGTACCTTGCAGTCCCTACTGCTGTTTTCTGCTCTGGAGTGGGCGAGCGGTGTTGACAGGCTCCTTCTTCAACTCTGTGTAGTCAAGCTGTCAGATGGGATGCGCTTGCGCAATTGCTGCGCGCTCTCACTCACACACAGACAGACACACACAAAAACACACACAGCTCCATCAGCGTGAGCAGGTTAGTGTTCAAACCATCGTGGACGTGTGTGAATGCAGCGGACTCGTGTCAGTGGTCGTCAGGTGATTTGGGGGAGAAAAAGTTCTCATCGGATTTACGTTTTTTGACTTCGTGACAACACGCAGGAGATCTCGTCCAATCCTTCTGGACTACAGCTGGGAACACATTACTCGGTTTTTAAATGCCAAACGAGCTCTTTGGACGTCGATAACGAGGAGCGCGCCAGCAAGGTACGTGAACCAAACACTCCTCGTTTTATTTAAACGTGCCTCCAACTTTGAGAAGAAAAAAAACCTGCATCACTTTCTCGCTTTTCTTTCTTTCTTTTTACGCAGAAGTTTTCGCCATGAACCAAACGGCAGGAGCCGGGAACGCGTATCGCAGATGCTCCAAGGGGGGAAAGGTAAGGATTAAGAGAAGTTCGGGGGAGAAGATTTGGGTTTAAACACGCTGGTTCGGTGCGCACAGGCGCGGTGCGGCTCTGTGTGGAGGCAGCTTTGTTTGCTGTTTCCAGATTGTTGGGTTATTGCGCGTCTGTGCGCTTTTGGAGATGTTGTAAATCCTGTCCCGGATGTACTAAGTGCCGGCTGCTGTCATCAGCTTTAATTAAAGTGGAAGATGGAAGTGGTCAGTTTACAAGCATGGGAAGGCTTTTATTTTGGTAGAAAAAAAAAAAATTAAAATGCTGATTTGTGCAAGTTTTTATGCATAAAACTGGTGGATTGTCACTGTGCATGTCACTTCCTGGTCGGACCTCTTCATCAGTGACTCACCAGTCATCTGCTCAGGATCCAACATGATGACACTGAAGCATACCGGTGCTGTTTTACCAAACCTGTGACCCACATTAGGTTTAACTGGTGCTGCTGTGTGGATGTTTGGCCAACAGGGAAGAAAGGGAGAGTGGAGGTGGGATGGAAAGGAAGGAAGGATGGAGGAGGGAAACTGCATGGGAGAGTATTTCCAGTGAAACCATTAGAAGAGAGCTCTGGTGTGTGTGTGTGTGTGTGTGTGTGTGTGTGTGTGTGTGTGTGTGTGTGTGTGTGTGTGTGTGTGTGTTTGGGGGGGCTGCTCTCATTCCCAACACATCTGGCTCCGTCGGCGTTGCACCATCAGCTGGAGATGAAGTATGAATGCTTAGTTATCTCTGACACATGGAACACCCGCAGAGTTTACAAATATTGATCTTCCAGCTTCAAATATTTGGAGCTGAGGTGAATTGATTGCAGAGGGGCGCTTGTTCGCTCACGGAGGTGTTCAAGCTAAGCCGTTAAATGATCCTGAAAGGCGTGGATGGTATCACACACACACACACACACACACACACACACACACACACACACACACACACACACACTGTTGCTTTGTGTTGGTTAACACTCTCAGTTTAACTGACAGTGAACTCTTGTGGTCGTGAATCAAAAGCACATTGTTTTATGTTCGAGTTTTTATTGAACTGTAAACAGAAGACACGCTTTTGCTTTAACATAACCAATCATTATGTTGACTGATGATAAACATTGACTGCACAGCGTATTGGCCGATGAGTAATGACAACATCAGTGTCTTCGATTGGTTCCTTGTACATCTCGCTCTCAGTTTTGCTATTTTTCTCCGTCACTCTGGCAACATTTATCTGATTTCAAGGCTTCATTATAGACTAAATGAATGAGTGATTAAACAGAAACGACACAGTTGTGTTTGCAGGGGTCTGTTTCCGCTTAAAGTTCAGTTTTTAAATGCATAAAATGAAGCATAAAAGGCAAAAGATGGCAAGTATTGTTGAGTAAAGACAGACTGAATCTATTTAGACTGTTTGGACTTAGTAGCTCAACTTATATTTTAATGATGATTTAAAACAATATACCACATATTGAGTCCGCTGTAACGCCTGTCAGATGTTACAATAAAAAACTAGCTAGCAAGTTAGTGTTAGAGAGGTAAACATAGCTAAAAGCAATGAGCAAACAGTTAAAAAAGTTACGGTTGGTAAAAGTAACGGGCAGATGGTTTAAAACAGAACTAAAAGCCCATTTGCAAAAATGTAACAGTTTAGCTAGCTAACAGTTATATAGCCTAAATGGGAACAAATAGGCTATTTCGCTAAACCAAGTGAGCAGAGAAGTTAGCTACAGTTATCTAAAATTGATTGATAAATGGATAAAATAGTTAACTAAAAGCAATTGAGCAGAGAAGTCGAGTCTGCCTCGCTTTTAGTTCAAATAGCTAGCTAAATGTAATGAATACTCAGGTGAATGAAATTGCTAGCTAGTGCTAAAAGCAATGGATGAATGGATTAAAAAAAGCACAGATATAGGAAAAGCATACATTGTTCAATTGATAAATGGTTTCACTGTAAGGTTAACTAAAAGTCAGGTCAATAACCAAAAGCAGGTAGGCTAAAACGTGTAGGCTAACAGTTAGCTGAAATTAAAAGGCCTTGTAAAATGTAACAGTCCAAACAGGTCAATGTAAAGAACAGATGAAATTGCAAGCAAGTAGATGACATCATAAAGCAATGGATTGATAAACACAATAGGCCTAATGGGCTAAAGGTCGTTAGCGAAGAGTAGGCTAATGGAGAATTGAACTAGTTCACTAAAAGTCCATAATTGAAGACTGGTTCACATAGATTGATGGTGTTGGCTGGTGCTGATCTGACAGGACTGTACATTATATACAGACTATACGTTTGTCAGTTATGCCTCAGTTCAGACATTCACAGTTGCGTCCTTACGTACCGTCCTGAGCTACATACCTGCAGCAGCGCTCCCTGCGCCTGGAATGTGCAGCAGGGGAATATTGTTGTCTTCGCTGTAGTTTTGCCAGTGCCCTCACTCACTGCTTGTGCTAATTTCGGCGTGTTTCATCTCCTCTTACATCAACTTTGAGGGAGAAAATAGATTCAGACTAAACACCTCCGCAGACACTTTTGTCTCCAGACAGCAGTGTCCGTTTCATTATCCGTCCTCCCTTTTAGCACCCGGCCGGCGGGATTGTCTGCGATTTCAAACTGTTTTTTTTTTTT
>CAEMYA010000069.1:2434689-2454401 GCA_903131615.1 Diplodus sargus | reverse complement strand
AAAAAAAGGCCCAGAAAATCCTCCCAGTTCTTCTGATTAGGGTTTTGTCATAACGAGAATATGAAAGTTTAATTTGTGTGACTCGGCTGGGACGCAGGGGAAAAATAAAAAAACACAACACAAGAAGATTGATGATCACATGCAATGAATATGTATTAACTGCTGCTGCACAAATATATAAATTGATCGCTCTGCTGAATCTGTCAGTTGGAAGTATTGGAATTTTGTCCTGTCATATAATTGGACTTTCTCTCTGAAGCTTATTTGTCCATCTTATTACTGCATAGATTTTTGTTGTGTTGTGTTTTAAACTAAAACTCATTTGTGTCTGCAGCTATCGAGCTTACATCAGAATGCAAATAAGCATGGCGCACGGTTATTCCGGAGTGCGCTGGTGCTAAACGGATATTCCGAACAACGCGGGAGCCCAAAGCTGAAAGGTGTTTGGATTGAGCGCAGACTTCTTAATTACCGCGGCTTTGTTGGCCAACAGCGGGGCAAACACCAGCATGAATGTGCCAGCTATTGATCCCTGCTCTCATTACACTGCAGGCCCATTGTAATGCACGGTTATCACTCCGACTCCCTCACTGGAGTCTATGGAAATGATCATTGATTTTTTTTTTTTCGTTGCACTCTTGGTAAAATGGCAGCAGGACGTCTATCTCAATCATCTTTGAACTTCAGATTTCTGTACTCTGGTACTCATTAGCAGCAGTAATCCTCTTCTCCTGCTGATGACTCCTAAAGAAGTATGTTACAGCAGCAAGAGATGGCTGACACATGAAACTGGGCAGTTAATTTAGTAGAAAGATGTAAATGTTTCTGAAACTGGTGCAAGAGAACAGAGAAACAGGGCTGTTGTATTCGCTCTTCTTCAAAGGGTAGAAAATCTACCAGAATGCACTGCGGGAAAACACTTTGTTGTTGATACAAGCAGGGCCGCCCCCACTGAAAATGTTGAGGTGGCCACCAAAATGTGAGGGGATCTTTTTTCATTACTGATTTCTGATATTGGATAGAAGCGTATGAAACATATGGGGGGTTGGTCACTTGCAAAGGGGGTGGCGGCACTTGTGAGCGAGGTAGCCAACAGCTGTATCAGGGGGGCTCCATGGGGGGTCCACTGGATGCAACAGGCCTTATATCTGCCAGTGAAAGACTTCAGGAGAATGGAGAGAAGTTGAACATGGTTTCATCGTTTCTGATGAACGAATGAATGATGTTAATCGAGCCCCCCAAAAAAAGGCCCATCCAAAAGTCATTCATCTGGCGGATGTAGGCCGATGGAGCGCTCCTTTAGGTGTGGGGCCCTGACATCGGTCAAACTGACCCCATTCCCGCTCTGCAGCAGTCGCCTTTGTAGTGCTGCGTCTTTGCTTTTGAAGTCGCTCTTTCATGTTGTTCTCAGAACACATAAAAGCTGCTGTCTGCTGGGCGGCGTGATCAGGACTCCTCCGACTCCTCCGTGTCTGGGAACAACAGAAAACACCTTTCTCTGTATTTGTATTGGAACTTGTTTAGAGTGTACACAATAAAATTACATTTGGAGCCGCTTCTGAGAGCTCTACCCTTGTGAAATGAATAATGCAACACACACACACAGAGTAGATTTTTCTCACTTGTAACACGAGTAGGTGAAGTGGTTTTTCTTAAATGTGTTGCAGATCGCTAATTCTGCTGCGGTGGCATTTCTCTTTGTGTGTGCACTGAATCATTAGTGCTGCAGCCGTGCCCCCCCCCCCCTTCTCCTGCCTGGGCTGGGAGGAAGTCCTTGAGGAAACAGGAGCTTCGTTATAGTGTGTTAGCCTCGGAGACGCATGCAAACACAACGCTGTACCTACATGTGCACACAGAGCGCTGTGTAGGTGTTGCACGGCTGCGACTGCTCGGCCCAGGCTCTGTGTTTTTCCCGGGCATGATTGACACCGCGGGGAGTGTAATTGCATGAGTCACCGAGACCTCCCTCGCCCTTTGAGTGAGCGGTTGGCTCTGCAAAATGCTTGGGTCATGACAGCCCATCTGGTGGCGTATCACGAGCAGTCAACAGTGCCCTGCGAGACAAATGGCGCCTCAACAGTAAACAACCGCCGCTGGTTGCGAGATAGACACTTGAGCTGTATCTAAAATCACAAGCATATCCACTGTGTGCCCCCAGAGGCCTCGGCAGCCATCAAACTAGACCGAGCGTGCTGCAGCCCCGCTATCGGATGCTGTCAGAGCCTGTCACAACTGATTTTTACTACTTCTTGTACAATATGGACGTATGATGTAAATGAGTCTTTGTGTTGTTCAAACAAAGCGCCAACCAAAACAAACACAGTTGAGCAAATAGGCTTGATTTAAGTGTATAGTCGCGCCAAACATCGATAGACAGGTTAGATTCTTGTGCCCGCCTTACAGCCTACAACAGCAACAATGTGTCATCATGTAGACAAGTGAACCATTCTTTCTCCTCTCTCCTCAGCTCCTCATTCACCAGCCTCCAAATGATTGATGCATCATTTAGTCAATGAGATTTAACCCTGAAATTGGTTAATTTGCCCATTTGCTCTCAAAATGGCTGTTTTTTCCACCTAAGCACATATTTTTTTGTGCATGAAGTTCAAGTTAATAAGGAAATGAGGAACTATCACCCTTTTTCTGTCTAGCAGGGGGAATTTTGAGGTTACCAAGTGGCTTCTTTTTTAACCAGATGAAGTGTTAAGTGTTCATTTTCAGTGATGGTGTTGTCTAAAGATGAACTTGGACCATGTAAGACTGCATGGTGTGGACCTATTTTGATTTCCAGACACAGATCAACTGCAGGCTTATTTTTGCATTAAAAAAATTCAGCCGAGGAAAAATAGATAAATAATTCAGTGTGTTTCAACTTATAGATTAATGCCAGAAGCACTTGCAGAGCTTCTGACAGCCTGGTAGAAAAAAAAACAATACAGCTTTCAAAAAGAGCCCCAGACCATGCCTGAAATCCAAACGGTCAGCTTTGAATCAATTTCGGACTGGGATAGGAGGATTTTACATACATTTCTAGGATGTTCCAGGTTTGAAAAGAGGAGTTTCAGTAGGATCCCGCGATGTGCTGCAGGTCAGGGTTAAGTTTGCCCTCTGCTGGATGAAAAGAGTTCATGATCTTCAGCGCGAGAGCCTCAAGTCTCACTCAGCAAAGTGAGTCGGTGCATAATGAGGCATCCGAAAATGCCGAAACCATTAAATGAACGGCTTCTTAATGGCGAGACTGAAATGAAGTGGTTTGCATAATGAAGAGTTTAGTTTTAGGGCTGTGGAGCATTTTTAATGTTTTTCAGGGAAGATTGCGTGGACGGCGGCTGCAAAACATGATTATAGCTGTTTTCTAATGCAGTTTGCTTCATATGGTGACACTCGAGCATCATTTTAGTCCCGACGAGAGGCGCAGAGGGACTTTACACCTCGCCGAGTGAGACAGCACGACCTCAGATACTCTCAATAAACCGTAATTTGATTCTTTCCACTATTCCTCTTAATTCCACATGAAAGAGAATATGAAAACAGAGATTCTTTGTGTTGATCCTGCGGTTGTAACGTACTATATGTGCTCCTCTGCTAGGAAACGGATGAAAAAGAAAAAAGGCCACTTTCTCTTTTCTTAAGTCGCAGTGTTTATCCTCATCTATCCGCCGCCCACGCAAGAGCGCTCAGGGCAAACTTACGTCTTGAACGGCCTTGGTCAGACATCCGGAGAGATGTATACAAATAGCTCGACCTCTTCATGAGTCTGTTCTGCCGGTGTTCTCCACGACGCAGACATTTTTCAACCGCATCGTTTTAGGAAATGTGGAAAAATGAGATGCGGAAGGAGCCCTCCTCTTTAGGAGCAGTACACACAGACTCAGAAAAAACGCACAAACCTAACCTAAGTCGATCAGCACGGCAAAAATGATTGTTCACGTCTGATAATTTATCATAATTTAATCTTTAAAAAAATGTTCCGTGGTAAATAAAATGACAAAAACATCCCAAAGTAAAGATGGAAAATGCCTCCCAACAGTGATAAATGCAGGAAAAGCTTGAGGAATATGAACCATAATGACTTGTTAAAGATGAATTTTATGCAGAGAGACAGACTTTTAAGACAAATACTCATTCTCTCGTCCAGAAGGTGTCATTTCTATTCAACACATCAACATGTTGGTCGTCACTGAGAACGAGCCCGGTCTGAATATATTACTCCCGGAAACTGATCTGCACGTCATCCAGCCGCTCAGCCCTGACTCGTTTGTCTCGGTCCATCGGCGGCAGCTTAAAGACGGATATCTTCTCACGCTAAAGCATTTTTCAAGATCTTCCCTTCCAGAATATTTCCAATAGCTTGACTGTGAGTCCACCAGGCCCTCAGCTAACATGTGGTCTGAGTGTCTCCTGTGGTTCTTCACCTGACACATACAGGTGTGTGACGGATAAAACTATAATGAAACACAACACTACAATGCTAATGTCGCTAGCATCACTTTCACACCTGGAAGCTGCCCAGTGTAACCACAGTCCCATCTGTTGTACACTAAGCAGCTCCACTTATAGCAGTCGGGGTTACAGGCCTTGCTCAAGGGCTTCCTCAGTGGTGGTAATGAGGGTGGAGCAAGCACTGCCTTCCACTTTCTGTGACAGTTAGGGGATTGTACCAGCAGCCCTCAAGTCACCCACTGATTTTTGGAGCCAATACTGACACAGTAAGGCTGTAAGAAAGTCCGATATCGATATATCTGCTGATATAGCAACAGGTTTTTGCAATGATGAGCCATTCAGTGACTTTTTTATCCTGTATGGAAGCATCTATCCATGTCAAATGTCTCATTTTAACATTTAGACCTAAAGGTTTACTTCTATTTCCCAAATATTTTGCAGAAATATTCCTTGTGCAGAATGTTTTTTTTTCTTTTTTTTACCTCCATCTTATATTTAAGCATAAATTCAATTCAGAACCGGCTTAGGGTTAATTTTTGACAGAGAAGCCAGCACAAAGTTTGGTCATTCTGTATTCATGTCACAGTTGTATCCAAAGCAGCAGTACGGTAGATTGGCTCAACATATTAGATTCTCTTATTCCTCTTTGAAAAAACAGAGCGCGTTAAAATTTAACGCGTTTTGTCATGTAGGAAATAAGACTTTAGAAACATCCGACAGGATATTGTGACTTCACAGCAGTGACTGGAGCAAAGCCTGAAACTTAAACATTACTCGCAAAGCTCACAGTGTCGATGTCAGATTCAGTGTCAGGCGACCGGCTGCAGAGAGTTCGCCCTGGATGACATCAGCGGCTGGTGTTGTGCTGCAGACGGTAACCTCACCATCCAAAATAATTGGAACAGAACAATGTAAATTCTACGCGTGGGCGTATTTTCCCTTTCAGTGTTTTAACGTTTGGCAGTCGACTGCCAGCACTTCTGCCCGTCATCCCTGCAGGCTCCATAACTGCGCCTGTAGCTTATTAAACAAATGCATGCTGAGCCTTTCCAGACCACGACGAGTGAAGTGAAGTGTGTAGGCTGGCTTTGTGGGGCTACTGACGGATGCACTGCAGCAAAGTCGTACTGTGTGTCCAGTTAACTGATCGTCTCTGTTTTTTGAGGCTGTGTTGCAAAGATTTAACTTGACATTCGACGGCCTGACTTGGTATTATGAAAAAGGAAATCCATAAAGCCTATCAGCCCTGGCATTTGAAGATGAATCCGTGTTATTTAATATTGTTATTACCTGATTTATTGTTATTGATCAGAGTGACTTTTACCGTCTTCCAGTGTTCGCCGAAATTGAGCTGTTTGATTTATTTCCAGTGCAGCTATTTTTGATTTGAAGTTTTCTGAGAAGCCTCGAGTGTCTTCTTAAAGGCACCACGAGGGCTCTATGCAAAGCTGCAAAGGCGTTCCCACATAGAGCCGTTTTTTGGTGATGCAATAATTCCTCTTCTTCATTATCGTCCTAAGTGTGTTCCAGGGAATATCTCGCTCTTTGAAATCCTTTTTATATCCCTCTCCAAAGCCGAGCCTTTCAGCGGTAAGCTCTCGGAGACCTTCCGTTAGCTCCTGGTTGTCCATGCGTGTCTCTGCACACTGGCTTACACTGAGCAACAAAGAAAGAAGCCTTTGGGTCAAATCCTTTAATTAGAGTCACTTCACTTGATTTCAGGTGGAAGCAATATTAGCTTTTGTGCATAATTTGAATGTGAGCAGTTAAACCCACAGCACGCTCGCAACCCCTCTAATTTTAAGGTGTGTTGCACAATCGAGGAGTTTTAGTTTCCTGGTTTTAATACAAAGCAGCTGCCTTTATTTTATCTTGATTTTTTCTTTTAAAGGAGACATTCTGCTCTTCTTTAGGTTCATCAATGTATGTTGGGTCACTAATAGAAGAGGTTAACATGTCATGATTTGGGATTTTTTGGTTTGTTGATTTCCTGCACTGTCTCTCGCTACTTTTAACTTCCTGCTCACCCGTGTTCCTGGTATTCTTTTCCCCTCATGTGTTCCTGGTGTTCTTTTCCCCTCATGCGTTCTTGGTGCTCTTTTCCCCTCATGTGTTCCTGTTGTTCTGGTTCCCTCATGTGTTCCTGGTGTTCTGTTTCCCCTCATGTGTTCCTGGTGTTCTGTTTCCCCTCATGTGTTCTTGGTGCTCTTTCCCCCTCATGTGTTCTTGGTGTTCTGGTTCCCTCATGTGTTCCTGGTGTTCTGTTTCCCCTCATGTGTTCCTGGTGTTCTTTTCCCCTCATGTGTTCTTGGTGTTCTGGTTCCCTCATGTGTTCCTGGTGTTCTTTTTCAATCGTGTTCTTTTTCACTCATGTGTTCCTGCTGTTCTTTTTCAATCATGTGTTCTTTTTCACTCATGTGTTCCTGCTGTTCTTTTTCACTCCTATGCTTCTCACCATTGTTCCCTTACATCTGTCTCACACTGTTCCCACTCTCTCTCCACCTGCATGTCATCCCCTCATTAGTTTGAGGAGGCGTTTAAAGCCGCTGTGATGGATTCTTTTCTTACCTTTTTATAAGATAAAATGTCCAAGTGCATTGTGTTAAAAGCAGATTTTGTGTCATTGTATGACATTAAATTGCCGCTTAAACAGCGCAGGGCTTTTCATTACCCCCTTTTAAAGTGAATTTCAGCCCTTGTATATGTGCTGCACATTATCATTTGAACCTAGTCATTTGGCCCTATTTGGCCTGATTGCCTGGCTCGGCCGTGACTTTTACATATTGTTTTCCGAGCTCCGTCCTTGTCTCGCTGCACTTCCAATCTGCAGCCTTTATTGAAATGTATAGCCGCGGCCCTGCCACGGCCAATTTTCATATAACTGCCGAAGGGCGATTTTATTGACTTATTGCAAAAAGCCGGCGTATCACCGATCACACGAGCTTCATCCGTGCCCGCGTCCCTGGCAGTTAAAAAGAAATGATTTGTCGCGTTAACTCCCATGGTGCTCTACATTGCCCTAAAACAAGATGCCATTCCCCTTGACAATGAACACTGGTCGCCTGAACATAAACAACGTTTTTATTGTGCTCCACACTGTGAGCCTCCAGATCAATGCTTTGTAAATCATCCTCGGGGGGCACACAAACACAGATCCAGCCCCGTGCAGCCAACACATCTATGGGACGCACTGGCACATTAATACAGATGGATAAAGAGCAAAGGGTCGGCGCTGTGTACCGTCAGCCAGTAATAATGAGAGGTTTTGTTGCTGAAATGGCAGCGAATCAGACAGATGAAGGGATCAGTGGAGCCATCAACCACCTTTTTCAACTCAATTCAGAGCTCGAGTCGTCGTTAAAGTTTAACAAAAGCGTAATACTTTCTGATATTTCACTACGGCTGAACCTCACCTTGCTGCCTGTTTGTATTAGTTTCACTTAATGGGTTTCGTGCCTCCAGAGACAGAGCAATCTAAAATGAGCAGCAAGCTGTAGACAACAGCAGAAAGTGGGACAGATATGCAGGTGCAATGTGGGGGGAAAAAAAAGCAGCCCACTCAGCCGCCCGTCCTTTAGGCTAACCTGGTTCAGCGTATACTGTTGGACCTGTGTACAAGTGTGCAGTCTGTTGCGTGATTTATCCCAGAAAGCTGCAGCCTCGGGGATTAATCTTTTAGCATCATTAACTCCTCTCTTAATGATGAAGTTAATATATGTCTTAATGAGCGCATCGTGGCACCGGAGCACTGGAGTTTAAAGTTAAAGGCTACTCCTGAAGATTTCCATTATGTCAGACATCAGCTCTGATTCTGTTTATCGCCGGTGTTTTGTCAGCATTAGGGGATTTACTAGATTTGTGGTCTGTAATTGCCTGTTTATGCTGTATATTAGCGTTCGTCATTAGCTGTGGTGTCTGCGAGGCATAGACAGAGTGGATGTGACGCTGAAGACAACACCAGATGTATTACCATGTCAGGAAACACTGAAGACTGCTCTACTCTTCGGCAATCTTTCTTTTTTACGTTTCATCTTTGCATTGGCAGATTTATGAAAGGAAAGTCAAAGTTTCTGTCGCTGTCGTCAAGACATAACACATACTTTTTATTTTTCCCTCGGGATAAATAAAGTGTCTTGCATCTTGAATCTTGAATCCAACCGCTCTTGGGGGTCCTACAGCTTTATAGTCACCTATGTACATGTACCAGAATAAATTTTTTTTTAAAAAGAACCACTATGGAAAAAAAAGAATAAAACAAAAAAAATGAAGATTTCCACTGAAAATAATATGGCCATGGGTAAAAATAGTACAAAAAGATATACACAAGTCATATTTATGTCAAACGAAGAGGAATGAATGAGGTGATAATAGAAACCCAGACATATCTATTTTTTCCCATGAATAAATAAACAAGCTCCCCAGAAGACAGTTTGATGCTTGAAAGGTGGCAGGGTCCGCCAGGGGTTGTTTTCTTCAAGTTGGTTTGTTGATTCAGTCATGAAAACCAGGAGGGAATTTGTTTATTTAGTTTAAGGTGTTAAAAAAAAAGTCAATGAATAACATTTGTTCCCCAAAACTACGTAGTGCACCTTTTAAAAGAAAAGAACACCAGTCAAATACAGTACAAACGTTCAGAAGCTTAACAGTAAATTTGGTTTGTTGTGTTTATACAGATCAAGCCCCTCCACCTACCAGCAACTACAACTTATTCACACGCTTCCAATATTTTTTTTTAAAAGGTACATACAAAAGTTAAAGTGTAAGGCCTTGACACACTGGTGGCTTGACGAATAAATGACCCCAAAATGCGAAATACTTGCATCAAAACTGTTCACACCGACAGTGACGCAGACTTGCGATGTTCTCCGATATCTGAATTTTGTGGCACGATGGTCTGTGGGGTCGCACTGACCAGCTGTTTGACAGACACATTCATCTGAACTTCCTGTTGCTGGGCTCCAGGACTTCCCCAGTAAGATGTGTTAATACGCTAAGTTACAAACAGAACAAGACAAAGGTAGACAAACAACTCCCACGTTCTGTGAGGTAAAATTATTCTTTTTGCCAAAGTAGTCTGGTGGATTTAAAGAGAGCACGGATGGATAAAACAGCTTCAACTCCCCGTCGATAAATCCTGCATATATATAGCAGCGATCAGGGTTACTCATCCAAAGTCATCTTTGTCAAATCGTCCTCGTAATGTTGTGTTCCTTGTCATATAATACACGACGATGACAAACACAATCATAGTCTGCCATTGTCATGAGTTGTGACTGGTTGATGCCTTTTTATTCGCTGTGCAGAAGCTCAGACAAATCAGCCTCCCTCAAGACAAAAAAGTCTCTTTCTTTGCTGTAAAAAAGTATAAATGACAAAAACAACTACTCAAAAATATTGACTTATTAATCACATGACTAAAATGCCCCCCAGTGTGTAGAGGCCTTGAGAATGACACATTGGTTTGGGCGACTTTAAGACTATTTCTCGGCCAGGCGCTGTGATCTCCTGGAGTCTCTAGACTGGATACATCTTGCAAAGGTTGATGAAATGAAAGGCCTTGAATGTTCCTGTCATCCATCACTCTCACGTTGACCCGACACTCGGACATTTGCAGATGAAATGCGCTGAAACCTGCAGGTCAAAGTGACCAACGATGGCTGAATTTCACCTGAATTCACGCAGAACGGACTCATCTGACAACTGTATCCTGATGCAAAAAAACTTTTTATTTCCTTCTAACTCGTCACATCGCTGCACATTCTGTACACAATCCCTCTCTTTATATGTACTGTATATAAATCTAGTCTTACAGTGTTATTTACTAGACGGTTTCCAATTTTCCCGGTGCGTACGCACAGGCGCCGTGTGAAATGTGACACTAATTTGCATGCCGACAACGATTCCGAGTGAGATTACACCCAGCTGATTGATGGCCGCGCTGTTGCCCCAGAAACCACCTTGGGCGATGTGATATGACTCTCCCGTTATCAGACACTAAAGCATATTCCTGTAGTTAATCTTCCCAAATGGGCGTTTCACAGAAGATATCCGGCATCCACGGGCCTTGACTGGTAATGAAAGACAGCCTTTCCAGTGGCACGTCTGAATGCAGCTCGTTTGAAAGCAGAGAAAATGACAAAGAGGATGACAGGAAGGGGAGCTTAACTGGGATGTTTCATTATTCACTCATGTCGGCTAATGTAAAAACTTCTGTGTAAAGTCTCAGTACGGTACAGCTACATAACAGGAATTAGGGGTTTTGTTTTTAACCGATCGGCTCCAGTGCCCCCTCCCCGACCCACCAGCGGATTGTGTTATATTATAGATAACTGATGAATGGATGTTTTAACAGAATTTATTCAATTTATAAATCATAATGTCAGGCAGTAAAGCAGCAGATGTGATCCACTGCAATGAAGGAGAAGCATTGTGAAAGCACTGAATACGTAACGGCCACAGAGGGAACAATTAATCACTTCCCAATCAAAAGGAAATTAGCTTGATTTGAGTTTCGATAATGGGTTAATCATTTAAGTCAATTATGAATCAAACATTTCAAATGTTTTCTGGTTCCAGCTTCTGATTTTTTCCCCCTAAAATTTGTGTCTGAATAAACGCAAACAGCAGCAACACAATGGTGATGATGATGATATGGTTTAGCAGCTCGACATCAGGCAAACACAATCCATAGACTTCGACTGTAATGAAGCACCAAGCATCAATGATGCAAACACAGAGTCCACCTCTCCTCGTCCCATCGTCGAAGATGGTCCATATTGGAGCACAGCAGCTTGATCTGGGGAGTTGACAGGCCTTTGTAAAGATGTGAACACTACGTTTCTCTGATTTCCTGTTGTTTTCCTGCAACTGGACTTAGCTCCAAGCTTAGCATATCTCTTATCTCAACTCTCTTCTCCTGTCTGTGGGGCGGTCCAGCTGGTCAGGTTGGACGGATTGGAAGATGCCGTGGTTGAAGATAGTATTAAAGTTGCAGCTCTTAATCCAAAACCCTGCACTTTATTTTCCAAAACTGATGAGTGAATGAAGAGTTTTGGGGGTTTGGACCGTTGTTCGGACAAAATAAAAATCTTTTTGAATACGTTATTTCCGACGCTGGGAAGTAATCAGTCATGAAAATAATAGTTAAGTGTCTACTCTATGCAATGAAAACCCGTCAAGGTGATGCATAAAAGTTCAATGACACAAGAACTACAAAGTAAACTGTATTTTTATGGGTAAATGGACGCCCCCCCATCCACAAACACAGGTCTGTAAGGAAACTGAACCAGGCCATACCTCTCTAAATCCCTCGTGAGGGAGGGGGGCTGAGTGGGAACAAATACCTCCAGCCAGTTGTAAAAGTCCTCCAGAAGATTCAAGGCTGTAAAAGCATCTGCTCAATATCCAACGACCACTTGTGATTGTACTGTTTGGTTGTCCACATGGAGAGGGCCATGTGGTGTGAAGACTAACATGAATTTTGGATGGATCATCTGGCTCACACCACTCCATCACGCCATAGCTGATTAGGTATGCCCATGAAATTCATCAGAAAACCTGTGGGCTGTATCTCCCTGTTGGATAAACATGAGCGGCTCGGGCACGTGCAAGGTACATCCAGCTCTGCACAGTGCCATCAGTCAGCCTTAATGGTTGTTAACATTACCCAGTAACCAGGTCTAATCGTTTTACAGTCTGTTGACAGTACAGTGGGACACATATGTAAATGTTGATGAAGCTGAGAATCTCTCGGGCCAACAGGGAAGGCGTTTTACTATCTGGGAGAGGTGACAAGTGTGTTTTTCATACGTTCCCACTCGCTGTGTGTAATGTACCCACTGAGAGATAGTGAACTGGAACTGCAGAGAAACCATAAACATGAATCATGTTGATACTTTTGATCAACACTGCGATGGACTGTGCGCTGAACCCTGAACGGCTACCTTCCGGTTGTAGTTAAGCAACTCGCTGGCACGTCCGTCAAGTTTTAGAGATGTTCAGATAATTTTCACTCGTCATTCATGGATACTTAATGTGGTGTCAGACGGATGCATAGACTCATGTGCTGAGGAACACCTGATCAACTATTTTGGGCATAATTAGAGTTATTTCTGGTACCAGTATCCGTATCGGGTCAACCTTAATAATATTCTGAAGCTCCGTTCATGGGACTGTAGTAAGAGCAATACTTTTTAGTTTTGAGGATAGTGTCTTTCAGAAACAAAAAAACAAGAGCAAAGTGAATCACTTGTATCAGCTTTAACATAACCTGCAATTGCTAGCATGTCTGGCTAAAGGGCTAACTAGCTTACTCCATACAGTAGGCTAGTAGGCTAATGGAGTGCTACCTCCAAGACCGAGAGCATTTCATTAACTTAACTAAGAGATATTCCTCCTATTTATGTAGCATTTCCCCTCTCTGGATGTAGATATTGTAAGCATCATCTCATGGTTTAGCATTTCTGTCTTCTCTCTTTACTAGATTCGAGTTCACGTTAGCTACACTTCAGCAACTCCAGACAGCGTTAGCTCACATGTCAAGCAGCCAATGAAGGTTAGAATTAAAAGAAAAAATTGGGGTCAAGCGATTCTAGCCAATTAACTGTTTCTGTCAGGGCCAATATCGATTATGCAGATGCAACCCTTTGAAGGTCAGCTTGATTAGATAGCAGGCGAGGCTACAGTTGATCAACTCTGTTAGCCACACCTGTCATTTCAGCCAACAACATCGACCATCACTGTCTATAAGTGAGAAACCTGCTTTTTTTCTACCTCCATTTCTTATTATGGACACAGTGTTTGCTGTGTGAGAATGGAAACATTGCCAGGTGCAGCAGGTGTTGAGCACACAATCAATCTATCATATTCACTTAAAAAGGCATCTATTGGCTGCATGTAAACACTGAATCTCAATACTGGCTCTGTTAGAAATGTAAAATGTGTGATACTGCAGTCAAAAGGATTTTCCCAGTGCAAAGTCGTCCCTGACCTTTTTTAGAACAGAACACATTCTTTCATGGACCGTGAGGAACAGAGCAGCTGTAACAACTGATGAAATATCACTTTTTAACGAGACAAAAACAGCTATTTAAAGTCGGCGTCAAATTAGCTTGTAATAACTTATGCATGCACGTATTGATTTTCCTTTCTCGCGCGCTCACTTTAACACCCGTGCTCTAATCCTTTTGAACCGCTCGAGTGTGAGTTGTGAAGCCGAAAGCCAGCTGCTGTGCTTGTGGGAACTCATCATCCGTCCCTGAGTGGGGCAGAGCAGGTTAAAGTGATGAATCTGATCCAAGTTCCTGACAAACGCCTGCTGTTCAAGGCAACTGTTCCATTAATATTCAGATGTGCTTACTGGCTCCGTCACGGGGCGGAGAGGAAGCAAAAGTCTCCCTAAGTTGGAAAATAATTACAGTAACTTTTTCTGTCTCATGCTGCCAACTGCTACGGAGAGAAGACCGTGAGGTAGCGCTACGGTTTACAATTCATTTGATGTCATATTTTATTAGGAGTTTTTCACCTGCAGCACTTTTAAACAGGATTCAGTATTTGCATAAAAGCCAAAGTAAAAAAAAAAAAGGCCAACGCTGCTTTTCTATAGGGAAACCTAAGAAAATTATATACCAGCAAAACACCACATTAGTTCATGATCTTTCTAGCCCTCTATGTGGCTAATAGACCTCCTGCAACGAGGCTGCAAGATTAATGTGCGCTTTACACGCCTGTGCACCATTTTTTTCCTACTCCTGAATTCATTAGAGATGGTAACGATCTGTCGCTCTGACAGTCCGGGGCGGGGAAGGTCAGCAGAAACCTCTTATCTAGATTACGGCGCTCCCCACCAGTGGAGAAGTGCACCCAACGTTTTTCAGAGAGAGAATTTCTACAGAAAGATGTTTGAGATGCAAATCGGTGGATAGTGTGAGTGCTGAAACAGTTGGCTTCCCCGCTGCTTGGTAATGGTTTTACATTTTCGGGTATCTCTGATTGGCTAAAACGTCGATCACTCTTGACCTTTGGCCGAAAACCTTGAGCCACGTTTGAACTCCAAAGCACATCGACCCACGTGTCAACAGATTATTTCAGGATTAATCTGCTCTAAGACACTCCAGCAAGTTTTCTTTACATTTTTTTGAAACGATACCCTTCAGTTGGAGTGCAGTTGTATCTGGAGAGGATTTAGTGGCAATCTCGGTCTCTTCGATTCAATTTAGGCTGATGGTGATATTGCTCACAGTAATTTTATCCCTCTTTGAAACAAGTCCAGTATCTCTGAAGCTGTCATTAAAAACGGCAAAAAGGCAACGGTGACAGCGGCGTAGAGGATATCGTGGTATCAGGTAATTAAGTTGATAATGAAGCCATCGATTTGTCCGAGCGAAGGTCTCGGCTGAGTTTATTGTGCTGGATGACTGCCGTCACCAGAATGAAGCTCGCTCTCTGGACTCACTCCACTGAGGATCTGGGCCGATCAATCCTGGATTTGTTTTTTAAGTTTTAATCACTTTTCTTGCTACCTTGTCAGAGTTTGAATCACATGCAGATCCAAAAGCACTACAGTGAGTACTCACATGTGTACGTTACTGGACACTTGACCGACTTTGTCTCCGTGTTGCCTGTGTTGTGACTGTATCTTTGTATAATCGCTTAGGTAACTTGTGAAAACCATCTGTTTGGGATTTTTAGGGAAGCTCAATACTTCTCTGATCATCCGCGTGTCATTCAATATGAATCCAGTCTAACAGGAGTGAGAGAGAGATCCATCAAACCCCCCCAGCAAAAGTTTAAATGAACACTTCTGCCAACGAGATCAAAGAATCTTTTTATCCTGACGGCACATCGTATTGATAATATCTCTGTATGATAAGACGTCTCCCACCGTTGCTGTCGTCTGCTGCTCTTTGGATCCCGTTTTGCAAAATCTCTCGTTTGCAGAGAAAGCTTCAACGAAGACGCAACCAGGAAATAAAAAGATGAAAGATTTAATGTTTATAACAAGAACGTCACCTCATGTTTGCTGGAGCGGCATTAATAAAGATGGGTATGTAAACCTAAACATGATCATGAACCCATCAATATTGTTTTAATTAATTGGCTCTGACTTCCCAGTTCTTTGTTATAGATCCTGTCTTTGTCAATAACAAAGTACAAGAAACTATCTACAGCTACTGATACTGTAATCTCTTCTGTGTGGTGTATTGTGTGTTCCTCAGCCTCCCTCTCTGGACTCTTTGTCCGTCCAGACAGATATAAATGTTTCCTGTTTTGTCTCAGTCGGTCGTCTCGGCGCTCTCACTGTTTACGCCTGCAGCTCAATTTTCTGCTTTAGGTTTGTAGGAGGTTAGAGGAGAGACGTTTTTTGTTTTTTTTACTTTCTCTGGTTACTTGCTAAATATGTTTATTGTCAGGTTGAAGCAGTTTCTCATGGACATTGAAGTCCTAATAGATAAAATGCTTAATTTTCATTTTGTCTCTTGTGCCCGTCTTTCCTCTCAGAATGAACGAATGATAAAGGAGCATATTAGCACCTTCTGTTTCCAAGATTTATTGGACTACTCAGCATCCTACGATTTATGTCCAGTGCCAACATTAGGTGCTAACAGAGACACAGTGCTCCGTTTAAGTGAGTATGTAGAGGATGAGTCAGTTGAGATCAGAGCTTGAGTAACTTAACGTTTACGTTTTTATAAACTGTCACCATTATACAGTATGTGTGTTAAAGTTGCCTAACCCTCCTCATACCTTAACCAAAGTGTGTGTGCCATAACAGCCTGTTCTCACTCCCAACACGTCATTATTTTAGGGTCAAAGTATCATCCTTTCCTAAACCTAACGAAGAAGTTTTAGTGCCTAAACCTAACCTAAGTAGCGTCTGAAGGGGGGCGACTGTGACTCAGGCCAGCGTCTTGTTATCGGAAGGTCGCTGGTTTGATTCCTCTGATCTGCATGTGGAAGTGTCCTTGGGTAAGATACTGAACCCCAAAACCACCATCAGTGTATGACTGTATTGTAATGTATATAAATGAATGAATTACCGTAAGTCGCTTTGAACAAAAGTATCTGATAGATGCTCTGAAATGTAAAAAAAAAGTTGTCTTTCCCTTGATAATTAGCAGCTACAATCCTCAGACGAGGACTTGACAACTGTTTCTAGTTTTTCTTTTTGACTCTATCGACGGTGGTATGTTGTGGTTTCCTTCTTGCGACAGATGTACTTATTGTAAGTCGCTTTGGACAAAAGCATTTGCTTGATGCCCTAAATGTAAATGCAGCTTTAATGCCTAATCCTAACCAAGTAGGTGTTGTGCATAAACCTACCCAAGTACTTTTGCTGCCTAAACTAAACCGCGACATTTTCACATCTTAATAACAGTCTAAAAGTCATAATGTCATAATATGTGCGCTTTATTTTGTATTTTTACCAATCTTACTCGACACTGGAGGGTGCCACTGACCAAGCTGCTGTCTTTGATGAGTTGGAATTGAGGATGTGTTGACCACAACAAAACACTTTCCTTCACTTTAACCGCTCTGTGTCTCTCGTGTGTAGATGTAGAAATGGTGAGTTTTCAAAAGATTGTTAATAGACATTATCGATTGTGCAGAATCAGCCAGTATCAACATTCTTGTGTGGTAATACAATTACAAAAATGTATTTATTTATGTCTATATTATTGGGCTACAACTTACAATTATTTTCTGTAAGTGTAAACTGTTGGAAAAAGTCCTTCACAGTATCCCGGATTTTTGGTAAAGTGGTTGTGTGTTGCGGCGATGCCGTGATATGTCCAACAAAAAACAGATTTTCCACATGCTGCCTCTGTTACGCAGCAGTTCACCTCTGCCAGCAGTTTATTGTAGCCCTCCAGATTGGAGTCTGGCTGCAGCTGTCCACACTCCAGCAGATTTTCTCTCCCAAGCAGAGCTCCCGTGCAGCTCGGTGGCTTTGGCTGCTCTCAACCGACTATTTTTTTTTGCGGAGCTTTACGGAGCGTACTAGCACTTACCCATCCCTGGCCAGCCATTTTCCCTGAGAGTCTCAACATCAGGCAGCTGCTGCTGGCTGCGGCGCTGCCAACATTGTTGTTACAGATGTCCTTGGCCGCCACACCTGTACGTGATGAATCTCAACTTGGCCCAATGTGTCTAGTCGGGGAATAAACAACACGGCGAATTCAATATTGCATGTGTATTACAGGCCAGCTTGCATGGGGTCGAGGGGAGTTTATGTGTCGTGTTTGATACATAAACTCTGATTAAATGTGGCACTATCAGCAAAGCAGAACGCCGTTATTTACAGGAGTCGTAGCCGCGGGTTGGAAGCGGTGCTTTACGGAGGCTATCTGTTAAAGCCTTTGACATAAGAACTCCACGGAGCAGTTATGAATAAAATCAGAAAAAAAAAAAAAAAAAAGAAGACAGAATTAAATAAATAAAAATGCCGACACAGTAATGAAGCGGCGCAGCCAGCTACCTGTCTCTGCAGCTGCTGTGTTCTCCCTCTGTCAGCAGTCCAGCTGGAGTCGAGGGAGCCCGATGCCCCCATTAGGTTGTTTTGACAGCCTTATCCACTGTAATTAATACCAACCACTTTTAAATGAGATATATGTGAGACATGCTGTTTGCACTTCCCAGTTGGCGAGGGGGAAACCTTCTTCTTCATATTCTTCTCTGTGAACTGCTGCTGCTGTGGGTTTAGGACACTCGGCTTGCCTGGCTGCATCAGCAGAGAGTACAGTAAACACCGAGAGTGTAAATTCTGAAGACTCGACACTGATATTGATTTGTAAAAGCCGGAGAGGGAGCGAGAACTGAGGCAGCCTTCAACTTGAAAGCCGGTGATCCAGAGAGAGGGCTCGCTCTTCAGTGGGCGTTCTGTTTTTTTTAAAGCCAGAAATAGTAAATATTCAGAGTTAACGTGATATTAAAAGGTAGAAACCGTATGAAATGTTTGCACGTCCACACCTCAGCTCTCTCCGCACTACAGTATGTAATTAGTTCCCCTTCATCTTTGTCCCTGTTGTGATTAGATATTGATGTCAATAAAGGAAATCAATAAGCTTCACCTGGG
The DNA here is from genome assembly GCA_903131615.1 of Diplodus sargus. Classification (NCBI taxonomy): domain Eukaryota; kingdom Metazoa; phylum Chordata; class Actinopteri; order Spariformes; family Sparidae; genus Diplodus; species Diplodus sargus. The sequence goes on along the minus strand of CAEMYA010000069.1, from coordinate 2,435,884 downwards.
GGGCCTAATGAACCTTGTGTGTTTCAGCTCTATTTCAGATGGATAACGAGCCGTTTTGCAGTTATGAAGACTGCTGGTGCAATAAAGGATGTAACTGTTCTTCATATTTTACATGTTTTTATTCTCTTCAGAATATAAACCTGATTATCAATTGTTTTCAGGTAATGAAGTGGTGAAGGAAAACTGCTTTAATGTACATATTGGGCTACGAGCGTTAGCTGTTGCCAACACATTTCAAGCTTCATGATTTTTGTCGTCTAAAGTCTTCAGTGTTTTTTAGGATCCTATTACGTATATTGTAGAAATTCTGTTGCATATTAAACCGGGCCTACGACGACATGTAGGGCAGTATTTAGTGTCAGGGATACAGTAAACATGTCCAACGCTAGGCTAGGCGAGTTAGCTTCCGTAATTTATCCAGTAGTTTCGTTAACCTTTCATTCATGCCTACGTCCAGTCTTTGGGTTGTTGTGACCGGGTCTTATTGAAATATTTTAAACATATAATACACATGTATTTCATTTTGAACACACCTGATACTCTGAGAGACTCATGTTCGAACTGCAGTCAAATCAGATATAGTTTGCGGGTGATGAGAATCAGATTTTAGTGTCCGGACATCTCCAACTTCTCTTCATGGGTGGTTAGAACAATGTACTGACTGCTGGTGACACGAAAGACACTTTGAAATTCGATATGAGCAAGAAGAGCGCCCAGACTTCTAGAAATCAATCTGGATATACCAAAAAAATGGATTTGGACTGCCGAGCTGAACGAAGCCATACAGAACAAAAACAACAACATATTGCCAGAGTGAAAATAATGTGTCCTGCCTGCAAGTGTGTGCTGTATCTCCAGTGTCCGCAGTCTGAGGAGGTGCAATGAGTTTGATTTTAGTGGTTGTTCAGTCAGACTGTACATTGGGAGAACCAGAATCAACAGTCGCTTCGCTTTAATTAATCCAAACAAATTTACAGTGCGCGTCGGATGAGGAGTTCCGACTCTCCCTTCAAGTAACGACAGAAATCCATATCATTGAACCGCTCCTCTAAAAGAAGCAGGGGAGGTAGATTTTAATTCTCTTTCAGCTGTAACTGCACACGACATCGAAGCCTGCGAGGTCTCATGCAGAAAGAAATAAAGCAAGTGCACATTCTGGGTCGATTTGTTCCCCAATAATTAAAACTTCTCTTTT
>CAEMYA010000069.1:2417340-2434660 GCA_903131615.1 Diplodus sargus | reverse complement strand
TTTTTACTTTAAGTCGAGTTGTTCTTTCTTGTGTAACTGAAGAGTTTGCAGCCTGATGAGGTCAAAGTGAAACACGTGTTAATAACCAGCTGATCCGCTGAAGACTCGTCAGACTGACGTTGTGATGACCTGATGCATCATCATCTAAACTTATACAGCTGGGTCGACTCTCACTCAGGAGACATCGTTTCAGTCTTCTGCTACGTTTTTTGTTTTGTCATTTTTTCAGCTTTTTCTCATTTTTTGATATCTTCCTACTCCATTTATTTTCTTTTAAATGCAATTTCTAATCTCCTTTAATGTCATTGTATGCCCCCTTTAAAGCACTTTGAGTTGCCTTGTGTCTGAATTGTGCTACACAGATAAACCCACCTCGTCAGCATCAATGGAGAAGAAAGAGGGGGATTTGGATTTGTCCGACCGCCCCTTAGGGAGGAGGAGAGTCGGGACAAGAGCCGCGCTAATCCGGCTCGGTTTGAGGCTGCTCCTGGCTAACGCTCGGTCGCATGGAAAGGAAATAGACTCAGGCTGGTAAAACAATGTGAGATCAGAGACCTCTATCCACCTGACATGTCGGATCAAGCTGTTGCGTTCTGTAAGACCACAGCGGGACGAGGAGAGCCGGACTCTGTGTTTGTAACATCGATGCTTGTCGCTCACACACAGTCAGAGTTGATTTCCCAGATGTTGAACTTTTGGTTTGAAGCTGCCGACCACATTATCACCATCTTGTTGCTTCACACTGACACAGATTCAATAGATTCACTTTGTGTTCATGTATATTTGTATCTAAAAAATAGTCCACACACTTTATTTTCCCTTTTCAACCTTGTCTTGTGTTATGACGAGCAAATGACCTCTAACCTTGCAAGAATTAGTTTTATTTTACTATATCAGGATTTTTTACACATTCATTTCGTAATAGAGGCAAATTCTGCGCTAAAGCTTCCGGAGCAGACAAATAAACGTGCATGAAACTTTGAAAACCACTGTCTGAAGCCAGCGACGCGTCTGTGACATTTGCTGAGAAGTTCAAGGAAGAACTGGCCCTGAATGACAAAGACTAGAGTTCTTCTTTTACAGCGAGTTGGAGGAAACCAGCACAGGTCCTCACAGGCTGGTGATTAATAATAGTTCCCCTTCAATTATGACCTTTTTACGCTTTTTTAGATTAACTCCGCATAAAAGTCCACCATCGCTCACAGGGATCGCGGGGAAGTGATCAGGTTTACGTTGATGTTTGGAGACAGCAGCTTCTCATCATCGTGACCTTCATGCGCGTAAACGAGCCGCTGATTACAGCCGCGCGTGTGTCACCAGTTTACGCACTGGACGCGCACGAAAGGAAAAAAAAGAGGGTTTGTTGTATCTACTTCTCTGCACATCTTCCTCCCTCTCTCTCTCTCTCTGTCAGACAGCAGCGGTGGATCGTAAAGCACTCAAACTTCTCCTCCATCCTTCCGCTTTAATTATCTCTCCTCCCAGTGCGATTTACAGCTCCGCATGCGAGGAAGAGGAGAGGAGTGACCGAAATACATCCTGATCCGAGGAGAGCCCCACGTTGTTTTCCTTTTCGGTTGTAAGCCCACCCACTTCTGAACGGGCTCACTACCTAAAAGCAGAGGAGGGGAGGAGGAGGAGAGGAGGAGGGGAGGAGGAGAGGGGGATCTGGGCTGGGAAGTGGCGGGGACGCAGCGCTGACAGACAGAAGCTGGTTCCACAGAAGAAGTCTGCAGGTTGACGCGTTTCTTGTCGGATCGCAGAAACGCAAACATGAAGGAGAAGAGTCTGATCGAGACGGCTAAGATGCAGGGACACGTCATGGTAAGCTGCCTTTTTTTTTATATTGAGCTCATAAATGCGTGACGCCGATGAAATCACACCGCTCCTTTTTTCCTTCTTCCTCTTCCATTAACACCCCGGGCAGGTAGTGTCGCTTTCTCACCGTTACCCACACGCGCTCTGGCGCACGACGGAAGCTTTTGGACATGAGCGTGTGCTGCGTTTCTTCTTCTTCATCCTCTGATCTGATTTTTCTGAGTTCACGCCCTTTTTTTTGGTGTGTGTGTGTGTGTTGTTGTTGTTGATTTCACGTGTCTGCGACCAAACGCAGTCAGGATGTTGGAAAGTTTCGGCTGGTCGTGAAACACTGCAGAGTTTTTTAGGTGTGAGTGTGTGTGTGTGTGTGAGTGTTTGGAGGTCAGAGGTAATATTTCACTGCATCTAAAGCTGCGGAGGTGCAGGATATATTACCCCGGCTGTGCTTTGTGCTGGGAGCTGTGTGCAGCTATATTGGATGGATGTATGTATGTATGAGTGGAGTGAATACTCAATGTGCCCTGGGACTCTTTTTAGATATTAAAGGGTCAGTTACATCACTTTCAAAAAGGCTTTTTGATTCTTTGAATATCTCTTTGACTCTTGAATATTTGATGCTCACTGAAGTTTCCTCCCCGGCCAGTTTAGTTTAATGTAAATTTCTTTTTTCTCCCTCAATTTTCCCCCTTGATTGCTTTATTTATAGCTGAATAAGCCGTACTCTGCGAACACTCCAGGCCATTTTGGAGGATGTGGGGCACAGCTGTGTGGAGTCAGGCCGTTTCTAAACGGTTCCCCCTCACACTGAAGACGGTCCTCTCTGCTGCCTCTGGCCTTATCTACTGCGGAGATGTGCGCCGAGTGTTTATCTGCTTCATCCCCGCGTAATGAAAAGCAAACACGAGGTGTTTATCGTGGGGATTTTTGGTCAACTTCCAAAAAATCAGAAAGTCACTTGTGCTGAGCGACGAGATAAAGTGAGTGTCGTCTTTCCGCTCTGCGACTGGACGAAGTTTTGAATGTGAGGAGAAATCTGGAGCCCGGAGCAGAAACCGAGTGGAACCTGATCTAAAGATGAGATACTCTTCAGAGGGACGGCACACTGAGGCACTGATAGAAAGTTACAGTTTTCCAGATGTTCAAGCTCAGATTTGACTTTATTTTCAGGTTGACAGACGCCACTCAGTCAGTCGCCTGAATTAATAGTTGTACGTTCCTGCAAACCACGGATACGTTTGTTTCAGTATGCATCTTGTTGATTTCTGATTAGCTCACTTCCTCATCGGGTGTTTGACGGTATGGTGAGAGACCACTGTCCGATCAGCCAACGACCATCTGGACAGTCTTTGTGGGGAAGGAAGGAAATGGCGTTCTGTAGTACCTTGAAAGATACCTTAACTCGTTCTATCCTCAAGAAAACTGAGTATAAATTGAGAGATTTTGTTCTACATTTCAGGCCAGTTGTTGATTTACTCCTGTAAAGGTGCTTTTTGTAAGAAAAGTTGAACTGACACTCCGTTCTACAATCCCACAGTGTTGTTATTTGAAGAGCTGGGAATGAGACTCAAAAATCTACTTTTCTTAAAACCAGCACATTGTACAAGTTGCAGATGAGAAGAATAAACCATCTGAATCCTTGTTTGCCAGCACAGGTTAGTGTGAGAGTACAACACCTCGTACTCTTGCTGGTCGGTTAACAACCCGGCTGCCAGAACACGTGTTGGACACTATGCATTTCTGCAAACCAAAGATATGTTTAGACTTTTCATTTCTTTAGGTAAATGTCATGTTTTGGCCTAAAATACCTGTTTTTGTCGCCACAAACACGTCCTGAGGTCTCCTTAAAGATATCAAGTGGTGTCAAACTTACAAATTTTGAAGCAACTGGGCCGTTCTGAATGATTCTTCCTGTTTGTCCAGTCCTCATAGTACATTTTAAAAGCCTTGTGTCGATAGTTGTTCTGAACAGCTTTTTTTTTTCCATTACCCCCACCAAGGATTTAATGGTTTCACCTGTCTTTGTTGGTTTGTCAGCAGGATTACACAAAAACTGCTGAACAGTTTTCTACAAAACTTGGATGGAAGATGGGCGTCATCCAAAAGAAGAACTGGTTTACATTTCGTGCAAATCCATGAATTTTTCCATGAATCTTTAACATTGTGACATTGAGTCATTCTCAGCATTTTTATTAATGTTTCAGGGAACAATGCACGGATCTTGATGAAATAAATCAGCCATGAGTGCGTACAAAACAGGACTATTCCAGCTACAGCCACACAAAACACAGATACGGTGAAGCGTGCATCACATACATGTCTTGTGAACATTTGCCAGATTCTACGATTGCTTTAAATGTTGGCAGGAAACAGAAACTGAAATCACTGTAACTACCCTGTACGGTGGCTGCTGCTGAAAGTGAATACAAAATAAGGATTCCCTGATCAGCTCCTCTTGCAGGACTGCAGTGAACGTGCACCTGCTGAAAAAAAGACTTCCATAATTACTCCATCTGCTGCCAGACTCCATTTAGGCCACTTCAGTTGAACCACACGTTTGGTCCACAACTGAAGCAGTTCTTGTTGTCGCTCTCGCAGGTCGTCTGTTGCTGTCTTTCATTGTGTGCATTTGGATATTGATGTATTCATATTCTGTTTGATTTACCGACTGAATTGGCTGTAGAAGTATTCAACCTCTAGGGTAGTATTTAGCAGATAACGACACGGAAATTGCACGACGGCAAAAGCAGACAGTGTGTTTTGGCTCCGGCGTGATGGGTTTAGCGCACCGAGCGATTTGCTTCCTACACAATAAGCTCGCACTCGTGGGACGGGAGACAAACTGTTGTGTCTCAGTGGGAAGTCCTCTCAATAACAGGGAGAAGCCGGCACAGCGTGGTGTCTGTCCACCAAACATGCCGGTTGGATGTGATGGTTGGCCGTTGGGGAGTCCGTCTGCAGCTGTAACAGGTAGGACTTGAAAGTGGGTGCCGAAACGCCCCCGAGGTGCCGCGGTCCCCGCGCAGGAAATTGCAGCTAACCAAGGCTGCATCCAGACGCCTGTCATGACAGCGGGGATGTTAGCATGGAACACACACGCTATTATCTCACCTGTTCACTCGCAGCCTTGCCTGCTTGATGTCTGCAAGTGTACGAGCTCGTGGCAGGAGCGCGAGACCATCCTGCTGACGGCTCTGACGCTCGTTCTCCGGCTCCTTCCTTCTGTTTGTGTCTAATTGTTCTCCGACACGGCAAACATCCTCCTTCAAGGCCACGGAGCTGCTCAACAACTAATGATTTCTCTGGGCTGAGATGAAAAATGGACTGAGAGATTTATCTCTGCGAATAAAAGCATGGGAGGCATTCAAAAAGACTAACCAGGAAAGGGGCCTGTTGTCATGGTTATTATATTTGAGACTGTTGTGAGTTTGAGTAAACATCGGGGCTCCTCCACCGAGGGCTTCTGTTGTCTCATTAACTCCAAAGTGTGTGCGGCTGCATGAAGCAAACATTCAATTTAGCTTGACTCCAGAAGCATTATGAGGTCACTGTGGGGAGTTTTGGCTCCCGAGTTATTTTCTTATTATTGTACTTTGGAATATTTGAACAAACATCGAGGCCGCCTGATAGGAGAGACAAATCGCTTTAGATACTCTACAGCGGGTGTGTAAAACCGCCGAAGAACATCACTGGTACCCAGCCACAGTCTGTTCACTCCGCTGCCACGTGGCAAAAGATACGGAAGTATCCACCGCCGTACCGCCAAACTACACAGCAGCTTCGCTCCCGAGACCCTGAACTCATCCTCAACACTCCAGACAGATGAAGCAGGACGCAAGGAGTAAACCTACACTTCAATAAATCTGGCTGTCATGTGTGCTTGTCTTGGATATCGGCATCAGCAAAATCAGTATTGACATATTGGATATTGACGAATGACAATAATAACATTGTGCATCCCTGGAGTCAATACCTGACCTGAGTTTTGGTCCCAGTGCAGTATTAATGTTTCACGGCCTCGATGCAGCAGCTCAGGGAGCTGAAGCCAAAGGACTGTATGATGTTTGTTTGTTTTGAACTTTCCTCCTGTGATTCCAGCTTGTCTCCTTATATTACTGGACAGTTTACTTTTTGGTTGAGACTGATCAAACACATTTCATATGACGAGTGATGAGAGGTTTCAAGGAGGCCGGGGGAGGCTAACTTGGTGGAGTGTAAACATGTTTGAAGATCTTTTCTAACGAATCACGCTGAACCCTTCCCTGCGAAGAAATCCAAGTTTACTCCACCATTTGGAGTAAACAAGCTTAAAGATAAGATGAAGTATTTGATGCCAACTTGTGATACTTGATACGTTTTAAAAGACATTTTTGGCTGTTAAAAATTGTGAATTATGCTTTTTGGCACCCTGATTTTTGTATCAATATACTATGTATCACAATTTGGCAAATAATACATAAAATAAGCTCATTTATGATGAAAAAAACTCTTAAATTCTGTTAAATGGCAATATGTTTGTACCATTAATTGGGACAAACAGCATGGCAATAGTTTTATAATCATATTTTAACCACATTATTCCAACAAAGAATGATAAATATTACATTTTTTGCTCAGTTCTGTTTGAAAAGTCATGTAAAACATCACAGCAGAGACAGCAGAGTGAAAAGAGCTCCCTCCTCTTCAGACGCTGATGTTTCAAAGATCTGATTACTCCGGCAGACAGCGGCGATAAGCTCCGTGCACCGACTCTCACCTTTATCGGAGATGAGTCTAATTTTCTGGCCGTGATGTTTTTCCTGGAGCGCCGTGCTGGAAGCAGATGTGCTCCTGTTTACATACTGAAGAATGCCTCTGTTGTGCAGCTCACACAGCTGTCTGCTGCGCCGCACCTGCCTGTGCGCCTTCAGGCCGACGACTGCGTGTTGATGGAGGGGCCACCCTGCATGATTTAGCGCTCCGCCGCACAGTTAATGCCTTTTCAATACAAACTTCATGGCTGCAGGCCAACTTGTAGGTGTTGTGTCAATAGCTCACTTGTTTTTCGTGCCCGTCCGCTTCCAAGCATGTGAAGAAGAAGTGAAATCACAGCGCTGTTCGTCCACCTCCGCATGCACGCTGCTTTGTTGATGGTTGTGCAAAGCCTCCGCTGCACCCCGCTCCATGATCTTCCAGACATTTGGTATCTGAGCACCTGTTATCCGCTGCCTCGTAGTGAGTGAGTCAGCATTACCGTCACAGCTCTTTGACACTGTTGTTGCCGCATTCTGAGGCTTACAGAAATATCAAACAGGGTTCGGAATAAGGTGTTAGACGTGTACTGGAGACGGTCCAAACAGCACTGAGATGGAAAGGAAAAATATACATGGCTGCAGCAAGGGGGAGCCGGAAGAGGATATCAGGATCTATTTAATCACAACCATGATTTAAAGTACAGTAATTTCCTTGATAACCAGGCCCTTTGATCTTCTCCATTTTCACTATTAATTGACAATATTTCCTTAAAGATAGTTCCTTTGTTGGCACAAGCTAGTCATCCATCATGTTGCTGGCTATAACTCATGTTGCACTGTGCAAAGAAATTCATTTAGTCTGCCATCGAGCCATCTAGTCTAGTCTCCAAGGAAAGTGTCATGATTTGGGTTAAAGTACCTGTTATGGTTGGCACAAAAATGCCTCAAGATGGTCTTTGTTCCAAAGACTAATTGATCGCCAAAAACTGTCCCCAATGACTCCAACCTTGTTTGCTCGTTTGGCAGCCATGCAGCTTTTAAGATAATCAGATTGCCCATCTGTTGTTGCGTCTTGTTCTTATTTTCATTTTCAAATAATCTGTAGACCATCTTCACGCCTCCATACCAGCAATAACCATGACTGGAAGTGTAATGTTTTTTAGTTGTCGAAGAACGCCTTGAGGGTATTTCATCAGATTTGGTCTCAAGGATGAACTGATTAGATTTTGGTGGTCAAACATCAAGGGACCCTGTGACCTTACAAAACACAATAACGGGCATTACTCAATAATTAATGTGGTAATTACAACAAAACTTTGCACAAAAGTCGAATACGATAAAGTGATGAGGCGATGGCATTTTCTATCCCAAATGCCAAAGGTCAACCTCAAAGTGACATCATAATGTTCTGCAATAAAAAAAAAAAAATTCTGGCTGTTTTTCATCACCATGACTCCAGAGCAGAAACTTGGAGGCAACAACATACGTCAGCGAGGCAGTTATTGTTGTTATTGATTGATTGATTCACCAGTTAGTCAGTAAATGTCCATCACCAACCCTAAATTGCAATAATATGAGCAGATATTTAAAGTGAGCAAAACACAATAATCATTATTTACTCCATTTAAAAAGCTAAAGCCAGCAAATATTTTGTGCATTTTGTTCGACTAGTAACTTGATTATCAACCAATGAATTGTTCAAATGTTTGCAGTTGATTTTCTGCAGGTCATCTTGTTCAGCATTTTGTCAGCACCATCTGAGTATTTTACATAAATAAAGTAATTTGCTGATAAAAAAATACTCCATCCTGCACTCTTATTCTGAAATGTGTCCCAGTGAGGGGGGGTCTGTGGGTACTTGTGGGGTATTTATGAACCTGATTGGGGTCAGCTTTTTTTCCTAAAAAACTGAAGTGTGTGGTGGATGTGCCTGAGGGACCTGATTTATAGTGACCTTTATGTGGGCCACACTTTTTCAGCGGTGCAGGCTCACAACAGCAGCATTTCATTAGGCACTCTGGCATCCATCACACTGAGTGTTTCCCCTTTGGCTACATTTGTTTGTCGAGCAATCAAGCGAGGCTGGCAGATGGCTCGAGTTATCAACTTTTTGCAGCAACGGAGCTGGAATCTTATGACAGACGTGGTTAGTTGGATTTAAGGTCGTGCTGTGTGAAGCCGTCTCCTGAATATCGACTCTTTGATTTCCGTTGTTCACCTGTTTGTCCGTATGTGAGCTGCAGAGACGAGACAAAAAAAGCATGTAATGACTGTAATTAGGTAGCGAGCAGCTGATCAATAACTATAAAGTTTGTCTGATGCTGAAGTACCTTATTTGCGGTTTCATTTATCCTGCTTTCAGTGTGACCTGCTCAGCAATCAGGGGCTTTGTTATGAGACCATTTCAACAAACACATTTACCAAGAAAAACAATTTTATTATATTTTTAAAACCTTTCACAGCCTTTTCGATGGCGGCTGGCGCCTCGCTACGCCCTAAAGCCTTGTTTTATCATCTATTTTACTCTAAATGAGACCATGATTTACAAAATGAACATCATGCTGTGTTGATAAAGACTCCAACTGGCGATTGAGCCCATAAACTCATCAGGAAACTGTTTACTGAGAGAATAAATCAAGTCACAAATACGGTTATTTTCTCATAAGCTTACATACAATCGGTCTTCTTTTGGAAACCAGTGTAGGTTTATGGCTTCACTTTTGAGATTAGGAAGCTCCTACCATATTTTTTATGTTAAGCTAAGCTAAACTTAGGTGGTATTGATCTTCTCTTTATACTCTCAGGAAGAAAGTGAACACGTTTCTACAACTATTCTTTTTAGTTGTGGACACCTACAATCCTCGATTGGCTGTACGAGTTCACAAATGTGAACTTGATGCTTCTTTTATTGCATTGTCAGCTGCCTGTGTGAACGAAGTAGCCTCTGAGGTGATAACGGAGATTTTCCACTGTCTTCCGGTGATATGTGAATGTTTTTCAAGCTGCTCGCTGTCTTAAAGGGGCTCTATGTAACGATTTGTGCCAACTAATCACTTTTTTATTGGCCACGTGTGAGCGGATTGTAGTGTGATGTGAAACACGAGACCTCTCTCGTCTCTCTCGGTTGTCTTTACAAGCCCTTGGACGATTTGTTGAACTGTGGATTTCTTTATGAGAAGTCTCGGGTTGGGTTTTCCGCGACTGACCAAACGATGTGACTTGATGCACGTTCTCGTGCGCCTCTCAACAACAGGAGCTAACGTTAGCTGAGAAATGGAGTCTGCTTATTAGCGAACAAAGTCCCACAGCGCCCGTTTTAACCCTGCAGAGATGGTGTTGATTTCCACCTGGATCGGTTCCCCTCTCAACTCTGCTATCCTTGTATTTACTTCAGTTTTTATTGTGTGCCGTTAATTTTCAATTAAAAGCTGTAGTAGTGCTTGTGTGTGTCATCCCGCCTCGAAGAGCATTTTTTCAGCGAGGATTTCTAGTCTTAGCCTGACATGGTGGTCTGTTTCAGTTGCTTTTACACCCTTGCCAACAGTAAGATGCCAAAGAAAACAATGAGTAATTGTATAATTTTGGCACACCAGCGCAGCCATTCAAATACACTGAAGATGCAAAATAACTGTTACTGGCAGTCGAACCCAGCGTCCCAGCATCCCGGCCGACTGCGCTTATTTGTGTTTGTGGCTCCATTCATTTTATTCACACCGCAGCGATAATTGAATTTTTAAACCTGTCACAATGGCGTCACACCGTGCGCGCTGTGTCTTGATTTCACTGCCTCACGCATGGAAGTGTCCCACATAGAAATCCTTGAGACGTTCGGAGGCGTCCTCCTCCTCCTCCTCCTCTTCTTCTTCCTCGTGCACACAGAAATCCGCCGTCTCTCTCTGTTGCACCCTCCTCCCCGGCCCTGAGCAATCAATCACCACTTAGCCAGGCTGCACCATGCTGAGCGCTCCAACGAAAAAAATAATGAGTATACAGTAGCTGAATATTTCATACAAAAACCCGCCCCATCCATCCCTACATTGTTTGTGTCTCCAGATTGAGGACCCGTGCTAGTTAAGGTCTGATTGCTGCGATGTTCCTCTTTTATGAGCAGACGCAGTAATTGGGCTCGTTCGAGTGGTCGTGTTGATTTCTTTCTTCTCTGTTTTTATGTGTGGTTATTCATTATAATGAAACGGAGATAGTCCCAGAGTGCTCAGTGAACACTCAGTGTACAATATATGGCTTATAAGTGCTGCGCTCCTATTATGAAGTGCATTGATGAGTTGAATCCAGGTAAAAGCCATTGATATCCATCATATAGGCTGTTGTAGAAGGAGATAGGGAGTCTTAATGGACCGTCCCAGCGGTTTGCATGGTTGCATATACACCTCACATCACTATTGACCAGTTTCCTGAGAATACCATCAGATTTTATATCTGTTTACCAACTAATAGCCACTGGCTTCCAACTAATTTGCGACTGTATCAAGATCAATAATCCTCTCAACTCCAGCCCACACTATCTCCTCTATCCTTATGATCTGGGAGCCTAATGATGGATGATTTTGCCTAAGACAAAGATAATTTAAAGTCTACTGTCTAATTAGATGATTGACAACCCATTTGTCTCCCTAATTGGACACGTTCACCATTAGCTGGGCGGCCATTTGTCTCTAAAACTGGAAAAACATGACAGTTTGGAGCAAAGCCATGCCTGTATCACAAGCCGTCTCAAAGGAATTATTTGATATTTATTGCCATAAGTAAGTAAGATGAGAATAACAATCCATCCATGTATAGTGTCTGTCGGGTTAATGGCTACGGCCTCAAGTTAGCAAGCTTAGCTTCATACCAAGATCATGGAAAAGATCATGTTTTGGATTAAAAACTACCTGGTTTTGTTGTCACAAACACGGCTGGAAATGCTCATTTATTGCTAAAAAATGTTGAAACTCTGTCTTGAACAGTGGTCTCTGGCTTGAAAGTAAGCTCATATACATGTCAGGTGAAGCTCACATGATGTGTATCGTAAAAATGTCAATATGATGACACATGACACTAATTTAAACGTATCTGTGCAGATACATAGAAATCCAACGTTCAATCCAGGCTAGCTGTGTCTCCATATTCAGTCTTTATGCTAAGCTAAGCTTATCATCTGCTGCATGTAGTTTCATTTTTAAGAGCCAGACATGCGAGTGGTATTGATCTTCTCAGCTAACTCTTTTCAAGAACTGAATGCTCTGTGACGCTTTAAGCTAAATGCTAACATCAGCAAGCTAACATGGTTACTCATTGGCAGATGTAATGTTTGCCATGTGGACTGCCCTAGTTAGCATGCTCACATTTGCTAACTAGACCCAAGGTACAGCTGAGGCTAATGGGAATATCAGTAGTTTCATTAGGTATTGGCGCTACATGCAAACAGCTGTAGCAGGCAATTAGAGGGAAACATGAATGTTTACATCTACACAGCTGTTGTGTGGTTTTTAGTAGCGTGACTTTGTGAATGCAGTGATTTTTAAGGATATATCTCAAACTTCAGATGACTCATCATTCTTGAACACACCAGCAAGATCTACTTCTTCCCTTGGTTGCTTCCCCGTAGGCTTCACCACAGGAGAGCATCTGTTTCCATATTCCCAGCAAGCCGTGCCACACCCAGCCCAGCATGGAAATCTGATTTTAATGATCCACATATTTGATTTGGCTTTTTATGCCAGATGCCCCTAATGACGCAAACCTCCCGATTTATCTGGGCTTGGGATCGGCAACTGGCTCGTGGCTGGGGAGGATGTTTCTCAAACATCGGAGGTAAAATCGAGGTTATCCTTGAAAAAAAGAGGCAGGAACGGGCAGCCGGGATGCTCTTGGAAGTTCAAGGAATCACTTTGAAGTATGTTGTTTGTGGTTGCTTGTTGGTGCATTCAAGAAAATGATGTTTAAATTCATGTTGTTGAAGAAATAGCACACAAGATTGTTGCAAAAGACAAAATGTAAATTCATAGAGTGTGTTTGAACTCTCCTCTGTGACCGTACAAGGTTCCCTTCCTCACAACTGCATCACCACGTAACCTTGACAAAATAAAACTAAAGGTGAAGAAACATCCCCTGTGATGGATTTACCCATCTCGGGCATGTTTCAAGTCTCTGCAAGTTGATTTTCTTCCGCTGCACTGAAATTAATGGGAACTGCCTGCGAGGAAGAAAATTAATCTAAAAGCATGCGTTATACTTTGGGAAGTGGACGGCGATAACTGTATATGCAATTTGGAGTTAATGGGGTAAAACACCCAGAACCTCACCAGTACGGCTCCTCGAGCTCGGACACAGTTGAGATATGGGATATGCGAAAGGAGCCGCAACTCAAAATCAGGATGAGTTAGCGAATATTTTGCGCTTTGAGGCTCTGTTTTTGGACAGGAAGTGTTCTGACGGGAGTCTTGGACGAGCAGATTTAACATGTTAACGACAGCATTGTGGTCAGAGGCTACTGTAAAGGAAATAATGTAAATCTGACTCCATTGACTGTTTTCTGTGACTTTAAAGAGGCACTACTCAGAAATATTTATCTTCTCCATTACTGGATAAACAGGCTACTAGGAAAAGCTAAGAAAGCTAAAAAGGTGACAGGGTCCGCCAAATGTAAACAAAGTAAAACAGTATGAGATTTTTGGCTGTTTATTCAGTTTGGTCTTAAGAAAATGAAGTCAATAGAAGATCTTTATCTTTTGATTAAACGACAAAATGCACCTTTAAAGGACAACACAGTTTCATACTGTTTTACTCTGTTTATATGTGGCGGACCCTGCCACCTTTTTAGCATCAAACAGTGTTCTGGGACGTTATTTTCCAATGAGAACAGCTTGTTTACTCACTTAAAAATAAACATGTCTGCCTTTTTATTATTATATATTAGTTATATTAAAATTCAGTGAAAATCAATCATAAACATTTTTCCAAAACTACATAATGCCCCTTTAAACTTTTTTTCTTAAAGGTGCACTACGTACTTTTTGAAGAGGATAAAAAATGTGTATTGAATGATTCTCACAGATTTTTATTAAGTTTAATGTATAAACTAAACAAACAAACAAACTGATCACAAAGAATAACACCATTCCACCCTGTTTTACTTGTTTACTTGTGGCGGACCCTGCCATGTTTCTTGCTTCAAACAGTGTTCTGGGACCTTATTTTCCAATGGGAACAGCTTGTTTATTCACTTATGGAGGAAAAACAATTCCGAGACCTCACTGACATTGTAGATATTAAAATTCTGCTTTGGTAAAGCTACACATTGCCCCTTTAAATACAGTATTAAATGTCTTTGTAATCGTCTGTAGTGAATCAGAAGGCTGACGCTCGTCCTCCTCCTGCAGGCCTGTTTCCTCCCCCCTGCAGGAGGAGCAGTGTGTGTTTGTGCTCGGCATTAATGATGATTTCCCTCAGTAACACTCGTTAGGACTCTGACATGATAAGCTGGTTTCCACCACTTACTCATGGCATTGAGTGTAATTGCATTTCACAGGCAGACCGTGTGCGCAGAATGAGCAAGCGGGACGACTCAATGACTCAATTTGTCTGAAATCACTACGTCTCACTACATCACCTCGGCGTTGGCCGTCTCCTTGCCTGTATGTTTTCAGACATCTCTGTTCAGATATATACGCCGTGAAAAGGGGGCTGCTCTGTTATCGACTGTGGAACAATGTAAACACGAGGATAATTTAGGTGAGTGATGGAGGGAGGAGAGAAACAAGCGAGGCCGACTGGCAGGCAGAGGGGGCAGATGGAGAGAGAGAAAATACGTGCAATGCCAATTTTTTGACTTTCAAATTGGAGCGCGCAGTCCAACATGATGAGGGAGTTTGGAAACCCATTAAAAAAACTAAGCTGAGGAAAAACAATTGGGCCAAATTTCTGCCAAGATTAGCTGCATTCTGTGAGACTGGGCAAATAAACATCTTTCCCACTTGGACTGTGCAGCAGCGGAAGGTGGAGGGATCTGCGGTGGAGGCTCGGACGGAGCAGAGCGGAGATGAGAAATCATCCTGTCAGGAATTTGCACATGGAAATCTTTCGGGCTGCGTTTTTCCTTTTTTGACGTTAACCTTCGAATGACATTTGTGTTTGTTCACATTTCTCAGAGTGTGCTCTCTCGTTTCAGGCTTCCACTCTCTATTGAAATTAAATAGATTACAGTTGAAGCTCAATCCCGGTTTAAAGTTTGTATCCCTGCACCTCATTTCCAGCTGCTCCTCTAACAGAATACAGTTAGTGGTTGAAATCTGCCGCTTTGAAACGAGACAACCCTGCAAGACCGTCACGTGTCGTCAGTTGTCGTCGATGGATGTGACCGGACATTTCCAATCTTCAGCGGTGGTGATTCCTCTCGTGCAGATGTGACAATCCTGGTGTCAATGCAGTGACATTTAGCTAACATTAGCAACCTGTGTTCCTTCCCTGGCGGTCTGCACTGATATTAAAGCAAGTGCAATAACTTTAGATAGCTAAACTTTAAACTAAATAATCTTGTTTGTTTTGGTTTTCGTTGTCAAAGAAATGAACCTAAACTAAGCCTTCCTGTATGGCATGGTTATGGTTGTGCTTCTTGGTTAAGAAGATGCTGTTGGTGATATTTCCACCTTTACTTGATATTCTTTGTGAAATTGAGCCACGCTTCGTACTGTTTTCTCCTTTCTCGTTGCAAGTTTCCAGCAGTGTAAATGCATGATTGTGACGTCAGTGTTTTACAATGTGCAGCAGTGAGACACACATCATGCCAACACTGTGTGGATTGGTGAGAGGAATTCAGTGTTCCTCACAGAACGGTTATGAACTCGAGTCGGCTGAGAGTGAGAGCAGAGAGTCTATTAGCCAATTGGTCACGGACGGCGCCGTTCTCTCAGACTATTAAAACAAATGTATTAAATTATAAAATGCTAAAATTGGTTGTCGAATATACTTAGGCAGCAGTTAATATACCTGAACGGGCCGCTCAAGTGAGATATATGTGTGGGAAACACTGAAATTGACGAGCTCAGAAATCGTTCTAATCTTGGAACAAGTTAAAGACTGGAACCACTTCTGGATCCAGATTACACAGAACCTTTTTATAAGAGGATCTGTTTCTCTGTGGTCCAACTCCCAATGAGTAGATGGTCCCTTAAAAGGGTCCGCTGGATTTGAAATATACGGCCCCTTTTTACACATTAATGGGCGACTTGAACCGGTCGAGAAAGATTCAGGGCTCTCGCTCGCTCTGAAGTGCAGCTTGTGTTATGTGCTTTCTCCCGCTGCAGCAGTGCCTGTTGTAGAAGCTTTATGATCGGCCTATAGGACCATTTTACTCTCCGCCTTTCGCCATCAGGCAGCCTATGATTAATCTGTGCCATTTGATTCTTGGCAGAGGAAGTTGGGGGATACTGCCGGCTAGAATTCTGGGTAATGATGTACAACTCAGTCTAACGGGGTTCTTAGCTTCGTCTTCTGCAGCCTCCATGCAGCAGTGGAGGAGGAGGAGGAGGAGGGCTGGGTAGTGTGCACGGTCGTACACGGGGAATTCAATTAGCTCTTTTTTTCCCCTTCCAGTTCGCTCTCAGAGTCTTGTCCATCTTGTAAGTAAGCAGCTTCTGTTACAAGCGTGACATCAGACAGATGCCCGGCCTCCCCTGCTCCGCACCGCCGTTGTACTCCCTGTTGTGTGGCAGAGGCGCTATAGGCAGTTCCCGGGCTAGAGTGGCTGTCTAATGAGATCATTAAAGCTAGCCAGACAGAAAATGAAAAAGCACCTGTTGTAGAGGGGGAATGTTGTGTATTCCCTGAACATTAGAGGAATATTACCTCACGGTGCACTGGGAGAACGCTCTGCACGGCCAAATTAACTTCTGTGCGTCCACGCCTGGCGCGGCTGATTTATTATTAATTATGATATGGATGTTAGGGATTCATTTGAATTAATTGGAGGCCCCCTCGAATGCCTCTAGGACCTCCATTTTCTCTCCGCATTAGGCGTAGCACTAAAGTGCACAGTGGCGCCGTGCATACTTGAAACGGTTTTCTGTTTTTTGTTCCTCCTCGGGAGAGTTTCAGTTTGATTTTCTTCACACACATTGAAAACACTAGCAAAAAAAAAAAAAAGTCCCCCGAGTGGGCTGTGATGGGGCTCATCAAGAGCAGGAAACTTAATCCCAGACCAGCAGCAAAAGAAAGACAAAGAATAGGTTTGATGGGTGTAAGCAGAGAAGAAGCATCTGATAGGCTGAGGTTTCTGGAGTCGAGGTGAGGTGAAATGCCTCCTCAGTGCAGGCAGATGCATTTCTTTAGAGATTTATTACGACCCCCCACCTCCCCGTGCTGCCGGAGAGTCAGTACCTTCGCAGGGTCGAGGTTGAGGTTATCAAAACTCTGGCACATAAAGCTGCTACAGTGAGTCTCGTGTGGCTTTGCTTTGCAAGGCCGAGCTTGATTTACTGTATTCCGGAGAGGCTGTAAATGAAAACAACGAGAAGGTGAATCTGCGTGCTGATTTAACACCACATGTTTGATTTTAAACTGGTGAAATTTGAAGGACAGGAATCAACAGCTTTTAGCCTTGTTTCTCATAGTTAATAACCGAGTGATATACAGTAGTTGAGTTTATAGCGGAGTGTTACACACCCGCCTACGCAGGCTGAAATATTACACTCCTGCTCGGCTGCGGCGGTCTTCTCTCGGTGCTGTAGATTACAGACCGACACAGCGAATCTCCACCGGCCTCACCGCTCCGT